>CM051381.1:14374638-14699638 GCA_028015245.1 Cardamine occulta | reverse complement strand
ATGGATCACCACTTCTCTTATCCATATTTGTTAGCTACTAATCGGATATCTGCTCAAATTTAAATTATAAAATAATGATAAAATATCAAAAAGTATAGAAAATTTTAAAAATTTAACCTAAACAATGGCAATATTTCAAAAAGGTATAGATATTTTCTCTTTAAAATATTAAATTAATATTTTAATAAATAACTTGATAAATAAATATTCAGAAAATTACATATAGATATAATAAGTATACAATATATATATATATATATCATAATCTATCTACACATAAATATATAGATATATACCCGAAACGGAGCGGATATCCAATTTTAATATTTGTGAATTTTGTTTTGATTTATAGTATTTGTTTTACTTTGTAGAATTACAAGTCCTCCAAATACAGCACACGACCCCTCTATTTTTCGTTTTGGTTAACGATGATGGCCTTGTTAGACAACGTAACGTGCGTTATCTCAGACGGACCATCACCGATGGTATTCTTAAATTTTCGGGGAGATGAGCTACGTTACAGCTTTGTGAGCCACCTCATTGATGCCTTTGAAAGGGATGGGATTAACTTCTTTGTAGACGAATACGAGCAGAGAGGCAAAGACCTCGAAACTGTCTTTGAAAGGATACATGACTCAAGTATAGCGCTGGCTATATTCTCCGCTAGGTTTGTAGTTTTTTTCTTCACATTCTTGATTATACAATATCTACTTCACTAAATCAGAAGCTATGTATAAGAATCATAACCAGCCTCATTTTAATTTCCAGATACACTGAGTCAAGCTTTTGTATGGATGAGTTGGTGAAGATGAAGAACCTTACGGATAAAGGAGAGCTCATAGTCATTCCAATCTTCTATAAAGTGGAGGCAGAAGACGTTGGAAAACCGAAAAGCGACAGTGAGTTTGGTAAAAACTTTTGGAGGCTCGTGGAAGAATCTAGAAATGGAGATCAGATGAACAAATGGATAGAAGCTCTCCAATGTATCTCTAAAAAGTTGGGTTTGTCACTGCGAGAGAAGAGGTACTTTACACTCACAATCACTAGATCTTCTTCTCTTCCCTCTAATTTATTAAAAACATAGAGCGAATTTGAAAGATACTGAACTTTGTTGGCAGCTCTGAAGCCGATTTTGTCAAAAAAATTGTCAAGGACGTTCAGATAGTTATAGAAAAATTGAACTCCAGGAAGACCAAGATGTGTTTGTCATTAGGAGACAAGAGGTACTTTACACTCACAATCACTAGCTAGCTACAAACTAGAACCAATTAAAGATCTCTCGTTGTACTTTTATGGCAGCTCTGAAGCCGATTTTAAGGAAATTGTCAAGGAAATTGTCAAGGAGGTTGTCAAGGACTTTTATGGCAGCTCTGAAGCAATTGGACTTGACGAAAAAGAGAATCAATTTGAGAAAAAGAACAGAAAGGATCGCAAGTGCAACTGCTCGTGTGACGTAGTCCTCTAAAAGTTTTTTATTTTTATTATTGAAGTCCCCAAAAAGTTCTGTAATTTGTTTCGATATTTTGTTTTTTCTAGTTATTTTTTTTCCATTGAATGTTATTTTCTATATATATATATATATATATATATAAAGATCTTTTTCTATATGTTGCTTATTAATTTTAATCGAACTCAGATCAATCGAGTAAGAACTTGGGAATCGATAACCTTTCACTTTCAGTTGATTATTAAATATTTCTCTTATCTCACCATTCTCCTGTTTCCCCTATATCAATCTTTCTCTCGAATACACATGCCTACGCATATATAATAATCTATTAGACAACAAATTAATTTTTTTACTTACCAAACAAAAATTGAGCCAGAAATAGAGAAAGAAATGGTTTGAAGCAAAATTCAGCATTTTCTTAGTTAAGTTTTTGGTTATATTCGCTGACGATATCAAACTTCAGCACCAAAGTGGTGCCGGTGCCACCAACGGTAATCAAGAAGGATGACTAATCTTCTGAGGATCCGAAAAAAGTTTGGATATGATACTTATATCCAAAATATGTTTATTAAATGTATCAACTAAGATAATGGGTGAATTTGTACTTAAAATTATTGAGCAAAATTCATACATCAATTATAAAAATATGACAAATTCATATAAATAGGGATGATTCTACATTTTAAGCTGATGATGTGTTATCCACGTCATCTGTTTTACTATGACATGAATGACATGTCATCGACACATATTTTTTTCCAAAATTTTAAAATAAAAATTAGGAGTAGAAATCATTCCCGTGTCGTCTCATCCCTTCCCATCTTATATCATTCTCAGTTTTGAATTCATTTTTAGACGAGAGTGCATTCCCATATGACACACGCTTTCAATTCTTATTTGGAACCGAAAATTCTTAAAATCCTATTTGAGAAAAATGTATAATAAATAATACTTTTATATATCATAATAATAGGAATTAGGACATATAGAATATTAT
Organism: Cardamine occulta; assembly: GCA_028015245.1. NCBI lineage: Eukaryota > Viridiplantae > Streptophyta > Magnoliopsida > Brassicales > Brassicaceae > Cardamine > Cardamine occulta. The sequence continues at coordinate 14,697,191 of CM051381.1, read as the reverse complement.
ATACAAAGTTAATCTAAATTTTTTTAACTTTTCTAAGATATATCGATTTGTTATTATATTCCATACCATTTAAAATTCTAGTTTTGTCTTATATAAATTGAAAGATAATAATTTTATTCTAATTAAGAGCTTAGAAAAGGTTATAAATTTTCTAACATTATAATTTTTTATGTCTTAATATACCATTTAAAATTCTAGTTGTCTTATCTAAATTAAAAGCTTATAATTTCATTTCAATTAATTTTATTTTAATTGATAGATTACTAAACCTTATAAGATTTCAATTTATAAAAGACAAAACAAGAATTTTAAATGATATAAAATATAATAACAAATCGATACATTTTAAGAGAAGTTATAAAATTTTAGGTTAATTTTGTATGTAATATTATATATGTTCAGTTTCCTATTATTATGGTATACAGTAGAACTTTTATAAATTAATACTCGATAAATTAATAATCTCTCTAAATTAATAAATTATCCCGGTCTCGAGTTAGACCGGTGTAATAATTGACATATTTCAATAAGATAATAAGATAATAATTTTTTTGAAATCTCTATGTAAATATATAGTCTCATTAATAACATAAATTAATAATCATATAAATTTATTTTATATATATAAGATATTTTAGTAAAATATTATTCTAATGTTGTTTATTTATTCGTAAATTTGTAATTTTTTGTTGGAGTTTATCTCTATTTTTCTTAAAATATCAAAAATATATGATATTATCTTCTCAAATTGTATCAAAAATTATTAAAAAATTTATATATGCAATAATTATTTCCTAATGTGTAAATGTATTAAAACACATAGAAATATTATCTTTATTTTTCTACTTTTTATATAATATTTTTTAATTTGGAAAAACTCTCTATAAATTAATAATTATTAATTTATCGATTAATTAATAATTTTTATAAATTAATAAAATTCTCTGGTCCTAACATTATTAATTTATAGAGGTTTTACTGTATATATAAAATTATTATTTAGTATGATTTTTTCTCAAATAGGATTTTGGAAATTCTCGATTCCAAACAGAAATTGAAAGTGTGTGACATATGGGAATACATTTCCATCTAAAACATGAATTCGAGACTGAGAATGAGACAAGACGGGAAAGGACGAGAATGATGTCTACCCCTAATTTTTATTTCAAAATTTTGTATTAAAAAAATCATGTGTTGATGACGTGTCATCCATATCATAGTAAAACAGATGACGTGGATGACCTGTCATCAGCTTAAATCAACTGATAAACAAAACCCAAGCGACACAAAACTCAACCACGCCATTTTCGAGTTTGTAAACCAGCCTCATCGTCGCCGGAGATGTTTATTAAATCCTCCATCTCTCACCACAACACAGTCACCAGAGAGGTAAGGGAAGATTTTAGAAATCACCTAGATCACTTAAAGAAATATAAAATATGATTAAAATTTTGTTATTGTATTTTTCAACCAATAAAAAATAGTTGAACAATATATTGATTATTTAAACTTAGACAAAGGCATAATAATAGATTGAATATGATTTTTTCTCTAAAATTCAACGTGAAAAATAATTTTCAGAAAAAAAAATCTCAAAAATAGATAGATATCAAAATTTATAATCAATTTACATAAATAAATAAGCATTTTTATTATAATTATTAAATAGCAAACAAATTGAAAAGTAAAACAAAAGATGAATTTAAATTGTGGTTTAAATTTTGACTCAAAACTTTAATTTTATTCAAATTATGACATAAATTTTGTGAACTGGATCACCGGTTTTTGGCCGATTTTACCGTTTTTATTCAAATTCAAGTTTTACTTCTACTCAAAACCGGTTAGCTAGCCGAATTTCGGTTCGATCGGCCGGTCCGGTCCGCTTTTAAAAATATTGTTTAAAGCGGTTGTCAAAATACCATAATAACCAGATCTAACCAAACTAAACCAGAGAAGAGAAATCCTAACCTTGGTGGACGAAGTCTTCCGTCGCCAAGCTCGAGGTCTCCTAACCGGCAAGTCGAGAAGATCTTGTCACCCGGATTTGACGCATCCATCAATCCGGTCAAGGGGTTATGCTTAAGTGACGGAGAAGACTCGAACCGAGTTGGCCAAACTCGCTCCTCACCTTAGTCGCCCACTGTCGTCGCTTTAATGTAGATCACGGCCTCCACCGCCGCCCTCAACAAGCAACAAAATCCCACCGACCGTAAAGACACCTTCCACCGCAAAGCCAGACGAAGATGTCCCCTAAGATGGCCCAACGTAGAACCCACTAAGCGGCTACCGATGTCCTTTTCGGAAGCACGCTCATTCCATGTGACGAATAACATGCTCTCAAGAAGCTTTCTCAGTCCCAGCTCCGCCGCGTCTTGTCGGGTGCTCCACGCCTCATCGTCGCCGGAGATTTTTCCACTGAATCCGCCACCTCTCACCACAACACAGTCACCAGAGAGGTAAGGGAAGATTTTTTAGAAATCACCTAGATCTACTGTAGCTTGGGAGAGAATGGAACGATTATCCTTCAAAATAATATTTTCATTCATTCCAGAGAATGTATTCTTGCCTTTGGTTTTTGTGCAAATTTTAAAGGGTGATAACAATAGATGATCTTGAAACAAAAATTAATCAAGAAAATAACCATGATCTATAATGATATGTCAGATGGACATTATAAGAAATGACATTGGAGTCATTCTTCTTATTACACGTCACTTATCTCTATTTTATGTTATTTTAAAAAAATCTTGCTATTTATCTTCTTTCTTTGCAAATTTATGTTGGATTTCTCCATTTTTGTTAGCATTTCTTATTCTCGACATAACCCTTTGTCAATATGTCACACTATTGTTATTTTTAAAAAAATCAATATTTTTTTTCTAAATCCCAAACAATATATTTATATATCACCTTATTTTATTTTAATTCATGTTAATTTTAATTCTGAAAAGATTTTGCAAAATCAATTGAGAATGGTGATTTTCTCAATTCTCTTTGCTTTAGATGTGGGCCTATAATAGTTATTTAACAAAGAAATTCTCATCTAACAAGGAAATTGAACTGGAAACTCTCAAGATAATTCGTATCTAGTATTTAATATATGTTAGGTAGCGGATGTAGACCAAGTTGGCAAAAGTAAATAAATATTGATATATTGATAATAATAAATATCATAATAATATAGATTAATATAAAAATAAATTAAAATGGATTAAAGTATAAAAATAATATTTATTTTATTAGATACTAGGTAAATTTCTGCAATTGGAGTATAGTAGAAAAGCAATATAATGACTCTTGAAGAGATAGAGCTGCTCGTGACAAAGAGAGGGAAATTTAAAGAAACTGGAAAAGGAAAAGACGTTGGTAAAGGACTGATAAAAAAAGGACAAGAATTATGAAGGTCTGAATATGATAATCGAGGAAGGCCTCAGAGATGCTAGAAGAAGTAGAAACAGGAGCATATCCAAAGCTTGATTGTATAAATACAAGAACGATTTTTTTGCTAGGAAGAAGAAGAAACATGAAGGTGAAAGTCAAGGTCAAGATGAGGTTGCAACCATCACTCAGAAACTTTGTTTCCACAGTATCTCTAGTTTACTAGTTAGCATGTATGATGTTGATCCAAAAGAGAGACGGATCCTAGACATACTGTGGATCCTCAAGATCTTGGTTCAATAAAAAAGAAAAAAACTTGATCTAGGGCATATGAGCGTGAATAATCTAAAGAAACTTGCTGGAAAAGGAATCATGGATAAGAGAGAAGTGGCTGACCTGAAATTCGAGTATTGAGTGAATATGTAGTGATACGAACTGATAAGATCCGAGCTGGTTCTTCCTTTCTTATCAATACAATGCATAAACCCTTCCATACGAGCCTCTCCTCTTATTTATATTTTATTAATATAGTTTACTCTACAATTATTATAGTTTCTTTTCTTCTTATCCACGGCTTCTTGTGCCAGCTCATCCCTCCCCACCAAATTAATGTCCCCGTCGTCGGAGAAAGAAGAAAAATTCTCCTCCATTGTGAATGTCTCTCTATCGTGGAGCTGGCGCGTGATTGAGACTGCCAGAAAAAACGACTGAAGGACACAGGGTGCTATGTTATTATGTGACTCGTAGAAGGGTATTTTGGTCATTAACGCTCATTCGTTTAATGATTAAATGTTTTTTTTTTTTTTTGAAAATTTTCGTTGTTTAACTTGAGTTAAGATATTACTGATTCTTCCGCTTAATTATGAAATGTGTGCTTTGTTTGTATGTTTCTTCTAGGAAACTTGTGAGGATCAAAGTAGCTCAGGCTCTGCTGCATGATTACAGCTCAGAAATAGCCATTGAGGAACGCGAGGACTTGGAGAGTATTCATTAAAGCAAAGCAACTACTTTAACATAGGTGACTGATACAGAAGTTGCTGCTGGCCTATTGTGAGCAAAAGGCCTTTGAAGTCAGACGTCTCGTGAAAGACAATGCTATTCACATCAGGCTGGATGGCGAAAATCACGCCTCTACTCTCCATCATCTAATGATAGGTGATGATGAAGAAGAACAAGAATGACTAGGCCTTGTACGTATTCAGTTTATATTTTGAGTCATGTGTATGTAGAATTGTTGCCAGCTCAACAGAGCACTTGGTCTATATAGCGAGGAGGATATGTAGAGGTGGAATTGCCGATGTTTTGGGCTGCGATTGATAGTAGAGGAAGCATTCTCTCTTTCTACTTTGGTTGTTAGCGAAATGCAGAATATCTGTTCGTTACCATCATCATGTGCATCCAATGACTGTGAAAGTGAGAGCTTTAAGTAGCTCTCTCTATCATGTTGATGATGTTATAGCATTTCCTCTTTGGTGAGTACTTGTGGTATTTATTTGACAAGCTTTTCAATGTCACTTTGTCTCTTTCATTTGGATATCCAGTGTTGCATAGAAACTCCAATCCACTCTATGTAACTAAACACAAAGAGAGATCTGCAGCACATGAAAAAATGAGGAAGAAGCCATATGTTTTGAGATCATTTACTCATTGCAAAGTAGTTTTTATTCTGGCTTGCAATTATAATACAATGATTTGGTACACTGAAAAGCCTACTATTGTTCTCAGGACGGATCAAGTAACCGGAAACAAATTGGAGCTGTAGGAATGGTGATTGGTGATGAGTTATAAATATCAGTTTGTTTTCTTTTCATTGTTTTTTGGGAGAGTTGGATAACTACCCCATATTTATTACAAACTTTGAAAACTATACCTAATTTTACATGTTTTGAAAAATATTTTTTTATAATAAACAAAAGACCAAATTATCCTTAGTTATTATGTATTTAATTAACAATTATTTTTTAATTTTTAATAATTTATTTAATATTTAATTTATTTTCAATAATATAAATAAAAATAATTATTAATTTAACTTTGTTTAAAATTAATTATTTTGTTATGAAAACTAATATCTAACAAGAAAAAGGAATAATAGTTGGATTTTAATTAGTTAATTTATATATATATTTTTCTTGTATACTTATTTTTTATTCATCATAGAGTTATATTATTGAGATTATTTGCCAAAATACCTTAAATTTTGTCAAATTTTTGCAAACTACACCATAATTTACAAAATTAGAAATCTACCTTTTATGTTAAAACAAAATGATATTTTTGTCCTTAGTTAATAACTTAAAACTAAATATATATATATATATATATAAATTGATTATTTAATTTTTATAAATAGTGAAACATAATTAATTTAAATATAATAAAATTTTAATTTTTACATTAATTCGAATTTCAAAATATAATAATTTTTTTAATTTTTTGGATTTAGTTGAGATTTTAGATATATATATATATATATTAAATTAATATTTAATAACCAATATTATGTTCTTTTCTATTGAGTTATATTTTAAGAATACAAGTAAACCTAAATATTTTATTTAGTCTAGATGAGTTTTTACAAATTAATTATAAATTTCAAATATATAATAATAAAAATATTTTAGATTTAGTTAAGATTTTAAAGTATAATTTATTAATTTTATATAATAATTTTAATTGATAAGTATAATTAAACTGTTTAGATAAAAGATAATTATAGTGTCTATAAAAGATAAATCCATGAAATAATAAATTATAAACTAAAAGTAAATAAAATATTATTTAAAATTCAATTTAATTATTAATAAATATTATATTCTATATTTTTTAGTCAACATAATTAATTTTTAATTTATTACGAATTTAAACTATAGGATTAAAATAGTATTATGAATTTTATAATTTATTTAACTTTTTACACAAAATTTGTTTTAATAATTATAATTGGTTTTTTGTTATTTAAAAATAATTTCATGAACATAAATTAAATTAAGTCAATAGTTTAAATAAGTTGACTATGTAAATAAATCACCCAATCAAAATATAAGATAACTGTTATAAAACAAGTCAATGGTAGAAAACAATTAAGTCAGCAGAAATAAAATATAAATCGATAGTTTGATAAATCAGCTTTATTAATAAGTCAACATAAAGTTTAATAAGTCTACTAAGAATAAATAAATGTTTGAAAATACAACAATTTAAGTATAATTCGGCTATTATATAATAAATCGATGAAAAAAAAATTAAGTCGACAGAAGTAAAAAATAAATCGACAGTTCAATAAATCAGTTTTATTAACAAATTAACATAAAATGAATATAAGTATACCAAGAATAAATAAGTTTACAAAAAAATAATATAAATCGGCAAATAAAGACAATAAGTCAATAGTTTAAATATGTCGACTATGTAAACAAATCAACCAATAATGTATAAGTCGACTGTTATAAAATAAGTTGATGATGAAAAAAATAAGTCAACATAAATAAACAAATAAGTTGATAGTTCAATAAGTCAGATATATTAATAAATCAACATAAAATTATACAAGTTTATAAAGAATAAATAAGTGTATGAGAAAATAATTTAAATCGATTACAAAAAAATAAGTCAACAGTATCAATAAGTCAATTATGTAAGTCAAGGGTTATAAAATAAGTCGTTGATGAAAAAACTTAAGTCGATAGAAATAAAATATAAGTCGTCAGTCTAATAATTTTATATTGATTTATTAATAAAGCTGACTTATTGAACTATCGACCTATTTTTTATTTATGTCGACTTATTTTTTTCACCATCGACTTATTTTATAACAGTCGACTTATACATTATTGGTTGATTTGTTTACATAGTCGATATATTTAAACTATTGACTTATTGTCTTTATTTGCAGATTTATATTATTTTTTTAGACTTATTTATTCTTGGTAAATTTATATTCATTTTATGTTGACTTCTTAATAAAGATGATTTATTGAACTGTCGATTAATTTTTTACTTCTGTCGACTTAATTTTTTTTCATCGACTTATTATATAATAGCCGACTTATACTTAAATTTTTGTATTTTTTGTACATTTATTTATTCTTGATAGACTTATTAAACTTTATGTTAACTTATTAATAAAGCTGATTTATCAAACTATCGACTTATATTTTATTTCTCCTGACTTAGTTTTTTTTCTACCATTGACTTGTTTTATAACAGTTAACTTATATTTTGATTGGTTGATTTATTTACATAGTTAACTTATTTAAAATATTGACTTAATTTAATTTATGTTCATGAAATTATTTTTAAATAAATAATTTTGAAATTAAAAAAATAATCATAATTATTAAAACGAAAATTTTGTAAAAATTTAAATAAATTATAAAATTCATAATATTATTTTAATCCTATAGTATAAATTTTTAATTAATTAAAAATAATTATGTTGACTAAAAATATATAGAATATAATATTTATTAATAATTAAATTTAATTTTAAATAATTTTATTTAATTTTAGTTTATAATTTATTCTTTCATTGGTTTATCTTTTATTTAAACAGTTTAATTGTAGTTATCAATTAAAATTATTATGTAAAATTAATAAATTATACATTAAAATCTTAAATAAATCTAAAATATTTGTATGATTATATATTTGAAATTTATAATTAATTTTTAAAAACTCATCTAGACTAAATAAAAATATTTAGGTTTTTTTGTATTCTTAAAATATAACTCAATAGAAAATAACATAATATTGGTTATTAAATATTAATTTAATATATATATATATATATCTAAAATGTCAACTAAATCCAAAAAATAAAAAAATATTATATTTTGAAATTCGAATTAATGTAAAAATTAAAATTTTATTATATTAAAATTAATTATGTTTCACTATTTATAAAAATTAAATAATCAATATATGTATATATATATATATATATTTAGTTTTAAGTTATTAACTAAGGACAAAAATATGATTTTGTTTTAACATAAAAGGTAGATTTCCAATCTTATAAATTATGGTGTAGTTTACAAAATTTTGACAAAATATAAAGTATTTTAGCAAATAAACTCTATTTGTAATAATAGTAAATAAATACATTATCGTAGTTTTTAATTAAAAATGAGTTTCCGTGTGACATCCCGGGGTTCAAATTCTAGTATATAAAATAACAAAAAAAAAAGGAAACAAGGCCGAAGAAAAAGGAGTAAGAAATGTTGCAAATTTACGAAAGGAGAGAAAATGGAATGATTACAACAGTTAAAAAAGATTTTGGAAATATCACTCCAATATAATTATGGCTCTGGAGGAGATTGATTAACATGGGTTTATTTTCTGCTAATATGCCGTGGTCTTCAAGTAACCGTTCAACCATGGCCACGATCAGCAAAGACTAATATTATGCCATATCTCCCTGATGATTTACTATTGAACTGCTTAGCCCGCGTCTCATACTATCCAACTCTCTCTTTAGTTTCCAAGAGATTCCGTTCTCTCCTCACTTTGACAGAGCTTTACAAGAACCGAACGCAAATAGGCAGCACTGAAAGTTGTCTCTATGTCTGCTTACAGTCCCCTTGTAACTCTAAGCCACATTGGTTTACGCTGAGCCGGGGACTAACTCGAACTCTTACCCTTACTCAAGATGGTTCACTCCTTGGTTGAGTCCATTTAGAATCCTAACGAATCGCGCTAGGACGTCGTCAAGTGGCAATCTTCTGGTCTCAGTCGCAGCTCATTATTTTGGTGGTATGCGTGAGTGGACTTCTGCCACAGTTGGTTTTGATATCTACATCATGGTTGGCGGATACACCAATCTTGAGCCCTGGTCTAGGGTATTATTTGTCATGGACTGTCGGTCTCACACCTCTCAAGCATGCTGGTGCCCAAGAAGAAACCTCTCATGACTGTTGTTGATGGGAAAATATATGTAGTACATACAAGCACAGATTGTGATTTCTCAAATGTTATCGAGGTTTTCCATCCCAAAACTCAGATATGGGAGCATGTGCCAAGCCCTAGCGCAGAGATACGCGGGACATACATAGAAAAAAGATTTGTCTTCGAAGGAAATCTTTATCTCTTGTTGAGGGACGAGTTTTCAAGGGACAAGAATGTGGTTTACAAACCAAAGGAAAATAAATGGGATGTGGTAGGAGTGGGATTCAAGATGCTTATGGCGAGGATTTTTATTCTTACGTGATAGATATTGTACTATACTTCTGGTACCCTAAAAGATTGTTTATGCTCAAATGGTGCGACTCTGAGGGAGGATCTTGGAGAGATTTGAAGGGTTTGGAAGGACTGCCTAAATTACCAAAGTTGGGATATTGTTGTGTGAGTTATGGTAGAAAGATTGTGGTTTTGTGGGAGGAGAATGTGCGTTCTAGTGGTTTTACTAAGAAGAAGATGATTTGGTGTGCTGAGATCATACTTGAAAGACACAACGGACAAGAGATTTGTGGGAAAATTATGTGGTGTTACGTTGTGCTTACAGTCCCCAAGTCATGTCCACTCAAACAACTTCTTTAATTGTTGATACTATTTGATGAGTCAACATATGAATCATTGCTTTGACATGGTAATATTATGAGGTTGCTTCACTTTTTGGTTCAGCATTTGTCTCTACTCAATTATGCTCTGTTTCCCTCTCTTTTCTGCTTTCTAGGTTTGAATGCTTCACTCTCAACACACCCATATGTGTAGAAAAATTATTTTGCTTTTGTTAGCTTAACTGTTTAATTTAATTAGCAAACTCACTATCCTTACTGGCGAAGAGAAAGAAAGGCATATTTCTTTCCTCCTATTTTTTTTTTTGGGTGGTCTTATTCTTCATAGTATCTCCAATTTCAATATACAGTAAATTATTATTAATAAACTAGATCTTTTGATTATTTTCTTTTTAAAATCAACAATGCATTAATTAGTGAACTCAAAAAAGTATTTTATCACGTCAAATTTCTTTTTGTATAGGTTGGAATGTTTTGATGGTTGAAAATGTTAGTCATTCAACCTATAATTATGACTGGTGACGCATATTCCACTTGAGATCCATTTCTTTTCATAAACTACCAAATTGTATCAGTAGGACAAAAGTCAAATAGACTCAATACCATTCATATGTTTTTGGCCATTAGTTTTATAGCTCAGTTAGGTTCAAACAAGAGATTAGTAATGATTTTTAAATAATTCCAGGCTATATTCAAATTGAATTATTGAACTAAAGGGCCTTTTCAGTATTTTCAAAAGTTTTATTCTAAATGAATATATTGGTCAGCTGAAGTTTTTTTTTTTTGGGTTTGTTTATCTCTTTCTAAATGAATCTATATTGAAATTTGTATATGGTCGTATTCCCATTCAAATCTTATAAATGTGAAGGTCAGAAAAAATTTCTCCCAAATCTTCATACCAAATTTTCATGGCCACTTCTTGCAGCCCGTTGGATTGGAAAAACATATAAGTGAGCGTAGAGTACACTTATAAGATATTGTTGTATTTTTCCAACTTGTAAGATATTGTTGTATTTTTTCAACTCTTTTAGTAAGCTAATTTTTTTTTTAATATATTTGCTTCTGGTAATATTATTTTTTGGATCCGCCACTGTATACATAAAATCTTAAAAAAATAGTCATGATCTCTTAATTTCTTATTATCCTTCACCTTCTTCACAACTTGATATTTTCCTTATATATTTTTTTTATCATCGATATCTTCCTTATTTCTCTGATTATATTTATTTACAATTTAAGCAGGAGGGCTAATTATTAAATTAAGAAAGATCATTGACCATATGTTTTGGGTTCGTGTATGGTGTATCCATAATTAGTCCATAACCATGTGTCTCTATTAACGGATAATGTATGGATTCTTATGCAGAGTCGGTTCAGGACCAAGACATGAAACATTGACTTTAGGCCCACAAATTTTAAGAACAAATTTTATTATATAAATGGGCTCCAATTTTTGGAAAGCACCCCCACATTTATATTTTGCTTTGGACCCCCTAAATCAAAATATTTACAATCAATCAAATTATATATAGTTATTAAATCATTCATCAGAAAACAAAATAGAAAATAAATATTTTTTCCAACTACTATATATATAGTCATCAAAATCATTCCTCAAAAACAAAACTTTTGACGATAAATATTTGTTTCCATCTTACAAATCTATCAATGGCGGCTAGATCAGCATCGCTTTTCTTCTTCTGTCTCTTTTCTTGTAAGTTTCTCTCTTTTATATCCCTATTATATACACATCTAAAACGAAACTAATTCTGAAACATGTTTAAATATGGTTGTCAAAACCATTCATTTGAATATCATGTAGGTGCGTTCTTGTTGCTTGTAACCAATGCATCAAGAGAGAAGGGTGGTAGCTCTATTCAATTGTGCGGATCAAGAAATGATTGCGATGGCATATGGTGTCCTGGAAAAGGCAAACACGGAGATTGTATCAATTGGACTTGTGACTTAGAGGAAGATTGTCGGAAGATTGTTCGTTGTGAAGGACTTCCAGGACCTTATTGCATGGAAGGATTATGTACTTGTTAAACAAAAAACGCTTTGTTTCAGAAAAAAACGCATAAAAGGATTAATGGAATTAATAAGATACTAGTCTTGTAGTCTCTATATTATAACCACAATAACAAACAAAATTTGTTGCACAAGAAGTTCAAATTTAAGAGCACCTGAGTTTTATCAACCAAGAAAAAACAAACAATTCAGTTTGTGGTTTAGTTAGACTGACATTATGTTTACTACTATGTTAGCACATTTTGTTTAAGGATTTTAACTTAGAGAAGTTTTATGGAATTTAGATTTGTATGAAAACTTAAGTCTCAAGTGAAACGTGCGATAGTCTAATTTTGATAACCAAGTTCTTATATACAATATGCATTCATCTTTTAGTACGGTGGTTGTTCTTTCTTTCCCAAATGCAATCTCAAAGCGAAATATTTATAAAATCATCAAAATGTAAGGATCACCAATTAACTCTTCTTATAAATATTCAAAACATTACTCATATTTTAAGAATTTATTTAGTAACCACCTTTTTTTGGGTCAACAAAATAAAATCTTATCATGTAAACAAACAAGTATGATGCAAAATCAATTTATATCTTCAAAAGATATGAATGGATCAAATAATTATGGTATAGAAATCAACCAAAAAAGAAATATAATCAATTTACGTTTTGCAGAATGTCTATCTATGTTTACAATAAAATATCTGAATCTTTAGTTCGGGATAAACATTTGAATATTTGATAGTATTAATAATTACAAAAAAAAATTATTTATTTTTTTCGGCAAAAGAAAAACTTTCATTAAACATTTAGAATACGGCGTTTCTTAATAAAAAACCAATCCAGAGAGTTAGAACTTATATGAGAAAATAGAAAAACTCGTGTTCGAACTTTCTTAGCAAAGAAGTTGGGGCAAACATTCAGAAAACGAACAATAAAAAACATATAAAATTAAAAAATATAAGCTAGAGTATTAAAATTGTCCAGTTCCGATGTAAACATCAGCCAAATCTCTGAAGCCAAACATGTTTCGCAAGACTGAGGCTGAAAACTTCAATAACTACTATTTTTAATTAGAATATGATACAAAATATGTTTATGTTTAGGCAAATAGGTAAAATACCCATTCGTAAAGTAAAAAAAAAACTGGTGAAATCACACGTTGCATTCTTGTGAATATTTGGTGTATTTTTGAGCATGTGTTTGGGTAAAAAACCCAAAATTCTTCTGTAATATTGGATGGACCTTAATATCTTGACCATCTCAAAATTTTATATAACATATTTCTATTAATTTATACATATTCTCATATATATACAATATTTTACAATAGAAATAATTTTAATAGGTTGTTTTTAGTTGTAGTTATTTATTATTAAAATTAATCAAATATTTTTGTATGAAAATAATTCGAACTTTTTCTTTTATTTAAAAATTATAAAATTTATTATTTAAATAAAAAATAAATGAATGAATAAAATTAAAAGATGAAGTAATGAAGTGTCGATATTTTATTTGATATATTTTGGAAAATTAATTTGTCTTTTTGTGATATTTATTATATTATATATATATAAATATTTTAAGTACCATATAGGCTATAACTCATACGTACTTTAATACGAGCTAATTTTCTTATTTAATGTGAAAATATAAAATTTCGGGTGATAAACTAAAAATACTATTGAAATCAAATTCCAATGTTTCAAAGAAACCGCAATATATAGCAGTGGGTTGAGTAAAGGTATTTCTGATATTATATTATACTCAAATCTCTTTTTTCATCTTTATATTATACTCAAATCATTAAATAAATGGCTCCAAAAGCAATGTCCCTATCCCTTTTCCTCCTTTCATTGGTGATTCCTTGTAAGACTCTAAATCTATCACAACTCTTTTCCTTAAAAGTATATATCTTATTTTGGACTGTTATGTTTCGTTTAGATGTATGGATGGTAAGTATACCAACCGCAAAAGCTCAGTCTGCTAAAATGTTTGCTCCTTGTAAGACAACAGAAGAATGTGATGCCGCCAACTGGGCAGGTAGGGAAGCTCTATGCATAAGGGAACAATGCCATTGTATCAGTTCATCAACTCATCTTGCGAAACTTAAAAAACTAAAGCCGTGCAAGGTGAAGAGTTTAAAATGTGCCTCATTTTCTAATTTTTGTTTTGATGGCGTTTGTTCTACATAATACAAGCAAATGTGGTATTGTTCTTTTTGAAGTATAAGTAACTATAGGAAAGATATTCAATTGCGTTTGTTTTTTTTTTAATTTTATTTTTACTTTAAAAAAACCTTAGAAGTTATAAAATTTTGGTCTATAATTTTTTCTAGTATCCAAAATCAGCAGTTGATAATACTATGTTTAAGATGTTAAATCATCCATCTTAAATAGAATTGTGATTGCGTTTTGTTTTAACAGCGTTAGCATGTATTGAACTATTGATTAATATGACTAGATCTTCTATGATGTCAAGTGGAGGATACCATTATAACTTAACTATATATAGTTTTGGGTTAAAAACCTTTATAACTTAACTAGATTACAGATTTTTATATATGTATAAATTTCCCTAAATTTAAATATTATGGATTTCTAAATAACATAGGACACAACAAAGATTGAATACCATGTATTCATGATAAATATATGATTAGATGATATCTAGAATAAATTTATAAGGTACCTTTTTTTGCCAAATCTATAAAGTACCTTTCAATTAAAGTTTTCATGAATTTCCACCTAAAACATCCTCTCTCCAGCGCAGTCACATCAGCATTTCTTATGTTCAACAATGTTATTTTTTTAGTTTTAAATATTATGTGACTTTTAGCTTCTTTTCAATTTACTTTAAATAATACATTAATTACTATAGATTATCTAAAAGAATTTAAGTCATTTATCAACAAAAAAAATTAAGTTCTAGAAATAAAAATAAAATAAAATACAAAACCTAAGAAATCACATATTCCTTAAATTAAATATGAAATTTAAAGTAAATACGTAATGAATTAATACTAATATTCAAAATAAAATATATGGACCAATTAATTAACATGTATATCCACAAATCACCATGTTTAAATTAAATGAGGTCTAAAATTTTTATAAAAGGTAGATTCAAATAAATCTATTTACAATTACATTGATCTTAGATTAAACCATTCAAAATATTAAACATAATATTAAACAAATGTTTGATTCTAAAAGTTTAAAAATGATTGTCACACCAAAATTATATAAAAAAGAAAAAAAAATTACCAAACATAATAAGCAAATATTAGTATAGAGATATAAACGATGGGCATGTAGATGCATATATAAAAATGTATCCTTTGTACTTGGTGCTCAAACTGATCCAATCTATTTATAAAAATTTAGATCCTCTTTTTGTTAAAGAAAAACTACCAAAGGGTGGTGGCCTAATGGTAGTATAAGGGGGTTGAGTCCTTTGTGCCATGCGTTGAATCCCTCTTTAGAGCAGAGAAACATTTTTTAAATCGGAATGAACTAAATGATGAACTCCTGCGGTTTAACAGAAAAAAAAATTGATAAGCTGCTTCATCTTTGCACGGTAAAAATAGTTTAAGCTCTGAATCAATCAGCTTCTCTCTTTCTGTACAACCCGCAGCATCTCAAGAACAGTCTCTACCCATCCAACCATATCCATCTCTTCATCAAACACTTCTTCAGTTGGCATTTTACCAGTCACAATCTCCATCTATACTATTCCCATACTATAATTGCCCTATAAATGTATAAACATTATGAATCATAATTTTAAATGTATAAACGTAAAAGATATATACCATAAAGCTAAGAAGAATATTACATCTAATTAAAAAAAATTTAACTAATTTCATCAACACGATTTTACGTCTACGAATTCAGTTTTTTAAATATGAATGAATTAATAAAAAAATATAAAAAAATAAAATATAAAATATAGTTTAATTTGTTTTCACGTATGTATTTTATTACATAATAATTAATGATTCATTATTAATTTTTAAAATAATTAATGAAATTAATTTAAATAGTTATAACCATACAACACCATTGATATAAATATGTGTGGGTATGAGTCTAGTGAAATTAATAAGAGAAATCATTGTACATTGTAATCCCTTTGTTAAAAATATTAAAAATTTAGTCAAATGTACTAAGAAGAAATTAGTGTTTTTTCAACAGTAAGAACATTATTTCATATTTGATTAAAATAATTAATTTTAGCCATGAAAAA
Organism: Cardamine occulta; assembly: GCA_028015245.1. Classification (NCBI taxonomy): domain Eukaryota; kingdom Viridiplantae; phylum Streptophyta; class Magnoliopsida; order Brassicales; family Brassicaceae; genus Cardamine; species Cardamine occulta. The sequence continues at coordinate 14,681,029 of CM051381.1, read as the reverse complement.
GACTACAAAATACAAATGCAAATGGTCATAAAATATTTTCTAAAAGTAATTTGCATAAAAACTTTAAAATATCTTATAATAAAATAAAAATAAATCTTTGAAACATTACATTGATACAATAAATAGGAGGGAGTATTTTATATGGATAAAAATCAACCAGTAGAAAGAAAAGAAAACAAATATTTGATAAGAATCTTGACAAATTTGTCAATTCCATTAAAATCTTCCAACATTAATTGAGTAACAATATATCTTTATAACATTAAAATCTTTAAAACTCTATCTAAATACACAAACCAATAACACCTCCTAAATTCTTATGGTTCAAAGAGAATATAAATAGTAGAGGTCTATGGTGTATAGCCTAATCAAGAAATGGCATCAAAGATCACATTCTTCTTCCTCCTTGCTCTCGTTATCGCTTGTAAGTCTCTCTAATTTCTCTTTTACAAGCATACTTATTAGATTTGAAGTTTGGACATATATAACATACTGTTTCTGGTCTTGTGTGTTTCATTAGGTGCAATGATGGTGAGTGTTCCGATTGCGGAAGCTCAGATTTCTCTTCCTTGCAAAAAAACGAAGGATTGTGAATATCTTCACTGCTCGAGCGGGACACCTCTATGTGTAAACAGACAATGCAAATGTACCCTTTCATCAACTTATCAAGCGAAACTCAACAACTTAAGGACAATGGATTATGCTAAGACTTGCAAGCTAACGAGTGATTGCGATCCTTGTATGAAATATTCATGTGTCTCGGGCTCTTATATGTGTTTTAATGGCTTTTGTACTTGTACCCATTAATATATGTCATCTAGATTTTTTTGGTTATATATGAGGGCTTGACAAAAATTCCGGACCCGAAACCTGAACCAAACTCGACCGGAAGTTTTAAAATACATGAACGGATCCTAAACTTATAAACCCGAACACCTGAATCCGAACCCGATCTGAACCGATAACAGAATGGGTACCCAAAATATCTGAAATATAATTATATATATACAAATATTAATTATATTTAGATTTGATATAATCTAATTATCTAAATTTACAATTATAAACCCAAAGATATTAATTATTTAATACCAAAATAATCAAAATATATATAATAACTAAAATATTTGAAAGTTTTTAGTTATATTTGTGAAAATTTAACCAACCTTTATTTAAATTTAACAATTTTTTTTTTATTTTCTCAATATTTCGGATACCCGAACCCGATCCGAACTCGATCTGAACCGAATCCGTTTGAAGTTATGAAATATCCGAATGGATCATATACCCCTAAATCCTAACACCCACAAACTTAAAATACCCGATCCGAACTCGAACGGGTATCCGAATACCCATCCTATTATGTTATAATTTTCGGTAAATTTAAATCTTTATGGATTTCCAAATAACATAGAGTACAAAAAAGATTGATTTTCATGTAGTATTGATAAATATATGATTGGATGATATCTGGAATATATAATGCATAGAAAGGATGGTCATTAGACATATTACAGTGACATTTCTTGGCGTTACGGTTATACGGAGTCCCCAAGGCATAAATAATTAAATATTCAAAATGTAATATTGGTTGTAAGTCCTATCAATTTGTAAATTTTACTCATTATTAAGAGTTCACAGAATAATAAAATATTAACCTTTATAGTAATGGTAACTTTATCATTGTTGCCAAATCTATATAGTAACCTTCAATTGAAATTTTTATATAACGTGAAATTTATAATAGAAATCATAGTAAATTATACCCTCTTTGTTAAACGTTTGAAGCTTAAGAAATTAGTTTTTTTTCTCTAGTAAAAAATTATTTAATATTTAACTAAAAATAATTAAATCAATCATGAAAAAATTCTTCCTTGGCCTAATGGTTATCAAGGGTTCACTAATGGTTCTACACCGGGAAATCTGGGGTTCGAATCCCAGAAAGTGTAATTTATTATCTTTTATGCAAGCTTATATAAGATCTTCAATGATGCAAATAAAACCATTTGGCGTGGATGTCATCAGACCGTAGAATTGTCCGTCGTAACAATTCTCATAATTTGTAATCGAATAATAATAAATCAGTGAAAAAATACAATTGTAAATGATTATAACATATTAACAAAAATTTCATAAAAACTTTAAAATATCTTATAAATAAACATAAATCTTTAAAACATCACATACAATAAATCGGAGGGAGTATTGTATTTCCTTTGAGCCTTTGCTTCAAACATAATGTCTCTCTAAATTTATGATAAATTGATTTGGCATCATAAATGACTTAATAAATATGGTATTAAAATCAACAAGTAAAAGAAAAGAATATTCCAAATTTTGACCAAACCAACCAAAGTATATACATTTTGAGTAAATTACGGGATTTTCTACTTAATATCAAAATGTCATTCAGAATTTGAGTCGATGAATAAGAAAATATTTAAAATAAATTCTTATGTTTCAAAGAGACTATATAAATAGCAGAGGTCCATATTTTATAGCCATAATTAAGAAATGACATCAAAGATCACATTCATCATCCCCCTTGCTCTCGTTATCGCTTGTAAGTCTCTTTTTTTTTTTTTTTTTTTCTTTTTGGCAGCACTTGTAAGCCTCTCTAATTTTTCTAACAATTCTTTTACTTAAGCGTACTTATTAGATTTGAATTTTGGACTTAAACTACGGTTTCTGGTCTGGTGTGTTTCATTAGGTGTAATGATGGTAAGTATTCGGACTGCGGAAGCTCAGATTTTTCTTCCTTGCGAAACAACGAAAGATTGTGAATATCTTCACTGCTCGAGCGGGACACCTCTATGTGTAAACAGACAATGCGAATGTACCATTTCATCCACTTATCAAACAAAACTCGACAACCTAAGGACAATGAATTCTGCTAAGAAGTGCAAACTAACTAGTGATTGCGATCCTTGTATGAAATTTACATGTGGCTCGGGCTCTTGTATGTGTTTTGATGGATTTTGTACTTGTACCAATTAATGCCCTAGTACTATAAACACAATCATATTCTTGTTTTACTATCTTAGAAAGATTTTCTCAATGATGATAAATTGATAATAACATGAATGCAGAAAGAGTTTCAATTGAGTTTATGTGTTTATCTTATGTTGCCGTTTAGAAAGATAAAGACTAGTTTTTTTTTTGGGGGTCAAGAAGATTACATAGTTTTTGGAGTCATTTGGAGACATTCAGCTGCGTCTATATAGACATTCTAAAAGCACTTATTGCATGATTGATCCGTTCCACCTCATATTTTTAGGTGTTGTTTTGCACTATATGCAGAATTATAAAATGAATTAAAATAAGAAAAAGTTATATATTGTGATTTAATTCACTACTATATATATATAATGGCGTGGCTGGGCACATATGTAGGATAATATCGCGTTCGAGTCAACCTACTACAAGGTTCCTACATTAACTTTGAAGGCCTTTATTCAACCGTGTTTCTAGACACTCGAGAGGTTTGGTCGCTTGTTCAAATCTTCTATAATGATGATGTGTTTGGTTCAGTATCTACATGTCATGATTTGATTAGGGCTGTTAATTAGGGCCAAGCCCTAAAACCCGACTCTGAAACTGAAAGTATCACATTGATAATTGAATAATCACACCCAACAAATTTCCAATTATTTATTTTCATGGGAAATACTTCTATAAATTTATTCCCAAATTCTTACTAAAATATTTGATGAACTTATATGGCATCATAATTGAATAGATAAATATGGTATTACAAATCACATGAATCATCCACATTTTGACCAATGTTTTTAAAACCAGACCGGACTGGTCCAACCGAAAATTGGTCACTTATCTGGGTCCGGACCAAGGTAAAATCTGAATTTAACTTAAACCGGTAAAATCGGCCAATGAATTAAACCGATAAAAACATATTGTATGGCAAAATATAGGCCCTTGACTCTATTGTAATAGGCCCACATTAAGTTTCTAATGAAAGCCATCTTTGCACACACACCCAAACAAACAAAAAAACACATTCTTAATTAAATAATTCAAATTTCTATATGCACTAAAAGATCGGTGTTCTTCTGTACTCCCATTTTTGCTTTTTATTTTATTTTTTAAGGTCTCTGCATTGCTTCTATGTCATTGTCAGTATCGAACTTTGCCAGTTTAAGGTTGAAGATGATCTGACTGTATAAGCCTAGAGGATCTCTTTTTATATTGATCGTGCTTTGTTAATTTTCCCGCTTGATTCAAAACTCTATTTGATCATGGGTGTTTTGGTTGATCAATTACAAGAGTTCCATACAAAACATGATTTGTAATTTTGTAAAAATACCTCAAATACCTAGAACATCAACTAAAAGAAGTCTTGTTCAAAAGCAGATGATGCAAGAAACATAATAAATAATTTTGAAAATGGAATAAACTAGGAGTTGCACCAAACTTGGAACATAAGATGAGCACACAAGTTGGCCAGATCTCTTCTTACGATTGGGAACTACTTCAATGTTGATAGATTTGAAGTATCCATCCTCTCCAAACATGCAAGCCATTTGGCAGCCACGAGTCTCGGTCTCTTTAAAATCTTCTGTACCAAAAAGCACAGCGACTTTCTTCTCCTCGTCAATGAAGAAGCTCCTAGTTTCAAAGTAAAGATAAAACTTATCTGGCAAACCAATGATTCGCGCCGTATCTACTGTCAAAAAAGTGCTCCACGAGACCGCATTGGGTTCAATCTTAGTAGAAATCCAAATATCTTAATGTCAGGTGTTTTATAGTGGTTACACAACACAGTAAGTTTCTCATCTCTAACCCAAGACAGAATCACAGGTTCGAAACAAGGATATGGTGGGTTAAACGGTAGAGGCAGACGCGGTCCAAACCTCTCAGTGGTAAAATCAAAACATAGTAAATAATCTTCAATGTCTGTTACTACTAAATTTTCTTGTTCTTGACCGAAAAAATAAGTGTTTCCTTTCAATGACACGCCTGTGTGATAAAACGGTATATCCGAGATGGGATTGGCATCATCAAGAACCCTCCAAGAATCAGAGCTAAAATCGTAGACATCAATTTGGTTTCTTTGACCATATCCTTCGTTTCTGTAATCATCATAAGAAAACCTCAAGATTTTGTGGTTACGGTTGATGTCATATCCGATAGCAAACATGTCGTGTCTGTTGAATTGGTTTCTGGGTTGAATCAATTTGGTTTGACCTAAATAAGGATTCCATAGAATGAGCTTCGAGTTTTCGTCTTTGGTGACGCATAAGAGTAAGCCGTCGCAGTGATAGACTTGAGATTGAGATATCTCAATCTCATTATTATTAGGTATACTTATTTGCTTCATAGATGGATTGAGGATTCCTTGGAGATCGAATCTCAATGAAGAAACCCTAGAATCTACAATCATGAACTCAAGAAATTGATGATGATGATTCCTTGAAGCTTTTTTACCCAAAATCTGATTTTTTGATAATGTGTTCCATCTTTTACAAGTAGATCGCACTGCGCTTAGAGATGTCAATGGAACCCTAGCAAGAATCTCCCCTACCAATTCCGTTGGAAGGTCGGATATTGTCGTCATTCTTCCAGAGATTTGTGTATTGTTCTTCAACGATGTCTTTATGTGTGTTAATATTGAAACCCCTAATTGTATCTCTTTTATAAGTTTGTAGTAATGTTTTGGTTGGGCTTTTAATAACCTTTTGCTTTGGCCCAGAATATTTAAATGGGCCTATTGTATTTTTTTTAAACCGCAATCAAATAAAACCATGTTGAACCAAGTTACTTACTAGTTTAATTTAAAGCTTTGCAGAAACTGAAACGGCTGGGCATTTTGAGTATCAGTTTGGGTTTGGTTTGAGTTTTTAAGATTTTTGGGTTTTCGAGTTTTCGACTTTAGAGATTTAATATCATTTAGATATTTTGTAAATTTTGGTTTGATTTGGTTAGATTCTATCTGGATTCGGATGGGGTTCGATTATCCGAAATATTGAAGGAAAACTAAAAATTTGGTTAAATTTTCATAAATATATTTTGGTTATTTTAGTCCTAAAATAATTGATATCCTCGAGTTTATAATTACAATTTTGGGTAATTAGGTTATGTCAAATCTAAATATAATTAATATTTTTTTGTATATAATTGTATTTCGGATATCCATTCGGTTTTTTAATTGGATTCCGTTTTTGAGTATAGAAGTTTAAGACATGTTCATGTATTTTATCAGTTCGGATTTAGGTTTGGTTTTTCTTTTTCAGACCGAATTCGATTCAATGATTTGGGTTCAGATTCTTTATCTTGGACTCAAACCAATATCGTAGAAAACCCAAATTTTGAGGTTTTTTTTTTTACTCCGGAACTAAATTGAAAGCGTTATACTATCCCAAAACAAATTAACCTGTGAGCTCTTTCCGATTACTCAGGATCTATATAATTCCTTCGCTAACAAGCAAACTCATACCAATCAAAAAAAAAAAAACAACTAACTAACTAATAAACTCATAAATCATAGAGTTTAAAGCGTTAAACATGAATAAGACTTTTTTAAGGAAACCTAAAATGAAAAACATACATGCATATGTTAAAACAAATGTCGTTAAGTCTAATTAAGTAATTATATAGTGTTTAATTAATCTCGTGTTACAGAATTGATAAAAGGGAAAATCTCATACAATTCTGACAAGATAGTGATAGACATACCTTTTTTGTCTTTATGCTACTTATTTATATCATATGAATCATAAATTAGTGTTTACTATAACACAGAGACGTGGTTTTGGGGAATGAAAATCAGATTAAGTTCACTTTTACACAAAATATATATAAATCTATACCTAAAAAATAAGCATATATCCAATTTCCTTTTGTGGCGGAGATGGATTCTTACCTGCCTAAGAAAAATTATAACTACATAATTAGAAAGGACCAGCCACGTCTTTGATTGATCAAACAATAGATTTGGCTACAATTAGATCACATGTTGAAGAACTTTATAAAGTGTTTTAATTTTGCTGGAAATGACATTATAAAGTTATTTCTTTATATAGCTGGATTCGAGATTTTGTATATATTCAGATATGTAGGTATATGTGCACACATAATATGATCTGACTGAATATGATGTTCTCCTCTGAAAATGGGGAAGCAAGATTGACCTAATCGTAATATTTTCTAGAGATTGTCTCTTTTCGGATCTACCAAGTGGAAACTGATTTGCCTAGTGAAAGAAAGAAGAAGAAGAATATATTCGGAATAGGAAAAGGAGAAGACAAAAGATTAGCTCAACTAATGTTTATGATAAATTCAAATACAAATTTGCATATTAAACAATATGAGGATGTTGTATATGTATAATTGCATGCCGAAGAGAAATTATGTCGTGCAATTGTTGTTTAGAGAAAATGTTCATTATAGCCGAATATCAATATAATAAAACTATATCAATTATCGTTAATAATAATGATGTAATAGATGAAAAAAAACAAATGATATATTTTTCAAGAAGAAAATCAAATTTATTCGGCTAGATAAGTTAACTTAAATCCAAAAGATGCACAAAAAGATTTATATATACCAATTACCAAAAAGGTACTTTAACGATACAAAGGCATATAATTTGCATTTGCTCCTTAAAACTCATTAAATCGTATAATTAATAACGAATCTATGATAATTATAATTCAGTATTATCGTTTGACATCGACCAGAGATTAATTAGTTATTAGTTTCTTACAAAAGTTGGTGTATGCAATCCTTCTACTTGCCTGATTTTTATTTATGTTAAAGAGGAACATTTTTGTATGTTTGGTGAAAATGTTTTTATAAAATTTATATTTCCATTAAATATAGTATCAACTATTAAGTAAAGAGAAAGTGTCATGGTTTTGTGATAATAATATTAACTAGAGTAAGTTTAATGTCTAATGATATTTCTTCATGTGTATATAAATTTAGAAAGATGTTTATAATAAAATGGATTAGCATCTCCTACACTGAAGTTGACATTTGCTGACGCCACTTCGCAGCAGCCAGTTAGGTTTCAAAAGTGCCAATGATATATTTCTTTGATTAATATATAACATCTAATCTTTTCTTTATTTTGTTATGGCGTCTTATGGGTTCTTGTGGCTCTCCTTAACCGTAAAATAATTATATGCTAATTCTTTCCTGTTTTCTTAATGTAATCGTTAATGATAACTTTTAATATTAAAACCTCGTGGTTTAGTGCAATGGTTCGAATTCGAATTGACATGCATCTTGACGTACGTAGAAAAAGGACCTTTTATGCCCCTTTTTATGCCCCTATTTTTGTTGATCAAAAAAAAAAATGTCCCTATTTAAAAATTTAAAATATATTTGTTTTAAGTTTTTATATATGATTAAAGCACAATGGGTTAATATTTTTGACCAAATTTTTTTACATCAAAACTTAAAACAAATATATGGAAATTTAGCAGTAATTAGATTATTGCAGTGATAAAGTTTAGTTTCCCTAGTTTATAACTCAGAGTCTCACATCCACAAACACAAACCACAAGCTAAATTTGGTGAGAAGATTAAATATGTTGGTTAATTATAAATTTATATACATGAAAAAGCAGAAGGAAAAAAGAGGCATTTTGTTTTATTTCATGGATACGGAAGGATAGAGACGTATCGATCGGAACTCTTAATCCTATGGTTAAAAAATAAGAGAAAGCAACTCGAGATACTAGGATTAGGAAACATTCTTCTTATCCGCACCTTTCATCATTAATTTTAATTTAATCCTGCACTGCAATTATATGAAGTTATAAATTTATAATCAATGTCTCAGCTAATCAAAATTCAGAATTTGCTTGAGTGGCTTAATTTGGTCGATACGTGTACACAATAAATACAGTAGGGATTAGAAATGGCTTACGTAATCTATTAAGGAGTGATTAATTAATTAATGTCGGAAGGAATTTGCTTGAGTGGATCACTACCTTAATTTGCTTGAGTCTATATAGTGGCAAATTTACTTTTTTTTTCTTTTGCAAAAATGATTTTGAATTAGATCAATAGAATGAAACCGACGAGATATCCTAATAATATTAGTGTGGAAACACATTTAGAAAATAACTAAAAATTTGTTAAAAAATGATATGAAATACTGTTGAAAAGGAAATAAGTTTAATTACCTTAGTAAGAGTACAAGATTCAAACTTAATTCTACATAATTGACTAAATATAACTTTAAAAAATCTAGCGGAATATCTTTGAAAAATATTTAAAATTATTTGTTTTCCTGATTTAATTTTTAATTACGGTGATATATCAACATCACATCATTCATATAATTAATTATTATTAATATTAAATATCACAAAAATAATTTTTAAAATAATGATTTCGCGATGCCTATAGCACGGGTACAATAGTAAGCATGATACTTTTACCAACCATATAATTAATAGATAGGATCAAAAACCTTAACTTGAACATAAAATAACTATCATGGATAATGAAAAATAATATATTAGAAATAAATAGATTATATTGAAGTATATATTATAAGGTGGAGGAAAGTGGAGACATTGGTTCATGCGTCAAAATATCGTATTGTTCCATACACAATTCTACTTTAAGCTCTTTAAATTATCAGATTGTTGAAGCTTAAAATAGTTGAAGCATCACACTTTATTTTGTACTGAAGTTAGAATTTCTAGCTACAGGAATGCTCCACAAAGACTCCTTGATTTGATTTTGTGGCACATAAAAGTTACAATCTTTTACCGATTCTTTTCATGGTAAACTTTATAAGAATATATTCTCATATATATCTTACATCATACCAATAACTTTGTTTGTAAGCTATCAATATAAGCTTTAATTAAATTGTGACTTGTATATATAATCTACGAGAAATGTCAAAATTTATAAAGTTGAAATTAATTTGTTGTCGTTGTCTAATGCGTTGCCATTTAAATAGTCTGTAGTATAGATAACTATATGTGATCCAATATAATTGTTGATGCAACAAGAAAATAAGAACACACATCAAATATTCTAATTAAATGGTCGGAGTCTAATCACTTAATGAGGAATTTAAAATTAATTATTCATATAAAGTCAGTGTAATTGCGCCAAATTTTTTTGCATCTTCCATCATATCTTTAAGAAATATTTTTCCAATCCTTTTTAGATAATCTTTCAATGGATAGATATATAATTTATATGAACTTTTAGTGTTTATCAGCTGTGTAGGGTTGTGGAATCTAATCTTTTGTTAATATGATTGTCAGATCATATATTGATCGATTTGAACAGTCATATTGATGTAGAGTAGAATGGAGAAGTATAACTTTCCTCTATAAAAAATATTTCGGGTGTGTGTATTCATTTGTTTTAAGATTTAGTTCTTTTTCTCTTTTCTTTTTTTGCCATTTCTTTTGATGTAGAGTAAAAAGAAAGAAACAGCAGCCTGAACTGAAAATAACTTTCACATTCAGGGTAAATTACTATATCGTCTGCATTTTTGTTTTTTTTAATCATTTTATAAAGATTGATTTCAAGATTATAAACTCCCTTTATCAAAAAAAAAAAGATTATAAACTCATACCAAAATGTAAAAATCATTTATACATCATGTTAATTAATCATATAATTTACGATGATGCAATGACACAAACTTGTTAGAGTTACAACCAAAAAAAAAACAAGTCATATAATACAATAAAATTTTATAGTTGCAAAAAGATTAAGTTCCCTGAAACGTTTTAGGCAAAACCGATTTTTTCCGGTGGTACATAATATGTTTTTTCATGTAATGGCATCAGTGGCAATCTTTTTCCAATTTTTAGTATATCATAAGAATATTTTTTTTGTGGTATCTAACTATAAAACCGAATGCGACACTCTAATTTAATAAATTTCATTTTTATTAATTAAATGTAAGAAAAGTACAAAAGGAAGAAAAAAAAGATTCATTTTGTTTTTTTGGAACGTAAGAGGAAAAAAAGGAGCATGCAGGAAAAATATACCATTTTCTCAAAGAAGAAATGTTATTTTTTAAAACTCGTACTAAAAGAGCTATACTAAATTATTTATGAGCATGCATTTGTATTTTCCACTATAAATGTTATTTTCTAATATCAGTATTTACTACGTAATGAAATATGGCACTTATCATCCTAACTCGACATTTTTGTATTTTTTTTTCTTCATTCAGATGATAATATTAGCAGTGGAAATGTGGAATGATTAACGAGAATTAACAAAAAAAATGATTAACAAGATATAGAAATAAAACATGAAAAGAAATGGGTAAGTTGTGTCTTGGATTATAACCATAAACAACAAAAAAGTTTTGTCTTGGAGAATTGGTATCTGGTGCAATGGCCACAAGAGGTCACTCGAAAATGTTTGAACCCACTCATTGCAATTTCCATGACTTAATTGTCAAATTAGCCACTAAACTCCAATTGGCTTCGAAGTACTTACTTACATTTTGTGTATATATCTATGAATGTGTATGTATTTGAAAGCCAAGTAGCAGACAAAAATCCAACTTGTCAGTAATGAATCTAAATAATTTTGTTTTTCCAAAGGTAGATTCGCTAATTTTTGTTAAATACTATTAAACAAAGAAAAATAGATTTGACATATTATGCCATCTTATCCGACGGTCAAATTTTATATCTCAAAACAAGAAATAGTTGTCCAATTGTCATACATATCACATCTAATTCTTTTGGTTTTGTGTGTGTGGTCTCTTTTTCGTGTGCTAAAAATAATTTTTAATAATAGATTATCCTTCAAAACAAAGATGGTAAGAAAATTTTCAAAAAAAAAAAAAAAGATGGTTGAACATGTTATATCGAAGAACTCTACCAAAAATTAATTTCCAAATAAATGTTACATTACTTTTTAATAGTTAAATCAATCACTGCTGCCAACAAAAAAAATCAATCATTTCATATTTCCCCATGCACTATTATTACATACGAAATTTAAAGTATTGCATGCATATAAGTATGATAACCAAAAGAAATTTAAATATTTAATAAATCATTTATAAAAATCAAAATAGGAGAAAATAACAATATACGATGGTTTATAAATATTTTAACAATATAACTAGATCATTATATATATAAAAAAAATTAAAAAGCCACAATTTTATGTATGTCATTCGAAAAAACCTCTTTTTCAAAATCCCTCGAAAAAACCACTTTCTCATGTGTAAAATAATTATTTTGCCTTTTGACCATTTGAAAATTTTGTTTTTTTCATAAGTTTTTATTTTGTCCACAAGTTTTCATAGATATATATTTATTTTGTGTTTTGTCAAGAGAAAATTTTGTTTGAATAGCTAAAATATTTTGTTTGAATTCTCAATTTATAATATAAAATTTAATTTTATTAGTATATAGATTTTGGTAATTGATTCAAGCATAATGACATCAAATTTTCTGCTCATAATCAAAGACCTCAAGCATAATGACATCAAATTTAGTTTTATTAGTGTATATATTTTGATAATTGATTCAAGCATAATGACATCAAATTTTCTGGTAATTATTTTTATTTTGTCTATGTATTTTTGTAGACAAAAATATATTATATGTTTTGTCCACTAGATAATTCTGTTTAATTTTTTATTTTTTTCATTTATTTTGTAGTCAATGATATGCAATGTGTTTTGTCCACTAATATTTGTTTACGATTTAAATTCATTCATTTATAATTTTATAGTTTTTTTCGCGAAATAAATATTGTAAAATCACATGTTTGGATTTTTTATTTCATATGGATATAAGACATAATATAAATATTATAAAATTATATGTTTAGATTCTTTATTTCATTTGGATGTAGGATATAATATTATTTTTTTGCAATATTGTTACGGAATAACTATGGTAAAATTATTTGTTTGGATTTCTTAATATGTGTTTAGGATATAACTACTGTATACTCCATGGAAAAGTAACGACGGATAAATTAGTATTTATTTAGTTTAGTAAGTTACTATATCTATAAACAATGGGCATGTAGATGCATATATATAAATGTATCTTTTGTACTTGGTGCTCAAACTGATCCAATCTTTTTATAAGAGTTAATTTAGATCCCTCTTTTCGTTAAAGAAAAACTTTAACTTTATAAATACATATATATAGTACTTAATTCTATTAGTGGGAATTGAGAAATACCTTACGTGCTACCTAACGAGAATATCAATTTCCTTAAATAAAACTTAGGGTATATGGATTATATAACCGAATCGATGATAGTATTTGCAATTTTGGTTAAATTTAATTTTCAAAAAAACAATTCTAAATTCTATATTTTCAAGAGTGATCCTAATACTTTCAATACCCAATATTTATGTGTTCAAAAATTTTATTTTAACTAGAGCATATGTAAAAAAAATATAAATTAACTAGTGAAAATTATCTAGAATAATCCAAAAAAATAGTAAATTAACTAGAATAACATACTTTTGAAAGCTCTAACTAAACTAACCCATGTCTTTTTTTAAAAAGACCTTCTAACCATTTTTTAATATATTTAAAAGCTACCATTTTGATTAAAAAAAAAAAACTTTTACCAAAAATCAGATTTAAACTCGAAAATTAATTTTTTTCGAGAAAAAAAAAACTTTTTTTTTCTTCTTCTCCGGTGACATGTTCTTTTCCATCATCGTCTTCAGTGACTTTTTTCATCATCTTTTCCATCGTCTTCTTCATCTTCAACACTGCCAATCGCGGCAGGTCCTCGAGTTTGCTTCATCTTTCCCTCACCATTTTTATTTTTCTTGTCTTCTCTTTCGTTTACCATCGTCATTTCGTTCAAAATCACCGTTATCGGTTCGTTCGAGACCATCGTTGTCGTCATCTTATAAGAATGCCATTCTGCAATCGTCGTCGTCATAGTTTCGTTGAATCGAGTTTGCTGTCGCCGCTTCATCTTCCCCTTGTCGTTTCATCTTCTTCGACAAAGATTTATTTGTTATATTGTCACAAATTTTTCTTATGTTGTCGCATATTTAATTTTATGTTGTTGCCAATTTATTTAGACTTAATTTTCTATATGACTGCAGATTTTATAATAAAATCTATAGCCACCAGGTAAATAAATCTGCGATTAAGATAGAAAATAAGTTTGTCTCCACGTTAGCAAAATCTGCGATTAAGATAGAAAATAAGTTTGTCACTACGTTACCAAAATCTGCGATGACTAAGTCAGTATAATAAATCTGCTGTAATAGAAAATAAGTCTGTAAGTGAAAATAAGTCTGTCATACCGTTAAAAAAATATGTGATAACTAAGAATTAGTCTAATAAATCTACAATAATAGAAAATAAATTTGTAAGTGAAAATAAGTATGTCATGACGTTAGAAAAATCTGTGATATATGAGTTAATTAAATAAATCTGCAGTAATGAAAAATAAGTTTGTAAGTGAAAATAAGTCGGCCATAACGTTAAAAAAATCTGCGATAACTGAGTTAGTCAAATAAATTTGCAGTAATGGAAAATAAGTTTCTAAGTGAAAATAAGTGTATCATAACATTAAAAAATTTGCGATAAATGAGGTTTTGTTTAATAAATATGCAGTAATAGAAAATAAATCTGTAAAAACAAAATTTACGACAACATAAGACGAAGTGCCACTTTTGTAAATATCGGCAACTTTTTGTCATGCTGGAATTAATTATTAATGGTATTATTGTAATTCCATTTTTATTTACAAAGCTTTTTAGGGGTACTTTTGGGTTTTAAAAATTAAAAAAACACTATAGTAATTAAAATAAATCATGGGTTATTCTAGTTATTAATCATTTATTCTAGATTATTCTAGTATCTCTCAATTAACTATTAGAACAAAAAGCTATGGAAATTCTTTGAAAATAGACTTTTTCACAATTTTTTGTCAATATGAAATTTCTTATATTCTAAATTTACACTGGAATTAATTATTAATGATATTATTGTAATTCTGTTTTTCCTTACAAAGCTTTTTAGAGGTACTATTGGGTTTTAAAATTTTTTTAAAAAAACACTATAGTAATTAAAATAAATTATGGGTTATTCTAATTATTAATCTTTTATTCTAAGTTTTCTAGTAATCCTCCCAATTAACTATTAGAACAAAAAAAAACTATGGGAATCCTTTGAAAATAGACTTTTCACAATTTTATTGTCAAGATGAGATTTCTTATATTCTAATTTCACATGGTAAAGATCTATTTTTCACAATAAAATTGTGAAATGGTCAATTTCCAAAATTTTCCCAAAGAACCTATAATATTGTCTCTCTTTTTTTAGAGGCAATATTATATATATATATATATATATATATATTGTCTTGAGTGAAGGATTTAACAATCTAAATAGGCTAAGTTTTAGATGAAGTCAAAAACTAAAGATAAAAGTAATTAAATCAAGTTCCGTCGATAAATTGTGAAACTACGTCAAAATTTCCGATTAAATTCAAATAATATATAATTATGATCTTTTCACTCTTCCACCAATATAAAATTACGAGTAATATATATTTTTCTTTCTTATAATATGCTATAAATACACATTTTAATCCATGGGACCCATTTCTACATGATTCACTAAACTCTCCTACACTATAAAACCTTTCCTCCTCTTACTAATTCTTCACACATACAATTTTACAAACTCTCTCATATTCATATAAACTAAATTAAAATCATGATGCCAGCGGAAGTCACCGGATATTTCCATTATATATCGCCGGAATTCAACAAAATAAACATGTCTTCATCTCCAACTTCTTCCTCTTCCTTAAACTACCTAAAGGATCTCATCAACAACAACAACAACAACTATTCCTCATCATCCAACGGTCAAGATTTCATGATGAGCAACAACTCAACTTCCGACGAAGATCATCATCATCAAAGCATCATCATACTCGACGAGAGGAAACAGAGAAGGATGCTTTCAAACAGAGAATCTGCAAGGAGGTCAAGGATGAGGAAACAGAGACATCTAGATGAACTCTGGTCTCAGGTGATAAGGCTTCGGAACGAGAACAACTATCTTATTGATAAGTTAAACCGTGTATCAGAAACTCAAGATAGCGTATTAAAGGAGAACTCTAAACTCAAAGAAGAAGCTTCTGATCTCCGACAGCTTGTTTGTGAACTGCAATCTAACAAGAAGAACAACAACAGTTTTCTAAGTGAGTTCGAAGATATTTAGTACTTCTTCAAATTGCATCGGAGAGGCAGAGATTTTGGGTTTGTGTTATTCTCTGTATATAAAAATGAAAAAGATCGAGGGATTTTGGGTTTTGGTTGTTTCTCGAATATGTATATTTGGTATCGATCATATATTATATTATCTACATACATATATATTGAAGCTAAATAATCTAACTTAGTTCTTGAGCATATTCATGTTCTATAATCTCTCTCTTTTTTTTTGTATATATATAATTTAATGTAAAGAATCATAATCATAGACCTACCGGTAATATATTAATACATGACATATCTGAATCAGACAATCTGATTGGTAATACTATTTGTAATTATTCCGTTGTTTCACTGGTTTTTTTTATCAGTTCCACAATTTCCTTGTTTTAACTACCAAAAAAACAAAAAACAAAAAACAAATTACGTCGTTACGTGACTTTTCACTGTTTCAGTTTTTTTTTTTGTTGGGGGGGGGGGGGGTTGTCAAAATTCTCTCTGTTAATTGATTTGTCTGTAAATATTTTCATCTTTCCTCTATTACATTATGTCGCCAGGTTACCAAATCAGAATCTATATAGTATGTTAATCGTACTTAGAAAACCTATATCAATTCATTAGTATTCCCCATAAAATAATGTTTAAGTCTATATTCTGACATTAGAACTGCGAACACGTAAGAGATTTCTAAATTCTAAAAGATGAATAATGAAAAAAAAAAAAAAAAAAAAAAGAGTGACCAGACCTTGCAAACTACTTTATTTTGCATTAGTATTACCACCGTTTTATAATTCGACAAAAAAACAGTATTACAAAATGTAGATTAATTATGACGACCTCTCGGTTAACAAATTTTGAGCGTTTCTCTTCCCCGCATAAATACACTTGCATAGTTGCATCGGGCATCATTATAAACATTGATGGCAAACAAGAAAGAAACACAAATTAAAAGATTGCTAAAAGTGATGGCCCTTCTTCTATTTTTTGAAATCTAATAAAATAGCGCCTTTTGGTTAAAGAAATTTAATCAAATACTTAATCATTAGATTTTTATTTGCTTAGCTTTTAGCCACATTTCTTTCTTAATTTTTTTTGTTTTTGTTTTTGTATCCATTTAATACATCACTCTTGAGTGTGACAAACCCACCAAGAATGTTTTCTTCAATTTCACCTGGCGCATTACTAGCATGTAAAATTTGAGCACGCACTAAAATGTTATCGTGATATTAATTTTTTAATTTTATTCTTTATTATTCTTTTCCAAAGATTTTATTCTTTGTTATAACTTTTGACCTAATTTAACGCAGATGGGTAATAATAGTCTTTGTTTATAAACTGCATCTATTTTCAACCACATATATATATATATATATCCTCTTAATTAGATTAAGGCTATACTGATCGATATTAACCACATATAAAGATATCATCCTCGGAATCACAGCTTTGGATTTGGTCGAATTATCTACAGAAATTTTTTTAAAATTTGGTCGAATTATTAACCGAAAAATATTATAAAAATATATAAGAATAGTATTTAAGAATCAGTTTTGGACAGCATGATCCTTCTAGCCACAGTACTACAGTAGACACCATGATCCTTCTATTCAAAACGTCAGTCAATATTAAAAATGATTCCAAAGAACTATTTTTGTTATGCAAAAATTTTAGAACTTTTCTAGACCCCCATTTGACTTTTTTTTTAATTGGGTACGAACGAAATTTGATGATCCATTACGATGTCTAGTTCAAGATTTATTCAATTAGATATAGGAATTGCTGAATATAAGAAAGATTTCTTCATACTTTATAGGAAAAAAAAATATGATGAGTTAAGTCAAAATTTACAAAAGAGAAACACAAGAAGACAAAGAATGGTGGAGGCTCTGGCGATAGTGCCTGCCAACAACAATTTCAAAGCATAGAACGTTTTCGAGACTTCAAAGGAAAAAAAAAGTGTACTTTGCGTAACCTTCCGGTAGCTTTCTTATAATTTGTGGAATTAAGAAATGATGATGTGATTATCTACATTTTCATCTATCACAAAACTATGCAGAAACGTAATTTATTGAATTCTCTCGGCTGTTTTGTCGTTTCACAAATTTGAGGGTACTATCATTTTTTTTTTGGTATATGAGGGGTTTGGTTGGCTAATCCAAAAGTAGGAAGTTATTTTCAAACTAATTGACGCGTGTGTTTAATACATAACATGTTACATTATTATCTGACATGCTATTTACATAATAACATGTTATTTTAAAAACATTTTTTTACCGTAATTCCTTCCTTTTTTTTTACAGAAATATATTTTTGAGATTACAAGTGGAATTAATGGAGAATTGAAATTAAAAAAAATATATAGCGAATGAGAACAATTACAAATTTGAAATTTCAAACAAAATAGCAAAATTCATAGTAGAATGCAATCAATACGATTGAAGAAGCTAAGTGATGGTTTGAATAATGAGCTATCGAATAAGGTTGAGCTTCATATTGCTTGAAGCATTTTTGACCCACAAGAAAATATATATCTTCAAGATCTATGGAAGAGACAACGAAAAGTTAGAGTAAAAAATGACTAGACTTGAGGAGAATAAGAGCATCCAAAGAAAATATGTGTTTACATCCTAATTCCACATTGTAGAGAAGACAAAAGCTCGTGACTAACTGATGTGATCATGGATAGCTCACAGAAGCAGCTTGAACCCGAGGATGCTTTGGCCGTACCAAGTGGACCAATGACAAGATCGAGAGCCAAAGAGTTTCAGAACGCCATCACCGCATTACTCACTCAAGTTCAACCGATTGAAGCTCAGTTCGAGAACATGGAAAATCAAACCGTCTTGGTTACTCGATTGGACTAATAAACGGGTAATTCGTTTGTACTCTTTTTCCTAGCCTTTGGTTTTTTTTTCCCAATGGGTTTTCCAAAGGAAGGTTTTAATGAGGCAAATGGATCACTCTAATCCATCTTAGTCCACAAGAGTTAAACAAGTTTGGTCCAAGTCCAAGTTTAATAATTTTTGGATTTATCTTTTGAAGTCTCAAACCCAAAGAAGAGATTAAATCAGCCCAGTTCAATAATCACCTGATTAAAATCGGCCAAGGGAGTGGAAGAGGTGGCTTGGGAGACTCCAAGAGATATTCCAAACTAGTTAATGTTTTCTTAATTTTCTATGAATTAATTCTAGCTTTTTCTTTACTCCATCTTTCTTTAAAACTCTTTTCTTGTACTCATTTTCGGATCATCCAAGCTTTTTATTAAAAATTGAGCGTGATCTCCCTTGTGTTCTTTGAACAACAAACCTGATTGCTGGTGAGTAATATCCTTCAATCAATCCGAATCAAGGTGTGTCATATCCATGATTCAAACCTTGTGTGTCATATCTTGGAAAAGTCATTGAGGAAATATCCAAGGTCTTCCGCAACCTTGGTGCGATCCATTCACTCCACCCTATCTATCTATCCACTCCTTTCATTCTACCCCTCGAAAGTGCCGATTCTAGGAGGATCATATCACTAACAATCCCCAACGATGGAGTCGATCTTGAGTAGCCAACCTATCTCTCATTATTATCCACAAGAAGAAAAAAGGGTGCTTTGGGACATTTTGAGTGAACCAGAATGATCTAGTACCATCCAACCGAAACATGACTAAAATCATATCTACTTCCAAAAAAAACCAGAAAAAAAATCCGAAATATAGCTTGGGGCAACCAACCGAGATGTTCCATAGCCTTCAAACGAATAATACATTTTTCCCCTTATGTGATATGTGGCTAATTGTTGCAGATATGATAGACCATCTACTTTTTGGGGCAGACTACAATTCGATGTGGTTTTAGTTTATTTATTTGTAAAAACATAGTGTACTTAGTCTGTATCGAATTTTTTTTTGTCTGTACTAATATGTACTATAAGGTTTAATTTGTAAATGGTTTTATGTCCGTCTTACTTGTCATATCCATTGGAAGCCGGTATTAAAATATATTTCAAGTTAAATAACAAAAAAATATATTATCAGTTAAACGACTTAAACGTATGGATCGTATAATTATTTCCTTCACAGTGAGAAAATAATTGAAAGGCAGAGAAAAAAAGAGAGCCCAATGAAAAAAGGATTAGTAAAGTACACCCTAAAGGCCTGAAGGCCCTACCTTTAAGATTTCATAGCAACTTAACATAAATCCTCGAGTAAATTTTGATCCAATCAAGAAACTCATTATTGTAATAGATTCACTCAAATTTTGAGAGATCGACTACTAATAAATCTATCAACTTAAAGCATTCAACTTTATCTCTATCTCTCTTGCTTTTTACTTCTCTGGTCAACACATACAACAAATTCGACGAGATTCCTAAATCCTTATGTAAAAAAGAGAGAAATTTTCAGAGATGGGTCTCTTCGAATCTGTGAAATCTATCGATTGGGAATACGAATCGTTCCCAACTTATCAGGATTTTGCTTTTTTACCTCTTTTTGCTGTCTTCTTCCCTTCAATTCGATTTCTACTTGATAGATTCGTCTTTGAGGTAAAATTTATTCTATTTTTTTTCTGTACCTTCTTCGGTTGTTAGATTTGTTGTTTCTGCAATCGCATTTATTTCTGTTTTTTTTTTCATTAATAATAAAAAAAAACATCACTTTCAGATTTCTACTTTTAGTAATGACCAATCATTGCTCTTGACTCGTGTCTCTGTATAGATTTTGTCTGTAATTATGTTGTAACTGCAATGTAGATGAAGGTTTTGCGAGGATAAAGTTTTACATTTTTTGTTTCCATTGTTGTTTGTAGAAATTAGCAAAGATTTTGATCTATGGAAAGAAGAATTCGAGTAAAAGTGAAAACATGAAAGAGAGGAAGAAGAAAAGTCGAAAAGTTCGAAAATTTAAAGAATCAGCTTGGAAGTGTATTTACTATCTATCAGCTGAGTTACTTGCTTTATCAGTAACATATAATGAGCCTTGGTTTTCAAATACTCTCTACTTTTGGATTGGTCCTGGAGATCAGATTTGGCCTAATCAACAGATGAAGTAAGATGTTTTGTTTTTATGGTCGTTGGGAATTTACTAAGTATGATTGATCTCTGTTTATTAATCTTTTGTTGTTGTTGTTGTTTATTGTGTAGGATAAAGTTGAAGTTTTTATATATGTTTGCTGCTGGATTCTACACATACTCTATATTTGCTTTGATCTTTTGGGAAACAAGACGGTCTGATTTCGGAGTTTCAATGGGTCATCATATCACAACTCTTATCCTCATTGTCCTCTCATACATCTGCAGGTACCTTATAAGTATATTTTATATGCTTTGTCGTGTAGGAAAGGATCCATCTTTAGTTTGATCTTTGATGTTGATGATTAGGTTCTCTCGTGCTGGTTCTGTTATTCTTGCACTTCATGATGCGAGTGATGTGTTTCTTGAAGTTGGGAAAATGTCGAAATATAGTGGAGCTGAAAGTATTGCAGCCTTTTCGTTTGTTCTTTTCGCTTTGTCTTGGGTCGTTCTTCGTCTCATTTACTATCCGTTTTGGATCCTATGGAGCACAAGGTTTGTTGAAATAACCCGAGCATTGTTCTTGAATGTTTTTAGACTTTTTGATGTATGTATTGTGGTTTGTTGATTTGCAGCTATCAGATTATCAACACTGTGGACAAAGAGAAGCATCCGATCGAAGGACCGATCTATTACTACATGTTTAATACTCTTCTGTTTTGCTTGCTTGTTCTGCATATTTTCTGGTGGGTTTTGATTTACCGGATGCTTGTGAAACAAGTACAGGATCGAGGCAAGCTTAGCGAAGATCTTAGATCCGGTATGCAATGAAATTTCATCTATTACAACGCTTTTAACCATCCAAGTAGAGAAAAAGAAACACTCTGTTAAAGTTAATGTCTTTTGCAGATTCTGAAAGCGACGATGAACACGAGGATTGATTGCCCGATGGGAATGGCTCTGTTTCTCAATCAAAACAGAGTATGAGAACAGAGTCTTCAGATTTCAAGATCAAGCAGGATTCATTTTTAACAGTTGGTTCATCTTCCAGAGGATCGAAACCGGATCATATCGTTTTAAATGGATCGGGTTTTTTTCGATCGCGAATTTGAGTTTATTGATTTCTCTAAGTTTGGGCACATTCAAGATTTTGATTAGACACTGCTTAAGACTGCATTTTTTTTTTGTTTTTTCTTCTATAGTTATGGACTTCATTTATGCTTTTGCAATAACACAATTCCTTGTATCATTGAAAATGTCATTGCAAATTACTTATCTTCAACATCTATGGAACAGATTCACACTTTATGATAAATGAATTTTCTCCTATTTTTTCTGTCTCTACTCTATTATATTGCATAATTTGATAAACTCTATATTACGATCATATATCACTTGGGTAAAATAAGTTTAAATAGTTATTTTGAATGATTACTCCTATTTTTTGGAGTTTTTAAATTATTCATAGACATTTTTTTGAATTATCTAGTGAATATTTGCAAGAAAATAAAAAGAATAAACCCGTAAATAAAAATAAATAATCAACATTTACTTACGCGCACAGTAGAGAAGATGATAAGCGCACAATAGAGTCAGGCCTTTGAGATTTGTTTGAGGTTTTAGCTTTCACGCTGGCTTGGTAGAGAAGACTTCACCATCGATACAACAAAAAAGCAAAAATCTTTTTCTTTGTTCATTCATCATCGATTCAACTGCAAAAAGGTTCGTCTTTTATCACTTCCTTCTCTACACTAAACCCTAATTTTTGTGAATCGCCACTAGCTTCGATTGCTCAAATTGATACTCTCTAGTTTGCTTCCCGACTCTTGAAATGTATAAATTTTGAAACTTTTCTGGAGATTTAAATTGGAATATTCGTTATCATGTTCTTATGAATTTGAGTTTGCATCTCTATCTGGTTCAGTAAGCTTGATTTTGGTATATCAGTATGATTCGAATGTTTTATAAAGAATCGATTTTTATTTTTTTTGTTCTGTTAGATTTTGGGGTTTTCATTGATTAGATTGCAACTCGAGATTGAATACAATTTCAATGATATAAGATAAGATCTGTACCAAAATTAATGTTCTTCCATCTGCCCAGAAGATTTTGTAGTCTCTTAAGTTACTTTAAGCAGTAGTGCTTTAAATAAGATCTGTGAATTGATGATTGTTGTTATCTTTTTTAGGTAATGTATACAAACAATGTAGATAAGCCATCTTGAATTCCCCATTTCATCAATAGATTTGCATAAATTCGATTTGATCGACTAGTCCTGTGTCAGTGTCTCTCTAATCTCACTCACCGGAGTGTCTTTGCATAACCTAATTTGGTTTAAGTGTCGTCGTTATCTAAGTGCTAGCACCCTTCTTTGGATGTGTGTGCCTCTTGTTAGCTAACTGAATCTTTAATATTTATGTTCGTACAGGGTTGTGAGAATTTGATAGAAGCTAAGAAATGGAAGATGTACTTACTGAGAATCCTCCACCTTCAAGATTCTTCGAAGAAGAACTTAACAACTTTGTTCCGCCACACGAATCACTTCCATCTCCTTTCATCGTATTCTCAAATCCGAAACCAGAACTGCCTCTACGACCATCTCTACTCATCATAGCCATATCTTCACCTTCCCTCTATATCTTCCACAATTTACCTTCAAAGACTCTTATTGGAAGTATCATCATGCCTGAAGTCCCGTTTTCTGGAAACACCATGGAACCTTCTTTAGAAGACAAATCCTGCAACATATATTCCTTGAGTAGCAACGATGATAAAACCTCTATCCTCCTTGTCTCTGTTCAGCTTCTGGTATCTCCTGAACGGTCTAACCTAGTCTCGAGATTGCTAATTGGCCAAGACATTATCCCTGAGCAGGTTATAATCTTGGATTCCATTCAGAGCCGTAACTTCAGAGGTAAACTCTCACAAGACGAGACATTGGCTGCTAAACTTGAGACATCAGCTGAGAAGAAAGCAACAACTCACTTGGTGAATCTGGATTACTTCCCATCAGGGAGTGTAATCGACGGTCTGAGTGCTTCCCTTTTGAGCCGAAGTCAGCTAAAGAACATCAGAGGAACATTAGTGATCTCGTGGCCTGAGTTTGGTCCTTCCGTGATAAGATTTGTGGGAGCTCTGCTGAAGAACATTGTCCCGAGTCTGAACAAAGATCTGGAGAAGAATTCTTCAAGAACAGGTCTAAAAAAGGATGCTTGGTTTGACTCTGATCTATATACATAGATTCAAAGGCAGCCATAGAAGCTTCTCAAAAACTTTGTCTCTTGTTTTGCTATGTAATGCTTAGTTTTTCTTGAACGAAACAGAGACCTTAGGTGTGTCTGTGTGTGTTCTCATTGCAGAAACAGTTTTTGTTTCATTTCTAGTTTGTTTCAAAATTTAGTCACAAGCAGAGAAGAGTTAAATTTGGGCTGTACAGTATCAGTACACAAAGCATTGGGCTAGCAACATAAGCAAGGCCCAGACGACAGTCCCAACAGGTTCTACAAACCCAAGTCCGCGCGTGAACACAATTGGTAATTGCTAGCTTCACAAAACTGTTAATAAACCCGGTGACAGCATCCATAAAGAAACGTGTTGTTCAAGAAAAACAAAACAAGAATTCATTAGAAGCCAAAATACAGAGACTCTATGATGTATTTAAGCACAAAGAAGAAGAAGAAGACCCCAACGACGATGAAGAAGAAGAGCCACAAAAGAGGAAGAGACGTAAAATTGAGACATCCAACGACGATGTTTTATAAGAAATTATGGTGAGGCTTCCAGTAAAACCCTAATTCGATTCCAAATCGTTACTAAACACCGGCGACGTATAATAATAAAATCAAGGAACCTAAATTTCTCTGCCTCTATTATGATAGAAGCTTGTCTAAGCCAAACATTGCTCTAAAGGCGATGAGATTGGAGTGGTCTTCGATTTGTCTAGTCGAGTCTAGTCGAAGAAGAAGAAGAGGACTATCATACTAGTAATGAACATAAAAAGGGGATAGTAATAGTTACCAAAAGTGTGGATGGTCTTTTGTGTTGTTATAGCCGTGACTTGACAATACCAATTAATGTGATAAACCCAGCCATGAGATGGTCTCAGACGCTTCCACTTGCAAGGATTCAGCTAAAGCCTTCTTTAGACAATAACAAGGAAGAGTTACCTAACCTAGGATTCGGAAAATACTATGTCACGGGAATATACAAACTAGTCTGGTTACATAACAATAACCTCAACAACACTTTAACAACATGCGAGGTTTTCGACTTTGGTTCCAAGCAATGGAGGCAGGTGATATCACCTCCTCATGGTCATCAGATGAAGTACAGGCTAGCATCAACTTTTGCAAACGGATGGCTTTATTGGTCTAGCCGAGATAAGACCAAGTTGGTTGCTTTTGATCTTCACATGGAGATGTTTCGAGTCGTTCAAAATCCGGTTGTTTCCGATGAGGCATCATCATTATCATCTGTTTATATGCATATGGACAGCATAGATGATGACCATCGTCTTGTGTGGATTTCAGAGAAAAATGGAGATGGCATGCAACACGTTTGGAGGGTCACTAACCACAACACAGGAGGGGCACTATTGAAAATAGATAAGACCTTCTCCTTTGACTTAAATAAGATTACTTTCACTTGGTTTGATTCTCATCGTTCATCGCTCCTCTAACTTCGGGCAATTTCCAAGAATGGTGACAAGGTGATACCCGCAAAACATGGTTCACAAAATCTCCTCCTCTTTCAACCCCTAAACCCTACTTCTATTCACAATGGCATCTTTTATTAATCTTCTCCTCGTCCCAGTGACATTCTCCTTCTTCTTTATTTCCCAAGTTTAGTCTCTCCCTTGTAAATTAGTTTCAAGTCTTTAAATGTAGATTTGATTGTCATTTTTTGATCAAATAAACCTCCCTTTCGAAATTAGTTTAATATTTCTTATTTTATTATTTCATGTTTCAGATTCATGCCTCTTTTCCTTAATCTATATCTTTCTATTTGTTTGATATGTTTACACCATCCAATGTTATTCTTGTTTATGCGATTCAAGACCCCTGCATTTATTTGTACATAAAACGCATAAAGTTTATGCCTCTCTCTCGTGAATGAACTTCAAGTTTTTAAAGTGGAGAGAAAACAAAAACTATTTGTGATGAAACTCTACTTCTTTACGTGCTCTTAAAGCTACTCTAAAGTTTCAAAAATATAAGATATATGTTTAGATGATTGTTACCTTTTCTTGCATTGCTTATGTACACATAAGATGACTGCGTTTGATTTAGTTGTTGCATCAACTAGTCCTATTTATGTGTCTTCCTAATCTCACTCACCGGACTTAGCAATCTCTTTTTGGGTTTTGTAGTAGACAATGGATACAATTTCTTCAAACATTTACGGATATCAAATCTTTCAGATCAAATCGAAGCTTATCTAAAGGATAATTTGCCAATTAATACTAAAATATATGTCTTTATGACACACCAAAAACTGTACAAGATCGTAGCATATAACAAATACAAAAGTTTTCATATGTTTATGACAAACCCAAATCCATATTTATTTCTCTTGTCATCTTGGACCTGACAATTCCATGGCTTGAACCAGAACCGAGGAATCATCTGTAAGATCCGAATAACGTTCAGAGGAAGAAAACTCATTAGGTTTACTGTAACTTCTGTTGGTTTCTCCTCTCTGAGAAGAAGCTTCCCATTTCTCAACGAGACCATCACCTTCAAGCATTCTCACAACTTCAGACATCTTTGGACGGTGAATTGGAAGATACTGTGTACAAAGCAAAGCCACTTGAACCATTTCTTCAACTTCGATTCTATCGTAGTTGCTCTTCAAATCCTTGTCTACTATCTGTTCTAGCTTCTTCTCTTGTTGTAGTTTCTTAACCTACAAGTAAACCCAAAGAAAAAACCCTAGAATGAGTGATTTTAACCTAATTGAAACAAGAAGATGTGTTTTTACTCTTTTACTTCTTACCCAGTCAAGAATCGCTCCTCTTTGGTTTGCAGCTTTTCCGAACTCAAGAGCTCTCAATCCAGTAATCAATTCGAGAAGAAGAATCCCGAAACTGAACACGTCTGTCTTCTCAGAAGATTGTCCTGTTGAGAGATATTCAGGTGCAATGTGACCTACCGTTCCTCTCACGGCGGTTGTCACGTGCGACTCCTCGTGATCTAAAAGCTTAGCCAAACCGAAATCTCCGACCACCGCTTCACAGTAATCGTCAAGAAGTATGTTTGCAGCTTTGACGTCACGATGAATGATCTTTGGATCACATTGCTCGTGCAGATATAGTAACCCTCTTCCTGCTCCTAATGCTATTCGCTTTCTTGTGCCCCAATCCAATACTGGTTTAGCTGTGACACACAAATCGTAAACCGGTTTAACAATGTGAAGAAACTGAAAGTAAGAGAGCATTCCTACTTATTACCTTTGAGACGAGAAGCAACACTGCCATTGGACATGTAAGGATAAATAAGAAGCCGTTCAAAGGAAGTAGTGCAGAAGCCATAGAGGCGGAGGAGATTCCGGTGAACGGCGAGGCTTATCATCTCAACCTCTGTTTGAAACTGAATCTCTCCACCGCCATTGTTTATATCATTTAATCTCTTCACGGCGATGATAGTTCCATCCTGGAGACAACCTTTATAAACATTACCAAACCCTCCTTTTCCAACAAGATTCTTGCTGCTGAAGTTACTTGTTGCTGATTGAAGTTCTTTGAAACTAAACCTTCTTAGATTCCCTAGACATACTTCTTCCTTGTTTTGCTCTATAGAAAATCAAAAATTCACACACACACATTGGTGTTATTTCGCATTCGATATTTGCGGTTCAAAAAAGGGATTCTATTTTTTATTGTGATTTTTTTTACCATTTATGTCAAAGAATAGTACTTGTTGGTTATGTCTTCTTCTCCACCAAAGAAGAAAACCAAAGCCAATAATCAATAAGCAAACGCATGTAAGGCTTAAACCAAAGGCTATCGCGATTTTCCGGTTTTTTGATCCTCCATTAGATGATTCATCTAACAACAAGAAAGTAAAAAACAAACCCATTTTAGCTTACATTCTCTAAAATTCAAAGATTACATTATATATTTTATTTTAAAGATTGAAATTTTGGATTTTACTTACTTTGAGAACTGTTCAAGGTAAGTGACATTGCCTTAGGTTGAGTCCCATTACAGTCTTTCTCAGTTCCAGTTGGACAAATCTGAGGATTTCCCATAACACTGCATAACAAGTAGAAAAATAGTAAATAAATACTATATACTTAAGGTAACGTATAAAACTGGATAAATTGCAGAGAAAAGACAAGAATATTTACAATTACTCTGTTTTTTTTGAACAGAGTAAAAACATAGCAGACAAATATTCTTTTTCAAAAACAGACTTACTTGAATGTTTTGGCAAGTGATCTTGGAACTGGTCCACTCAAGTTATTGAACGAAAAATCCCTGAAATAATAATTACGAAATATATCAAAATATATATACATATAGAAGAAAATTATATATATTGTATAGAAGAAAATTATAGAAAAATAAAAGAAAGGGAACGTACAAAAAAGTAAGTTGGGTCATGTTTGCCAATGAGCTAGGAATTGTTCCTGTCAGGCTGTTATTATTCAATCTCCTGCTCCGCGATTTTCAACACAACATAATCCATAAATAAATTATTATAATTTATATAAAAAAGATTTGGATAAATGGGTAAAATCTTACAAGTACTGAATATTTTTGGAATGAGAAAGAGACAATGGGATTTGGCCAGTGAAGTTATTGGTAGAGAGATCAAGTGTTTTGAGTTTCATCAATTTCCCAACCTCATGAGGTATATGTCCTGTTATGTAATTGTTTTGCAATAGCCTGTATCCCAAAAAAATTAATCAGAAAACTAGAGTAATTAAGAGATGAAGAAACAAAATGTTTTAATAAACCAAAAACACTTACACACTCTGAAGATATGTTAAATTGCCAATACTTGATGAAAGAGTTCCTGACAAGCTCTGGCTTGGAAGTCCTCTACATAAACACATAAGTCAAGACTGTAAACACATGCTTATAATTTTTTATGTGTGTGTGTGTGTAAGTGCTTACAGGCTGAAGACAAAACCATCAGGAGAACAAGTGACCATGTTCCAGCTACATGGATCAACTGCTGTGTCATCCCAATTCATTAGAACTCCATGAGGATCAATCAGTGAGCTTTTGATTCCTATTAAGGCAAGAACTAAAGAGGACCAAAAAAAAAACATATTTTAGGAAGAAAAAAAAAACAGAAAAGGAAAGAAAAATAAAACATGTTTTAGGAAGGAAAAAGAAAGCAAAGAAATTTAATTTTCTTTTGTTGATAAATATTACCTTCAAAGTTAACACCTTTGTCTGTGAGCTCTGCAGAAGAAGAAGAAGAGAGGAAAAAGATGAAGAAGAAGAAGAAGAAGAAGGATGAAGAGAACAAATCATAACACTTTTTTACTTCTCTTCTTCTGTGTATCATCTTTGTCTGAATCAAAACTTGTGGTCCTTGCATTCAGATTTGAGAGTATTAATCTCTAATTGCAGAATTCTAAGGCTTTTGAATATGCAATATTCTTTTTCCAAATCTTTGTCTGGAGGTTATCAAGAAAATGAAGGAACAAAGGATTTGGATTTGGAAGTGACTGAGAGTGAAAGAGAGAGAGAGAAAGTGAGAGATTTGGCTGCCAATTATTAACTTATGGTCTTTAGATTATAAACTGGAAAAGGCCAATGAAAAAATCAGGTAATGTTTTTTTGTTTGGTTTTTATTGTTTTCAATCATGTGAGAAAACATAGTTCTATAAGGTTGTACACTACTGTATGTGTTTTCATTGATTAGCCAATAGGCTTATCTATGAAAATTTCTAACTTGATTAATATATTTTAATATAAATATGAGAATAGATAATATATGTATTTTAAAATAAAATAATATATTCGAATGTTAACTTTTTTAGTAATACTAAAAAAATAAAGAAAATATTTTCAAATTGATATTGTAATGTATGAAAATACAAAAATATATGACCATTTCAAATCCGTTCTAGGAGAAGAAAAAACTCAATTTATTGTGTATGTAGCTAACCCATTAAACCTAAAAGGTTCAAAGATTGTTCGATTATTAACATGTTCTGCCTCGATTGGTTGTAGACTCGTAGCCGTAGGTAAGGTATTTGGATTCAAAGCCATGTTGTTTCTACGGCTAGAGGATTAATGTAGTTGTGTACTCGGATCTAGGACGGCAATAGACAACAAATTTAGAAACTTTAGGATAGAATAAAGAAATTATAATCGTAAAATAATCAATTAGAGCAGGTAAAAAGTGAATTCATATGGCAAGCACCATTAATCTGTTATTTATTTTTAGGCATACATTTTTCCGGGAAGAATAATAAGGTGGCCTCGAACAAATAAAGTGCGAAATTATTTTTATGTAACGCAATTTAAATACACCGTTAATTATACAGTGGGACACTCGTTGAGCCAAATGAGAGCCAATGTGACGAGTGGATTTTTCTTTTTCTTTTCCTTTCCTTTAATGACTTGCTTTAACTCTGTTTTTATTCCCACTCATCCCCCTTAATATTTTTTATTAATGTCTTCGTTAGTAAATTGTATTAAGAATATGTTCCTTTTTCTCTCTAAAGTTTTCTCTGAATTCATTTAAGGGTTTTTTTTGTTAACCATTTTTATAAAAATCATGAAAAATAAAAGTCTTTATCTATGTTTTTAGATGACATAACATGTGCTATTGGCAAATGGGTGGTTTTTTCCCGTCATGTCACATTTAAGAGGTGGAATATTAGAAGGTACTTTAACAAAATTTATTATATACTATATATTAGAGGGAAAATTTAAACAGAGAAAACTACAAAACTCGAAATGCCAAAACAAGAATCAATGATTGACAGCTTAACAAAAATTGGTCCAAACCACAAAAGAATATATAGAAAAAAAATACCTAATGCGATAATAGTTTAACAAAAACTAAAATTTTAGCTAAGAAAATAACAATAATTTAATTCCTTCAAATAATAGTTACAAAGGCATAATTTTTTTTATAACATCTTTACTTTTATGTAAACATCTAATTTTCACATAATGTTCTAACGAATCTAAACCATAATCCTGAACTTCTATGCATATATAACTTCTTTTTTTTCGGTCAAGTTTTTCTTTTTTCTTTTTGGTCAAGATCTAGGCATAACTTATATTTTCTAAACTAGACGGCGTTATGAAAAATTAACATACTGCAGAAAATAATATATGGGAAAATTTATTATTCCCGTAATAGTTAACTAAAAATAAAAAAATTCCAAAAACAGTTAACTCTCATTATTAGATATTATTTTTAATTTTATTTTGCAAATTAATTTAATAGTTATAGATGATACAATGATATTTAAGATAGTTAATTTAATAATCATATATAATATGAAACTGAAAGAAAGAATATCAAGTTTTTTTGTTTGTTACTATAGTTTTCAATCAAATAATACAGTACTTCAATTAGATTGCTATCTAAATACTTTTTATAAAGTCTAGTAACTAGTTACTATTGCACAATTTATTTTCAAAATCAATGATTGATTAAGAAAATGTTGATGCGCGCAACTAACCCAACATCGATTAATCAGATAGATAAAGAAAAAAAATGTATAAGCTTAAACTATTTTAGATACACTTAATCAAATCTTTATCTACACAGTGATAGTCAACAGACAAGTCACTTTTGAAACCACAAAAGCAAACAGCTTTATAAAGCTAAAGCTGTTCTCCTCTCTTTCTTCATCATTACTTCAATTTGTTAGTGCATTCACTGATTTCATATACTATTTATTTATTTTGGGAAAATTTTTTCACAAAAACAAATACCTGAAAAGATGAATATGTTATGATTTGTATTGTATGTCGTGTTCATGGATACACGTGTGATACTAATCTCTTTTGTTATGTTACTCATTTCTTCTTCTTCATCATCATCAGTTTTGTGACTACTACTCATAAACTTGCAACCGCATCATAAATTTTGCGTGCATAGTAGTGAGAAATCAAGATCGATGGTATTTAATGGATATTAGTTTGAATTTCTGTTTAGAAATCTCTGACAGTGAAAAAACCAATAGTGACTGATTGATATTACTTATGATTGATTGATTGTTTTTTTGTAGTTCAATGGACTTCCCAAACAGTTATCTTGATCAATTTCATCACTAGAATATAGCAAAATCTATATGTTTATATGAAAGATACGAATTATGACACTGGAATAAGGAGTGCAAAATAATTAAAAGAGTAATAGCAAAAAAACTAACCTCTGATTGATAATTAGTTTAGTAAATAACATGACATTGGAGTTCTTCATCACATGTCACTCATCTTTATTTTATATTATTTATAAAAAAATCTTGTTATATGTATTTTTTAAAATTTTCGTATCTATGTTAGAACCCTTCGTCTTATCACATGTCACTCATCTTCATTTCATGCTATTTTTTAAAGAAAACTTATAATTTCTGTTTTCTTTTTTTTGTTAGATCTCTGTCGGACTTCTTCTTTTTTTGTCATCCTAACGCAATCTTTAAATATGTTATGATATTGGGTTTTGAAACTTGTTATTTTCAAAAAGTCCAATAAATTTTCCAAATTCTAAACTACTTTTTTCATATGCCGTATTTCTTTGTTTATTCACGCCATTTTAAAAATAACCATGATTTCAGAAACTTTTGCAAAATCAAGTGATGCTTTTGTCATTTCAAACGTGGACACATAGTTATTTTCCTAAAAACCTGCAACATAATCATTTTTCTTAAGAGAATCTAGATTTAAGCTATTATGCAAATTAGCCTATAAATAAATCTGACATCATAAGTGAAATTGTGAAGTTTTAGTTCGATTTATGCTAAGTTAAGTTCTTTAAGCTTTAAAGAACTAAAGAACACACATAATTTAAGGAGTTCTTATCTTCTTAGATTAGAGACTATTTTTCGTGCAAGGACCGACCTTTGCAAACATCCATTAAAGAATCGTTTATAGATTTTGTTTATAATTTCTCTTGAATCTCTCACTAATCAATCTTATGTGTTTCTTTTAATATGTACCTCAAGAAGAAAAAAGCTAACCTAATATTAATAGATTTCGATAAATATATCTTACAAAGGTAACGCTAACAAATGAAACATGTCCTGTTAATACATCTCAAAATGTAGACTCCCAAAATGTAATAATGCTTGTTAGCACATGTTAGCTCTCTGATCTCTTATCCCGTAAGAATATTATCAAGATAACATTACTTAGATCAAAGATTGTGTTAGCAGATAACAAATATTATCCATTTTGATAATTATATTAGCGAGCTAATGCTAACACATGAAAGATGATTAAATCCATACATAACTTTTTAATGAAACTTGCTAGTCCATGTCGGCTCCCTTATCCCGTAAGCATATTAGCAAGATAAATATACTTAACTCGATAACTTCTGCAATGATAACTCGATTACCATTCTATTATCTAGTTAGCGTGATATCTCAGTAGTTCTATAATCTTTCCACCTAATTAATTCTATAATTATATTATCGAGGTAATGTTAACACATGGAACATGTCCTGTTAATACATCTTAAAACTTGGAACCCCCAAATATAAATGATAATTCTTAGAACATACCAGTTCTCTTATCCCGTAAAAATATTTAACAAGCTAATGGTATTTAGATCGATAACTTTTGTAGATGATGATTATGTTAGTGGGTAACACATATTATCCATTTTGATAATTATATTAGTGAGAGAACGCCAACACATGGAAACTAGCAATTTATTTAACTGGTAGTTATTTAGTTTTGCATTGAATGCGGAGAGAGGTAGAATAAGAATCAAGTTGAAGATATGCATCTAACACATCCATCACATCCATATACTCTAAAAAGATAGATTATGAGCTAGTTTTTCCCACCGGTTTTGTTAGATAGGGGCTTGAGTGACAAATTCATATGCGACAGTACGAGGAGAGACAAAATACTTAAAAAAAAACTAATTTTTGGATAATCTATTACCCTCCTTTGATAATACCATTTGTTAAATGCTATAATCGATTATTTTCGATAAAAAAACATAAAAGATAACACACTTATACGCATCGAATCTAGATTTATATAATCATATATATAATAGATGAATGATTCTCTTTTGAGGTTGACACATTATCAGCATTTAATTAATTTTTTAAAATTTATCTATATATTAAAGATGAAAAGAACTCTTCATTGTTTGACATCTCATAACTAATTTAAACTTAATTAACTTGGGAATCATAAAAGTATAAACAAGAAATCAGTTAAATTTGTATTTAATTTTAAATTGAAAACAGTATACACCATAACGTTAAGACAATATACACCCATAATGTTAAAGAAGAATATTACATGTGATTGAAAATTTACAACCAATTTCATCAATATGATTTTTTTGTTTACGTAATATATTTTTATTTTAAATATATATAAATAAATTAAAATATTAAAATATAAGCAAAACATTATTATATATAATTCAATTTATTTTCATGTATATATTTTTTATAACTTAATAATTAACTAGTCATTATTACCTTTTAAAAATATTAATGAATTTTATTTAAATAGTTATAAACAAAAAAAAATATTAAATCTCGGTGCGTATACACAAGTATAGACTAGTAAGGTTAACAACTGAAAGTTTAACAAAAATAAAATCTTCATCTGAAAAATAGATTGAAGATATGAAGTTAAAAAATATGCGGTAACAATTAGAGATTTCCAATCCAATTAAACTGATTTGTATCGAAATGAAACCATGTACAACAACTAAACTTAAGATAAAGTAAACTGTTTCATCTTTAAGATTTCATATCCAAATAAACCAAAACAATAATCAAACTAAACCGCACTATATAAATCAACTAAAAGCTCAATCGCACTATTTAAATAAAAATACTCTTTGTTGTATAACATAATGGGAACCAAAATTAAAATTGTGAATGCCTGAATAACATCTAGTTTCTTTTTAATTACTATTTTTAAAGAAAATAAACTTCAAAAATTAGCTTGCACATCTCTAAATAGGAACATAGCCACTCCCAACAAAAAAATAATAATAAAATAAATATTTGTTTTACAGGAAAAAGTGGTTCATATAGATAATGTTATTCATCAGTTATTGGGTGTGTTATGTCATCTCATGAAGTCCTAATTTTCTCTCCAACTGAGAATTTAGGCATAATCAAAAGGGTAAAAAACAAGACAAAAAAAAAAGTGGAAATAATCAGCATATATACCACTAATTGAAGCTATATACCCTCAAATGAGTGGAGAATTATTATTCTTTGGACTCATCCCGTACAGTTTATTTTCTAATTTCTTTTAAGATCCTATTTATTTTTATAACTTATAACCAATGTTTTTGTTTTTGACAAGATCGTAATATTTATTACAAGATTTGATCTATGACATTGTAAAAGACGTTGAGGTGTTCAATTGTAGTTTAGTTCTTGGATATGTCTGGGTGTTGTTTTACCAAAAAAGAAAATATTATATAACTGTAACAAAAAAAATCAATCGCTTTACAAAAAAAACGAAATATCATACGTTATTGAGAGCAGTCGAGGCGACAAGACTCCAAGACTACACTCGTCCTGACATAAAACACAGAGAGGCAACAACAACCCTTCCTAGCTCCTCTGGCGTCCTCATAGAGAACTGGCTCCACTCTGAGAGAGCTCATGGTTGGTTTAAAGAGACGTTCTCACTTTGACGCGGATGAAGTCAGTGATCGAGTGTTTTGTGTTCTAAGCCGTTGACGGTTTAATTTCCTTGGACTACTAGTGAAAGCCTCATGCAGATTTGGTTCCGCTCTGAGAGAGCTCATGGTTGGTTCAAACAGACTATCTCACTTTGATGCGGGTGGAGCCGGTGATCGAGTGTTTTGTGTTCTAAGCCGTTGATGGCTCAGTTTCCTCGGACTACTAGTGAAAGCCTTCCTACCGTTGATGGCTCAGTTTCCTCGGACTACTATAGTTATCTGTGTCTCGATCTTTGCTGTTTAGCATCATGTTTCCTTCTCTTTGAGGTGCCATCTTTTTAGAATCATCATATTGTTTATCACTTTATTAACTCCGAAAGCGTCATTGTTTTCGTTGATGTTGATGGACTGATTGTTTTTTGCTTCCATGTTTTTAGCTTTTTTGACATGGGGCTAATTTTTAGGATTTACTTCATTATAATCTCCTATGTATTTTCATTCTCAATGAAATATTTACATTCTTATCAAAAAAAAAAAAGTGATGTAAAAAATAACCACGTCGGTCTCTTCAATCATATTATGTTCTTCACTACTTGTTATTCAATTTTTTGTTACCCTACTTTTGTGTGCTGAGCAATATATATAGTTCAGAGGTAATGTATAAGGCCAATTTATTTATTTATTATTAGTGTTAAATTCATAAAATATGAATTTAAAATTTTCAAAATAAATAGTATTGATATGATATCAAAAATATGAATGTTAATCTTACGTCCAACAAGATAGACATATGTTAAAATTTATTTAAAGGTTAAAAAAAGTAGGTAACTGTAGTTAGGCAAGTCTTTACAAATTAAATTTCCATGAAACATAAAATTCACTTAACCAAAAAATAATTTTGCAAACTTATAATAGGAGAATAAGTTTTGTGATAACTAAAAAAGTTGAAATATTGTATTTCATTTTCCCCTTCGTTTTCTTCATGTTCTTCTTCTTCTCTTGATTTTATCCTGTTCTTCTTCTATTCTTCTTCTTAGCCTTTGATATTTTCTTCTTCCCTATTTTCTTCTTCTTTCTCTTCTTTCTTATTGAAATAGATATTACAATCACCATGTATTCACATAGATCTTCACTTGTTATTCAATTTTTTTTGTTATCCTACTTTTTTGTGCTTAACAATCCTATATATAAAGGATGAGGGGATTTTCTCCATGGATAATATATCATCATGTGTTAATTAATTTTTTTTTATTTTTATATAAAACATAAAAGAACTATTTGTTATTTGACACTTCATCATCAATTTGAACTTAGTTAACTTAAAAAAAAAATTTAACATGAAAATCAATTAATTATTATATAATTTTAATACGTAAACGAATATACACCATAAGATTGAAAAGAAAATTACATATTATTGATTTTTTTTAACTAATTCCTTAACATGATTTATTTTCATACATGTGTTTTTGAAAAACAAATTATTATATAAGCATATATATATATATATATACGTCTTATAGTAAGAAAAATATAACAAAAAAATAAATTTGAGTGATTTTTTCATAGATAAACTTTACTTAGTTTTGAACAAAGAAAAAAACTTAACTTAGTAAAAAATCATTATTTTTCTTCTCCATATTCAATCTTGCTCTTATGTGAAACATATTTAGTGTTGTTAATATGCTAACATCCAGCATATTGCATATAACTAAAAAAAACTATCTGTTGGAGAAGACATATTGAAATTTCCTTAGGTTTTGGAAAGAACTATCTGGTCTTGAATGTTTGTTTGAGACCATTAAAAAGTGCATCTAAATTCTTGTTGGAGAGGTGTGGAGCTCCCACTGTAAGCTCTTCAATTGTTGACACTTCCTTGTCTCAGCTTCATCATCTGTCTCAATACAAACTCTCTGTGCATATGTGATGTCCCACTATGAATAGTTTTTTTTTTAATCTTCCTATTCCTGTTACTGGACTTACTACTCAACTAGTCAACTTGGTTAAAATATTTGTTTACTGTTTAAAATAAAAGTTATTCGTACATATTAATTTAGGATTCTAAGATATATAATTAAGGTTGAAGAAAGCTTTGAGGGTTTGTTTATGTTTATTACATGACTTTTCAAACTCATACTGATCACTTCGGGAGTAATGTATAGCTCAATGAATTTATTTATTATTAATGTTAAAATTCATAAAAGACTATAATTAAAAAACTATGTCAAAATAAATAAATTCACTTAAAATAAATTGAGAAAAAAATTAACAGAAAAATAAAAACAAATGGAGAAAGCAAAGTTCCTTTCACATCCGATTACAAATTTTAAAAGTATTGAGAGAAAAAACAAAAACAGAACAAACCAAAAACTCTTTTTTAAAACCCTTTATCAAAAAAAAAAAACTTTTTCTTATTATCGACATTAAAATTGGCCCCCCTAAAGATCCTTCAGGTTAATGAAAATGAAACTGGTACATGCATCAAATATTTTCGCCTTTCGGGGTCGTATCATTGTTACAAGTTGTCTGGCTAAAGCCAAAACGACATTAATTTAGTTTGATCGTATAACTCATCAAAAAAGTCATTTTCTTTAGAGTACTTTGTGTTACTGTGTATATATACATCATTGCTATTACATGTTCTTTGTTTTTCCTTTTTTGGGATATAACTATTACATGTTCAAATACCAATACTATTCTATAACTAGTTCGTTACACAAAAGTAGAATATAATTTAGTGACTGATTGAAATTTTTTTCCTTTTATAATGAAATGAACCCGTATATCAGGATTTGTAGTCAATCATCTTTTATATGGTTTTAAACATTATGGTTAACAAATAAAAAATGAAAAGATAGGCGTCTTTTTCTTTATAATATGATGAAAAGTTGAAAATTGTTTAGAAATTTTGCTTTAAATTAAAATATTTTGAAAATAGTGTATTTTCTTCAAAGAGAGTATGACTAGTTTTGAAAACATGTGTTTATTAATGATTTTTTATTTGGGAATTTGTAACAACCGTTTATTTAAATTACCATTTTTGAAAGTGATGTACTTTTTTTTTTTGATAACTGGAAGGAATTCTAGGCCTTCGGCCCATAATCTCCTTCGTAGGTCCAGAACCAGCCGTTGATTCCAAATAGACTCGAATTCATGACCTCCTTATCAATGACCTAATCTCGTCAAAAGGAACTAGACCAAAAACTACTTGGTTGGTGTATTTTCTTGGAACAGATTAGTTTGACAAATAGATCGTTTCGAAACAGCAGTGTCTTTAAATCAATTTGTTTTTGGAACTGAAACAGAAAATAACTTTTGTATAAATTTGACTGGTCATACTTGATAGATTTATTTGCAGTAGAAAAACACTAATCCAATGGTGATGCAAGCACGACCGCAAGTGTTTATCAATCATGGTGAAAACGATCTGAGCGACGGATTCATTAGGCATATGGCAAGAGCCTTAAGGGACAAAGGGTTTAACGTTTTCATAGATAGCGATGAGCGAAGAGGAAGAGGCATGGAACACATTTTCAGAGAGATCGATAATTTAAATGTCGCACTAGTGATCTTCTCTGACATGTACGCAGGTCAGAGTTGTGTTTGCACGAGGCGGTGAGGATCTATGATCGACGTAGATACTTATCTTGTAGAGGAGAGTGTTAGGGCTATTAAGAGACGCCTACAAGGCAAAAAACTACTGAGACGTGTGCAAGGTGAAGATTTACTGAGCTATCTTGATATGTTCATGCCAAAACAACCCAAGGCTCAAGAAGGATTTGGGAAAGAGTTGCTCTATGTTTCTATTGCTGCTTTGCTTTGTTATTTCATGATCCCTTTGGTTTTCACTGATTTGGATGTCTTCAGTATCCGTCAATGGTTCGTAGCTGTTGTAATTTTGTTTGTCATACGGAAGACGTTCGCTGGATTCTGAACTGATGGGAAGTAGCGGAAACTACAAGAATCATCTGAGTCTGAATTAGAGATGGATCTTTCTTGTTTATTACGTTACATGAGCTAGTTTCTTTGATTTGCCATT
This sequence comes from Cardamine occulta, assembly GCA_028015245.1. Lineage (NCBI taxonomy): Eukaryota > Viridiplantae > Streptophyta > Magnoliopsida > Brassicales > Brassicaceae > Cardamine > Cardamine occulta. The sequence continues at coordinate 14,640,981 of CM051381.1, read as the reverse complement.
AATTTGAAGATTTTGGTACGACAATATTTTTGATGTTTACTGAATCAAGAATCATGAACCGAGTTTCAACGTAAATAATGGAATAGAAAAGAATCGTATTAGGCTATTAGCAACAACGGCGATTTTGTGACCTAAAAAAAGAGCAAAAAACCAAAATTTTTGTTTCTATTCTATTCAGCAATCAAAGCTAAGAAAAATACATTAGTTCAAAACCGTAATGGATAGATTTAGAAAATGTATGATTTTTTACTATAATGATTATATGCAAATTAATTAATTTGAGTCTGATTTTGGATATGGATCTTATGAAGAGTTTTTAACTATATAAAAATTTAAAATTAATTTTCAAATAGTAATCTAAAATATACTCCATATACTATTTTTTTGAATTTAAATTTAAAATTTATGTATACTCATTATTGAATCCATATTTTTAGTTGTTTTATTAAATTATGCTTCTACTTTATTTTATTTGTAAATATTTCAAGTTTAATACGTTGCACTTGTGATTTCATGTGATTGACCCAGTTTATTTCAGTAGTAATATTCCATTTTCAGTTGAATATATCCACTAAGGTGAAATACGAGTTCAGTGTGCCGGTGTGGAATCTACTACAGATTGTTCTCATTACAAAGATTTCTCTACTTATCCCTTATCCTTTTCTTCCTCTCGTTCTCACTCTCACCTTATGTTCCTAAGTATCTATATCCCTTTATATATTACAGAGGCAATATTTCTTTCTTTCCTCTCAACCAAAGATAAGATCAAAGGACGACAGCTCAACAACTAGACCCAAAAATGAACCGAACCGAATTGACAACCAAGATCCTAACACTTGTGATTTTGTTTGGTTTAATATGCAATACAAATAAGTAGGATTATTGTCATGGACCAAATTGGTCTGACTTGTTTTGAATCCGGTCTTGATTCAGTTTGGTTTTCGTTTGTTCTTAATTATAGGATTTGCGGATTAAACTTTAGAGAAATAATAATTGGCAAAACGTTTGAATGCGTTTTAAGCTTTTTATTATCCAACAAGTTTTTTGGTAGCTGAGTTTTTCCGGAATAAATGCATATTTGAGAGAACATATTTATAACTAGTAAATATTCAACTATAAACATGCTGCATGAATCTGTATTCTTAGACAATAAAAAAAATAAAAATTGACTAAACTATTCTGGCGTTTAATTTTTAGACATTAGAGACGTGATTCTCCTTCTTTCTTATTTTGTTATTTTCTTCTGTAGATATTATTCAACGTGCTCTCCAAGTAAAATACGTGTTGACCATTCCACCTAAAATAATATCTTAGGACCAAAATATAAATTGAAGTTTTATCCTATTTACTTGTAGAGTAAACTTCTTATACATATATAAAAAGCACACAAGCATTAATCTACTAGATATATGCAATAGAGAGCTTAAGAAAAAGATCTCAAACTTTCAACAATTTTTTCAAGATTTATCAATCTCTTAACAATGTCATCATCATCATCAGTTCCTGATTACTTGAGAGATGATGATGTGACACAAGAAGCAAGAGATCTGATATCTTCTCTTCCAAAAGAGAAAGGTTGGTTAGTGAGTGAAATGTATCAATTCCAAGGACGTTGGCACACACAAGCTCTGTTACAAGGAATCTTGAACTGCCAAAAACAGTTTGAAGCTAAAGATTCCGACATCATCCTTGTCACTAATCCTAAATCAGGTACCACTTGGTTAAAAGCTCTTGTCTTTGCTCTCCTTAACCGACACAAGTTTCCAGTTTCTTCTTCTGGTGATCATCCTCTTCTTGTTACCAATCCGCATCTTCTTGTTCCCTTCTTGGAAGGAGTTTACTACGATCCCCAGATTTTGATTTCTCCGAGTTGCCTTCTCCAAGGTTGATGAACACTCACATATCACATTACTCGCTGCCCGAATCAGTCAAGAGCTCTTCTTGTAAGATTGTGTATTGTTGTAGGAACCCTAAGGACATGTTTGTCTCCTTATGGCATTTTGGGAAGAAGCTAGCTCCTGAGGAAACCGCGGATTATCCGATCGAAAAAGCGGTCGAAGCGTTTTGTGAAGGGAAGTTTATAGGTGGGCCGTTTTGGGATCATGTCTTGGAGTATTGGAATGCAAGCCGCGAGAATCCAAAAAAGTTCTTGTTTGTTACTTATGAGGATCTCAAGAAGCAGACCGGAGTTGAGATTAAGCGAATCGCTGAGTTCTTGGAATGTGGTTTTATTGAAGAAGAAGAAGTGAGAGGGATTGTGAAGTTGTGTAGTTTTGAGAGTTTAAGTAATTTGGAAGTTAATAAAGAAGGGAAATTGCCAAATGGAATGGAGACTAAAACGTTTTTTAGAAAAGGAGAGATTGGAGGATGGAGAGATACTTTGACTGAGTCCTTGGCTGAGCAAATTGATAGAACCATGGAAGAGAAGTTTCAAGGTTCCGGTCTGAAGTTTTCTTGTTGAATCCAATCTTTGAAACTTCTTATTATGTTTTTGTTCTTCTTTAATTATGTTTTCTTGTGAGTTTTTGTTGTTTGTTGTCAATGTTTTTTTGTTGCTGTTTTTTTATGAATAAATGGAATCATATTTGTGTTTTTGCTCAATACCACTTTTAGATTTTGGATTAAGATAAACAAACACAAATGTAACAATTACAAACTTCAAAAACACAAACAAGAACTGCTTTCATCAGAACATAACATGTTCCTCTTATTCGAAGCCAAAACACAAAAGCTCCTTAAAAAAGGCCATAAATAGATCACTCTTCTTCTTTAACCACTTCTTCCTCTTTACAACAGAATCCAAGAATCGATTTTGGTGAGCCACATTCAACAATCTTGACAAATTTCTGGTAAAGAACAGAACCTCCAAGCTTAAGCTCCTCTAGCCCTATCTCTTGGCTCAAGTAACCCTTCACATCAACTACACAATCATTTGCCAATAGCTCGGTTCCAAGATCAGCATGTACCGCAACAGAGAACTCTTCCGGTTCAAAACAAACCAGAACCCTATCAACCAACTCCTTGAAGTTCAAATCTTTTAAATCATACCCAACTGTTTCTAAGCTTGCATAGCTAAAACCATCTTCCGGGGTCACATGGATGGTCGAAATCGCAGCTCCTTCAATTGAATTCATCGAGTAACCGCACGGGTGAAACTCAAAATCGCAGATTTCAGAGCCTGGAAGTATGTTTCTAATCCCAGAGTTAATAGTCATCTCAGAAGCTGAAACAGAATGGGTTTTAAAGAACACCAAAGCTTTTTTCTTATCTAGACCAGTCATGCACATCTCCAATGTGTACACGGGTTTATCGCAAGCCGCAGAAGCAGAGTAAACATGCCATCTCTGACTGTTATTAGCTGACCCTCCCATAACAAAAGCTTTGCTTCCTGAATTGAGTTTACCGAAATAGCCATCGAGTAAAGCAACTTCCTCTGAGAAGTTACGGTGAGGGTAAAATTGAGCTCCTGGGAAAATAAAGCTACCACGAGTGTAGCGGGTAGATTTGACTGTAAGGGAAAGTGAATCAGCTAGCCTAAGGATATGGGGGATTGAAAGAAGAAGCTTTGTAGTTCCACATGTTTTGATAATGATCTTATAAGGATAGACAAAGATACTAGACTCAGAGAGGACATAAGAGTCAACAAAAGAGTTTGAAAGCGATGAAACAATCGTGCATTCTGCTGGAGCCAAGATCTTATCTAACTGTGATTTAGTAAGAACACGGAGACCCTTTCCTTCAGGATCAAGAAAGAAATTAGACTCAAAGAATGAGATTTCGAGCCGTTTCTCAAATCCTTCGAAACCAATAGCAGAAGCCGTCATTTTCTCGAAACGCGAATGTAAAGAGGAAGCAGAAGAAGAAAGAAAGCAAGAAGATTTATGGACGTTGATCAACCACGATTAAGAAGTGGTTAGGAAGAAAACGTATTTGAGTAATATCAGGATGGTTTGCGAGTGATCTGCAGAAAACAAACAAAAACATTGCTTTACGAGTTCTTTGTCAAGACAAGACCTTGAAAAGAGTGAAGTAAACTCACGTTTGAGTAAGCAGCAGATCTGAATTTCTTGATTCCACCGTTTGGTCGAACGTCTTCAATGCTGTATCCAAGAGGAGCTTCGTAGAAAAGACTGTTACTACTACTACTAGACTTCTTTTTACCGCCTTTAGTCTCCATTTCTCATTCACCTGTCAATAAATCATATAAGAAGAACAGAGCAATTCAAAACCACAACTCTGTTTCAGAGTAAAAATAAAACTCAGAGACAAGGCCTCAAATTTCATAAACAACTAAAGAAGATTAAAGAAGATCAAGATTACTAAAAAATCTGGAATTATGCATTTAAATCATTGAATTATGGGTTAATAAAATAACGCAGATAAAAATTAAACGAATATAAGTAACCAAAACAATAATTGAAGCATAAAGGTGGAACCTTTAGAATGACTTGAACAAACCCTAAACTCATACAAGACGATTTATGGAAGGAAGATACTTACAAGAAAAGAAAAGATTATTTTAACTTAACGAACCAACCAATCTGGTCAAACCCTTGAGAGCCAAAAACCTGGAAATGACGATACCAACAAAAAGAAACGATTAAGAGGATGATCAAAGAATTTTCAAAACCCAGAACTAGAAATTAAGGAAAAAATAATTGAGATTTACCCTAATTAGATTGGGACGTGACGATAAGATTTGATTCGATCGGGAAAAATGGAGAAAACTCGAAATTTGTGTTAATTGATCTTCTGAGTGTGAAGAGAAAATTGAGGTTCTATGAGGTGATACAAAATAGCCCACAAGGGGTTTTCATTTTATTTATAGTCAAGGTTAGTGGGTACAAATTTACGTATTTGCCCCTTATTTTTAAGGAAAAAAAAGATAGCAATTATTTCAATTTAATGTAACGTAATTTTGGTATAAACGTACATGACTCTAAAAGAAAGGAAAATCATTTACGTAATGATTATGGATTTTTTATTTATTGCAATTTTAATTCTATCCGAAATTTCAGACACTTTTTTTTTACATCTTCCAAACTCAACCTACCTAGTTTAGTGTTAAAAAAAAAAATGTTAGTGCTTTTTAATTTCCATCCTTACAGGAGAAGGATAGAATAATTGAGAATTTTGTTTTATAAAGTTTTCCCTCGTAACGATAATATAGTTTACAGTGAGATAGTGAGTGGCCGAAAGCTGGGAATTTTGACCGGAGGCCCAAGTTGAAAATCGACTCAAGGCATCTATCTCTTTGTCCCCTACGAATTTTTCAAAATAATGTAATATTGTTTTTTTTGGTCGAAATATAATGTAACATTTTTATTGAAAATATAAGACTTCATCTTTAACAAAAAATAAATAAAATAGAAGACTTCTATTAAAAACAAAACAAAGACTCCATATAATTATTTTAGATGAATAAAAATATGTGTGGTTTAGTTGAGTAGATCAGTAGATCACCAAATTAAAAAAGTAAACATGATTTTAGGAAAAACAAAGACTGTGAGACGAAAGCACCATTAAAGTAAGAAATATATAAAACTAGAGTGGAAGAAGTGTTGATCTGATAACCATTATAATTATTTAAGAGAATTATAAGTTTTTTGTCTTCCTAACTTTTATACAAAAAAATGCAATAGCGATTAATGCTAAATATTAAAGCACTAGGTTTAGTACCCGCACATTGTACAAAAAAAATATTTATTTAAATTGAACATCTGGAATTTTTAATTTGATAGATTTTTTCATTTTCTATTAGAATTATCCTAGCAATGTGATATAAATAGAATATCTTTCTTTTTTCCAGATTTTCGTCCTATTTTTCTCCTACAAAATCTCATCCCGAATTTTTGTTTGCTCACTCTTTACTTAAGTGTACATGGAAAATTTTATAAATTAATAAATAGTATAAAATAATAAAATTCTTCGGTTCCAAACTATACCAGTATAAAAATTAACAAAATTTGATAAGTTAATAAGTTTTTTAAAATTTTTATGTAAATATATAATTTTTTTAGCATCATAAATTAATAATCGTATTATATATATAATATAGTATATTTATATATGGTTTTAGTATGTTTAAAATTTGAATATTGTCAGAGCTCGTCTCTATTTTTTATTATATCAAATAATTGTTGTGTTGTATATCAAACTATCGATGGATGATGTTTAGTTAATTTTGCTTAATTGTATATCAAACTATCGATGGATGGGGGTTTAGTTATTTTTCTTAATCAGTTTGTTTCGTTTGTTTTTAAATTAGTTTAATATTAAGCGTTAAAGCACCGGCTTTTACTTTTAATGGAAAATAACTTTTCTCGAACCCATCTATCTACTTTCTCAGAATCATGTAAGAACTTAATTAATAATTTGACATATCATATTCATATGTACACACGAACATAGAGACTTTAATTACACATACAATAATTCATACCTTTTCTTAACCTCAATCATCGTCTTATGGTTAGTTTCTTCCATAATTATATATCACTAGAATATGGAATTTTTTTGTTCTTTCTTGCAACAGACTTTTGGTGTTCAGATTAAGGGTATTCAATCCGATGAACCGAATCAAATTGAAATACTCAACCTAGAAACCAAAGTAGAATAACTTTTTCAGTATTCGAAAAATTGAATCCGAGTCAGAACTAAAAAAAGGGATATAAAACCCATCTTTTTGATTAATTAAAGATATATTTGACTAAAATATGAACCTGAACCGAAATTCACCAAACCAGTTTTTATAGATTATATATGTTTTAGCTTGGATAACATTTTTTACATACCGAGAATCCATAAATTGAAAATAATCAAACCTAGTCCGAACAAACTCCCCTAATTGAGACAGTGAATTTTTTTAGTTCGTTTTTCTTTTTTAATTAAATTGAGGGATTTCGTTGCAATATAAGAATTTGCGGGTTTTTTTTAACTCTTCAAAGTATGTTTACTGTTTTTAACTGTTTATGAATCTATAGAGAGAACTCAATCTAATTCAAAACACAAACTTGTTTCGAAGACAAAATAAGCTAACAATCAAAAGGATAATAAGTAAAAGTGTGAAACAAAAGAACACACACATTTCCAAATAAAATTGATATATACCAAAAGAACAAACGTTTAAGCCTTATGAACAATTCATCATCAAACAGTAGCAGCAAGAACCTTCACCACACCTAGTCCGTGGACTGTAAGCACATGATCAAACCACTCAACTTTCCCCCAAATTTCACAATTTTGACGTCTTTCAAGCGCAATATCAGCACACCAAAACATCCTTTTATACTTATTGACGATGCAATTCACATCCCAAAAAACCGCCATCTTTCCACCATAATCACCCAAACTAATACAAGTACTAGGAGAAAACTTAGGTAATCCTACCAAACCCTTCAAATCTCTCCACATGTTTACTTCAGTGTCATACCATCTGATCCTACTGTACAAACAAGAGTACAATACATTCTCTATCACACAATCATTACAACTTTCCATCATTGGTTCAAGGAGGTCCCACCTACCTTCTTTGGGATTATAAGAAGGGGAAAAATGTCAAAAAGCATGAACTTGCAAATGGTGGACGTTTTAATCTCCAACTTACGAAATGCTAAAGTTTTGCGTTGATTTTATAATTAAATAGGTAACTTGTGTTGACTATACCATATGAGACACGGCGTTAAATCGAGAGACGAAACATGTTAACGGAGTTAAAGATTCCATTAGCAGCTTCTGTTTAATCAAAACGACGTCATTTCGTTTTTACTAAAAAATCTTCAACTTGTGGACGTTAAATCCTCAACTTTCTTTGACTTTATGATTAAATGGTTAACTTATGTTGACGATGCTATTTGAAGTACAACATTAAATGTAGAGATGAAATATGTTTACGGGGTTAAAATCTTATCATTCTTTTATCGGTTAATTGACTTTAAAATGAATATTGATAAAAGATCTAATCATTCTTTTGTCGAGGTTTATTGATAAAATTAATATTTTAATTATATTAAGGGAAAATACCATAAAAAACCTTCAACTTTACAACTTTTTCCAACTAAAACCTCCAACTATTTGTGTTTCCAAAACAAACATTCAAGTTGATAAAAATTTTCAATAAAAACCTCAAACTATTTTTGTTTCCAAAATAAACCTCGAACTATAAAGTTTTTCTTACTAAAATCTTCAAGTTTCTAATATTGAGCCCCATTGAGGCGTTACTAACGGTCAACGATAACTCTCGTTAACTATGTTTGTCCATTTTTACGTACTTTTGTTGTTATTTAGTTATTTACTAAGAAGAAAATGAGTTTACAACTACAGAAAATCTATTCATTCATCTAGGTTCATATTCGAAACTGACGGAGTTAACAAATATTTAACAGGTGTTTGCTGTGTTAACTGGAGTTATCGTTGACTATCAATTAACCTTCAATCAGACTCAAGATTGAGTTTTCCCATCTATGATTTTTATTCAAAACTGACAAAATTAACAAATAGTTAACATATGTTTGAGGAATTATCGTTGATCGTCAATTAATCTTTATTGGGATCAAGATTGAGAAGTTTAAGGTTTAAGTAAGCAAAACTTTATATTTGGAGGTTTGTTTTGGAAAATAAAATAGTTTGAGATTTTTGTTGGAAAATTTTATGAACTTGAATGTTTGTTTTGGAAAGTTTTAATTGAAAAAAGTTGAAGGTTTTTTATAGTATTTTACTATTGTTCCATATATTAATATATTAATAAAAATATAAATAAAATAAACCTAAATTGTCTCTCTCGTCATCATCATAAACCTTTCGTTTTTTCCTGTAAAAATCGAAATCAGATCTGAAATCTGCAAATCAAGAAATGGAGAATCCAATTCAAGAGGTACTAATTCTACACAATGCACTTTGAATTGATGATATTTCTGTAACTTTTTTTGATTTTGTGATGATGAATGAAGATTCTGGAGAAGAATCTTTTAACGGTAGCGAAAGCTATGGAAGATAAGCTGGACGACGAGATTGCGTCTTTAGAAAAGCTTGACGAAGACGATTTAGAAGTTCTGAGAGAAAGAAGATTGAAGCAGATGAAGAAAATGGCTGAGAAGAAGAAACGTTGGATGAGTCTTGGACATGGTGAATACTCTGAGATCCCTTCAGAGAAAGATTTCTTCTCTGCTGTTAAAGCTAGTGAACGTGTCGTTTGCCATTTCTACCGTGAGAATTGGCCTTGTAAAGTATGTATGCACATTCTTGCTTCAACCACCATTCCAAATTGGTGCTTCTTTGATCATAGCCACTAGAATTAGTTTTAGCATAAGGTTATAAAGTATGCATTTTTACTTAAACATTTCAACATTTCCCTATGCTTTTTTCGAAAAAGTTATCACTTTTGTATGGTTTGATTGTTTCTGGTTTTTGGGTCTAATGTATGATTAGGGGATTCACAATTTGGTGTTTCTTTGTTCATAGCCACTAGACTTGTTTTAGAATAAGGTTATAAAGTCTGCATTTTTGCTTCAACATTTCAAGGTTTCCTTCAGTTTCTTTGAAAAGTTATCACTTTTGTTTGGTTTGATTGTTTCTGGCTTTTGGGTCTAATGTATGATCTTGATTAAGAGATGTTAGGCAAGGAGATTTGAGATATTAGGCACAAAGATTTGCTTCTTCAAAAATGGTGCTTTTTGTCCATAGCCACTATATCTGTTTTAGCATAAGATTCATGTTTGTGGAATTGTCTGCATTACTTAATTCTTCCCTGTGATCTTTGAGTTTTTTAGAGATAGGAAGTGATTAATTATTAACAATGCTCGAGAGTTTTTACTAATGGTGGTTTGATTGATGTTTATCTATATGCAGGTGATGGATAAACACATGAGTATACTGGCAAAGCAACACATTGAGACACGTTTTGTGAAGATCCAAGCTGAGAAAAGTCCATTCTTAGCTGAAAGGCTCAAGATTGTTGTTCTTCCCACTCTTGCCCTCATTAAGAACACTAAAGTGGATGATTATGTGGTATGAAGATACTAACAATAAATGCTTAAAACAAGACACATCTTCTTGTAAATCTCTTAGAATCTATGCTTTAATGGATGATCAATCAATGTTGTTGTTGTTGGTTGATAGGTTGGGTTCAATGAGTTGGGAGGGAAAGATGATTTCAGCACAGAGGATCTTGAAGAGAGATTAGCTAGAGCTCAAGTGATCCATTACGAAGGAGAGTCATCTCATAAACCAAAGTCTACAACACAAGTTAGAAGAAGCGTAAGGCAGAGTGCTCAGTCAGATTCTGACTCAGAATAAATCTCCAGTTTTTGTAACAAAGGTTCTTTCGTTTGTATCGTGTTGTTATTTGTGTTACAAAGTAGTAATGTATCGTTTTGATGATCTAAAAATGAATGGTTGGTCGTTAAGTTCTTTATCAATCCCAAGCCCAACTTGTCCTTGACACCAAAAGTAATTGCAAGACACTTGATTCCAAATGGACAAATGAACCAAGTAGATAGTTTAAACAAGAAATTCATTAGAGGATCTTTACAATGAGATCCTAAGAAGAGTCAAATAAATACTCCTTACATTTCATATTAAGTATTATTTTAGAGTTTCGATATTGTTTTAGAATAAGCGTTGTTCTATATTTTCAATACAAATTTTTGAAAAAAAGTTTATAATTTTATCTCTACTACTTCAAAGTATCAACCAATAAAAAAATATATAGTATATTAATAAGAGATCAAAATGAAAATTTATTTAACTTTTTAATATGTAAAAAAAAAACCTTTAAACAAGACTTATAAAGAATCCTAGGAATTGTTTTAGAGGTTAATTTACAAAAGGAAACGTGATACATTTTTACCCAATTAAATCACTCTACCATTTTGCTATTTTTAATAACAACTCTTGTACTTATTATTTACTTAAAACAAATTTTCATTCCTTGTTCTGATAATTTTAAAAAAAAAACATTTGTTTGGAATTTCGTATTGTATGGAGTACAGTAAAACCTCTATAAATTAATAATGTTGGGACCATGAAACAAAAATTATTGATATTTATAATTTAAAATTTTATAAAAATTGTTTTATTTTATGAAAAAATTATTTACATTATAACAATAAGATAGTTTAAAATACAACATAATATTTTTTATATAAGAAAAGTTATTTATGAGTTCTAACATAAATTCATAAAAAAATTATATTGTATATATATATATATATAAATTTACATGATTATTAATTTATGTTATTAATGAGACCATATATTTACATAGAGATTCTAAAAAAATTATTGTCTTATTATTTTTATTGAATTTTGTTTATTTTTACATCTGCCCGATTTAAGATCACTAAATTTTATTAATTTATAATATTTATTAATTTATCGAGTATTAATTTATAGAGATTTTATTTTAGCAAGTCTTTTTCTCCGGGACCTTACCATTATATTATTATCTTATTTATTCAATGAGATTTGCATTATTTTTTCCTTTAATGTGTTTGTCGGTCAGTACACGAAAACTTAAGAATAGGCTATTCTGAAATAGCCAAAGAGATTATGGCAGAGGCTGCGTAGTTTCTTCCTTGAATCAAGATTTTATAGAAAACAGTTCTCAAACATAAATTTATTTGAACTTTTAATGGACGATCAACCAGACGAACAAAAACAACTCTAAAACATAAAATATGCCATTAAGAAAATTTAATTGATTTTATCTTCTTGGCCATATCTTTAAACACTCTAAAACATATTTTTATATGATCTCTCATTTCCCATTGCCCTTCTATTTTTTTTTTTATCAATGGATCCTACTTTAGTATGGTACACATTTCATTGTTTTGCAAACTTGCAAGACTTGTCAACTTGATGTCTCCACACCAAAAGTCACTTTCAAATACACTTATTTCATAGTTTATAGAGTAAAAATTAAAAAATTATGCCTAACTATAGGTTTTGATGGGAATTGTTTTTTAAATGTGTTGGAAAACACATGAAAACACATCACTATTTTGCATTTAAAAATTGATCTCAACTTTTTAAAAATAATTCGCAATTTGTAAATTAATATAAGTATTTACAAACTTTTCATAATTAGTCAAATTTAGATCCCATCCCTCGTTGCAAACTTAGATCTTTATAATTAGAAGAATGCAATTTGGTAAGATTATATCAAATCACATGAGTTTATCATCTTATTCAAGCGGTTGCTAAGAAGTGGCAACATGGCTTTGGGTTGGCAAAGATAAGATCAACGTAAATTTAAATTTGACATGGTTTAGATTTTGCTTTTAGTTCATAAAATTTGATTAATAAAAAAAATGAACTTAATTCTCTACTTTTCCTTCGTAATTCGTAACTATGGTTTCATTCAATATTTCAATTCAACTCCTTAATGCATAACTTAAAATCAACTATCGAGGATTGAATAACCAAAATTTATGCTTGAATTTATATTTAATTATACGGTAAAACTTTTATAAATTAATAATATTGAGACCAGAATATTTTATTAATTTATAGAACGTATTAATTTATCAATAATTTATAGAGAGATTTGTCTATTTATTTTTAAACAATCTATTTAAAGTAAAAAAATTAAAGATAATACTTTGATATTTTAGTCGCAGAAAACACCTATACTATATAAAAGTTGAAACTACTTGATGCTAAGACTGTCTACGTGAGATTTTAAAAACTCATATTATTGTTCCATGTCAGTATTTAACATAAAATAACTTAACAAAACAAAAAAAAGAGAAACTAATATCATCCAAAAAAGTAAAATCCAATATTATTGGTCCACATCATCTTAACATAAATTTTTTACAATAACTTTCCACAAAAAATAAAAACTGATACATTCCAAAACATTGTGAAAAAAATCGACTTCAAAAAAATCAACAAAATAATAGAAAATAATCTCAAAAATAAAAATAATTTCTTTATTTTAATCAAAAAATATAATAATAAATAAAACATATACTTAATTATTTACTTAAGTGCTGCTAAATAATTGAACCCATATGTTTGTATTTATTTGAATGAACACATCAAATTTTAGAAATCCGATTTCATTGGTCCATGTCATCACATCTAAATTATAAACTAATATTTTCTTAAATAAAATAAAATAACGAGTTAATGTTAGTTAAGAAAGTTTGAATTTAAAAAAGGAAATATTAATAACGAAAAGGAAAGATGCTAATTAACAACATCAATGAAATAAGACAGTTTTTTAGATTTTAAAGTGATAATGTTGTATTTGTTAAATTTGATATTATTTTTTTCGACTAAAAGGAAAATTTCTTATATTTTTATTCGATAATAAATAGAAAAGAAAACTCTAGATTTAAAATTGCCTCTTATAATCTTAAAAGTAGTGGGTTTAGGTTTTCATATGAACGATATTTTACCTACAAAAAATATTGCCGTCGTTTAAGAAAATTGTATTAACGGTTTATATCAACGATTGAATGTCCATTGTGTAAAAGCATCACACAGAACGGTATGAACATGTATTTTATCATGTATAGATGATTTCGTGTTGTTTGAGTAAAATTTTTGGGTTTGAAGAAGACGGATCGGCAACAAGCTCGATTGGTTTATTATGGATCTTTGTGCATGCTCTTTCGTATCTCTTATGAATCACAAGACTTGTGTTTGATGTTATAGATGGTTTGCAGTTGTTTGAGTTAAAGATTTGGATTTGGAGAAGAAGGATCAACGACAAACACAATTGTTTTATTAGCTATATAAGTGGCCAAGGTCATGTTACTTGCAGAGGAAGTAATTTTTCAATTTGATAGATTTAGGGGTTTTAGTTTAAAGTATACTATAAGGAACCTAAGAGAGATAATGTTGTTGTTAGTTTTTTTTCCGTTCTTGCATATGTAGGGCCTTCAAGTTTAGATAGAAGAAAATCTCGTGGAGCCTTTGCTCTTTAAATGTGAAGCTAAACAAAATAAAATTTATGAAAATGAGAATTGTGAAGAAGACGATTCTGAGGGAGACCGAAAGCCAGTAACTTCAATTATCTCAGAATATAATAAGTTCATTACATGTTCAATCTAATTAGTCTGTGTGAACAACAATGGTACATGGATCTTTAGGTTTAGCTATTTGTCTACTTCATGCTCAAATATGCGATGGAGAACTTAATATTTTTTCTGGCAAACCAATGCAGTTGCAATCTTTATTGCATGTCTTGGCCTGACGGTGCTTTCAGTTAACGTTATAGTTGGACACTATGTTTTGGCAAACCAAAGTTCTTTGGTAGATTAAGTGATAATTTATCAATACAACTAACAAAAATATATTTGTATTCGATTTATATGATTTATGTCATTTAGTTTAGAAATTATATAAAACTTTGCAAAAAAAAAAAAGAGGTAGTTTTAATTCCATAGAATGTCAAGTCCTCACAGAATAATAAATATTTCTAATTGTCACAAATTTTAGTTTTCTAAATAATTATTTATGCATTTTTATGAATTTTTAGGAGAAGAAAGTTTACTTATTATTTATTACTCAAAATCAAACATAATCAAAATGATTTATAGTTTCAATTTAAATTTTAAATTTAGTTGAGAAAAACTATCACTTTATGAATGTTCGTGAGAAAATCATAATTATTTTATAAGAAAAAGTAATTTTTATTGATTATTCGTAGATACACTATTATTTGATGTTGAGGATATATTTTTTTATTTTTTTTAGATTATATAATAAATTCTGTTATAATATATTTTTTAATTGAAGAAATATTTTATCAAAAGTCAAACAATTAGAAGCCAAAGAATATTGTAACAGAAAATCATAATTATTTTGTAAAAAAAATGATATTCTTTAAAACTATTATTTGATGTTATATAAACTATTACTTGATGTTAGAGATCAATTTTCTTAATTTTGTTAGATTATATAATAAATTGCATCATAGAGATTAATTTTGGAAATATATTATTAAAACTCAAATAATTCGAAGTCAAATTATATTTTAATTTAAATCGATAATATTTAAATATTAAAAAACTTTCCAAAAAAATTTATATTTAAATATAATTTTTTGCATTTACTTAATAAATTGAGTATACGCAAAAAAACATTAAATTAATCAATGAAAACATACCTGTGCGTAGCGCAGGTCACATACCTAGTCTTATTATATAAACCTTGGTTACTGTCACGAAATCTCGATCCATGTCAAAATTCTAATTAACATGATCACTACATGTGTTGGTTGATCTTTTAGATGTTCACATGTGTAAAAAATATGTTATTATTTTACTTAATAAAAAAGGAAAACTAACAAAAATAGATTAATAATAAAATATACAAATTTTATTTTTATTTATTTCTAATACATGATAAGTCTTATTATTTTTTTTAATCAAAGTTAAAAAAAAAAATTCAAATTTATATTTTCACAAAAGTTGCACACATATTATAATTATAATTAACAAGATCATGACACATGTCGGTTGATCGATTGTATTCTGGTAAGTGTAGAAAATAATATTGTTATTATTTTTATTTAATCAAAAAGAAAAACCATCAAAAAAAAAGTTAAAATATATACTTTTTACTATTTTAATATAGGTTAAGTCCGATTATTTAGTTGTCAATAAAATTTAAAATTTTTTTAAAAATTTAGATTTTTCTATATTCATATTATTTGGGTTCCAATAATTTTTTCACATGCTTCTAATTAATTATTTGAACGAAAAAATAAATTATTTTTGTATAATCCAATCTAATTTATTATATTAACTGGTTGAGTGTTAAATAAATCATAAACTAAATAGACTAGATTAACACATGAATCTATAAACAAATAGTTAAACAGGTTGATCCATGAATAAATAAATTTATTTATAAAAATTTATCATTATATTTACTAATAATTAATTAATTTCATAGAATTTCGATAAATTATATAATCATGACTTTTACAGAAAAATATAAATATAGATGTTTAGTTAGAATTATTTGACTTATATGCAAAAAAATAAAAAATTAGACAAGTTAAAGGTGCAAAAAATGCCAAATAAAAAAGGAAGAACAAACGAGAATTTGAGATGATATAGTGAAAAATAAGAAAATGAAAATCAAAAATGATGATTTTTGCCATTTTGCAACTTATAAGAGAATATAAATTATCTTTAGATCCGAGAGGAAGAGCATCAGCGTTAATCTCAGTGAGCTAAATAGACAAACCAGTGGCATTAAGAATGTCAAGAGTTGATCTCATGTACAATATGGTAGGAGTAATGAAATGAGATTCAAGAGGATCCCTAAATATTGTTATCATGATCCTCGACAAAATTTACAAATAATTCACTTAAGATAATAAATTAGTTAGAAAATTGTGTAGTATTCTCGGTTTATGAATCGAAAAAAACAATACTTCTGTTAGAGAGATATATTTTAAGGTATATTTTTTCCATAGAGGAGAAAAGGTTATAAATGATCTTTCCCAAAGGAAGAAAGTTAAAACAAGAGCAAGAGATCCACTTGAAAGAGTTGCTTCCGTTGTGACTAATTCTCATACACATATATGGATCCGAAACAGTGAAAAAGACGGTGGGGCTTTTGTTGAAGATTGAAAATGGTGGTGGATTGGAATTTGATGACAGAGAAGAAAAAATACCGCGTAAACCAAACATCTTCGGGTATAGAGTCCGAGATAGTAATAAAAATAAAGAGATGATGACGGAATGGCGGAGGTAGAGGATTTTATCGGAAAATGCCATGAGATAAAGCATGTAAAAGATTTTGATGAGTGGAGGTGCGAGAGATATGCCTAAGATTATTAAACCTAAATAAAGTGAGATTTGAGTATCCAGTTAACTGGTCACTTAAAAAGAGTGAACTGATCAATAATTTTTTGAAATGGGTTCGGTTACCAATTCGATTAACATAATAATTAACCATTTATTGAAAAAATTATAATTTTCCTAACCAAAATTGGTTTATTTTCATATTTAGTATTAACTAAAAAAGTTCAAGAAATTATGGAATCATACTTTTTAAATAAAAATTTTAACATTAGATTTTTAGTCAGAAATTACGGGATAAATATCTTTTAAGCAAAATTGTGAAATCATTTTTAGAAAAAAAATTAAGAAATTATGGGTTTTTTAATTCAGAAAATTATATTGATAATGATAACTACTTCTTTCTTAAAGATTCTGATTAGATATGCATTTTTAGCGCAACAAAAAAGGTGCATGTGCTCACATATTGAAGTAAACTTTTTCGGCACTTCAATATAGCTGAAAGATTTACGTTGGAAAACAAAAAATGAGAAAACCAAAAAATATTTACTCTATTTATTGTGGACCCAACTGAAATTTTTTTCAGCTTAATTACACTCAGTTTTAACAAACAGAGCTAAAATAAAATTTTCATTCAAAATTTTTTTAAAATAATTCTTTTTAATTAAATTTATAAACAAAACCCGCCCAACGGGTGGGTCCTAATCTAGTTAGAAATAATTATCGCATATAAAAATTTTCATAATATTTAGATGCAATTTTAGAAGATAATACCAACTAGATTTGATAGAGTAAGAAAAAAATTAGATATAAGCTCTATCAAAAATGCAAATTTAGAAATAAATAAATAACTCTAAAATTATACTTTACTAAAATTTCTTATTTATATGTTATGAAAGTCTATGATTATTACTTTATGATATTGATGGGATCATATATTTATATAGGATTTCTAAAAAAATATTATTTTATTAATTTATTAAATTGTGTTAGTTATTATACTGATCTAATTCGAAATAAATAAAATTTATTAATTTATAAAAATTATTAATTTATCAAGTATGATTTATAAAAGTTCTACTGTTGTACATTGCTGAATAGTACTCCCTAATATATAGTTCGGATTAACTTTAATCGTTGACCAAAAAAAAGTATTATAAGCCTATAATTGGATCCATTCCACATTGGCCCACTTATATTAATTATTTTCTTTGTCGTGATTCAATCAACCAAAAACTTAGATAACTGAAGACCAAAATTGCATGAGTTCATCGTTTTTTGATAAGTTCAATTTAAGTATACTGATAAAGTGGTAATATAAATTTAAATTAAATTGTTAGGCATATAGCGATTATTGGAAATATCTACTTCCCGATAACCTCGAAAAGGTCACAAAAATGTAACAATGGGACGTTTGAATAAGCTTATGCAAATAAATTAAAAGAAAAAATAAAAATATCAAACTTTCCAAAGTAACCAATACTAAAAGATACATAGAAATTTCATAAAATTTTTGATAATACAATAAGAACAGACTAAACATTACAAATAAAATAAAATAAAACACAAATGACTGTGTGAGCCTCACCCTAACCTCACATCAAAATGTCAAAATCTATGATTGGACATTACAGCTTGTAACAAAATCATCATAATAATAGTATACATCATAATTATATAATTAAACTAAATTGCTTGTACCATACCCTTGGTTAAAATTTGATCATCTATAAATATAAATAGAGACAAACACACAAGAAACAAAACATTAAGTTATTATTAAGCCATGAGGAACCAAAACAGCTTATCCATTGTTGCACTTCTTCTCATTCTCTTTACTTCATCTGTCTCTGCTCAGCTTCGAACAAATTTTTACCAAAACTCATGTCCTAACGTCGAAACCATTGTCCGCAACGCCGTCAATCAGAAGTTTCAACAGACTTTTGTAACCGCTCCAGCCACCCTCCGCCTCTTCTTCCACGACTGTTTCGTCCGTGTAAGAATTTTATGTATACTATATGATGATATATTCTAAACCGATATGTAATATATATATAAATATATATAATATAGTTTTTTCTTAGGGTTTTGCTTTTTAATTAATCATTAAACTCCTAAACGTTATATAGGGATGTGATGCTTCGATATTGCTAGCATCACCGTCGGAGAGGGATCACCCTGATGACATATCACTCGCCGGAGATGGATTTGACACGGTGGTTAAGGCGAAGCAGGCCGTTGATAGTGATCCCAACTGCCGTAACAAAGTCTCATGTGCTGACATTTTGGCTCTCGCCACTCGTGACGTTGTCGTTTTGGTATATAAAAAGATTTTCAACTCTTATTTTATCTAAAAAAACATTTCAAGTCTTACTGACATATTTTTTTTTATTTGACATCTTTTTATTCATCTTATTCAAATTTCAATTATTAGTTAGGCTAAGAAGAGAAATAAACAAATCTAGTATTTCTTCTTTTGTGAAATAAAATGTTGAGTATTCGTACTAACATTACTGTGTCGTTTAATCAGGTAAATTAGCTTCAATTTTTATTTATTAAAACAAATATCATGATTATGCACGAGGGCAAAAACATTTTGCATCAAACCATGGAAATATTGAGTTCTCTTTTATTACGACTTTTTTTGGTTTGGTTAGCTAACTTAAAAATTCACTCTATTTGGTTATTATTCCATTTTTGTGTGGTTATATCATTTAGTTTCTTTTTATGAATTTTTATAGTATTCAGTTTGTCTTTGTCATTGTTATTAACTAATTTAAAGAAAGTATAATTAAAAATGATAATATATGGCAGACCGGAGGACCAAATTATCCGGTAGAGCTAGGGAGAAGAGACGGCAGATTATCAACGGTGGCGAGTGTTCAACACAAACTACCTAAACCTAGTTTCAAATTGGACCAGCTTAACACTATGTTTGCTAAACATGGTCTATCCCAAACTGATATGATCGCACTCTCAGGTATTTAAACTAAACCAAATCGAACCAACCCGATTAAAATTTCATTTATTGAAACTGAATCTAACAAATTAATTGTCACGTTAATTTTGTTAATTAGGTGCACACACTATTGGATTCTCGCATTGTAGCAAATTTTCGAGGAGAATTTACAATTTTAGCCATAAAACTCGGATTGATCCAACGTTAAATATTCGTTACGCGTTACAACTTAGACAAATGTGTCCAATCCGGGTCGACCCGAGGATAGCTATTAACATGGATCCGACTTCTCCACGAACCTTTGACAATGCTTATTTCCAAAACCTTCAACAAGGGATGGGTTTGTTCACGTCTGATCAAGTTTTGTTTACTGATCAACGGTCAAGATCTACTGTTAACACGTTTGCTTCGAGTGAAATAGCTTTTAAACAAGCTTTTATATCTGCTATTACGAAGTTGGGTCGGGTCGGAGTTAAAACTGGTAATGCTGGTGAGATACGACGGGATTGTTCACGTGTCAATTAATGATTTGTTGTTTCTTTTAGTTAAGAGATTTGGTGTTGTCAAAAAAAAAAAAAAAAAAAGAGATTTGATTTATTTTTTTAATCTATATTTTGTATTCTCAGTTTCATGGTTCTAAAAAAAATAAAAGAAGAAAAGTTTAATCAGTCACCATCGTTACTCTTATTTGGGATACGTATCTCAATATTTTAACGTTTTCTAAAATTTACATGCGACATTTAATTTGTGTTTTATTTGAATAATGATATAATGGAGGCAATGTTCTGGCCATAAGATAATCTTCTAGATCGGTTGAAGGTTAATATTTTTGATATTGGTGTATTACTTTCGCGGGCAAATGAAACTGATTTTAGTACTGGAGGCGTAATAACTAATTATTTCACGGTACAACAGAGATTAGTATAATGTTGGTGGTATAATTGTCTAATTGGCAGGGCCGGTTCAACAATTTGGAAAGCCCTAACCGAGATTAAAAAAAATGTCGACACAATACTAACCTTAAGAAATAGAGTTTCTAAACGAAACATAAATATCAAAACCACACAAAGAAATAACAGTTCCATTCTTACATAACAAGATTAAAAAAAGCATAAAACATCAAAACCAACAAAAAAATAAACCAAAATATAGTCATAAAGGAAAAAAATACATTAAGTATTTTTGAATATTAGCATAAAATCAATGAAATGCATATTAGCAACTGAGCGCATTAACAACTTAACATCAGTATACTTTTATAATCAAAAATATATATATAGCTTTTTTAAAATTAGAACCAAGTCAAGCAATTTTTAAGTAATCGACTAATCGTTTGACACTTTTTATATTTGAAAAAATTAGAAATATAAAATTCTAAACAACTTCTAATTCTAAATTTCAATTTCTAGAAGTTGCACATGACATACCTCACATGTTAAGCTGTTACAAGACTGATAACTGCTTTCAGTCTTTCTTTTTGACTCGTCTTTCTTAATCACCAAGTAAAGCAAGCAAGTGCAGATGCTTCTTAAATCATAAACGAAAAATCTCTTGTAGAGGAACAAGATCAAAGCTAAATAGCTAATAAATGTTTGTGTTGATGCTCGCTAGAGCAATGATTTGTGAAGAGTGGTTATTTTTTTCCAGAAAACCTAATGTTTAATGCAAAATTACAGGAGAAGTAAGATCAATCGTTTTGGGACTAAAAAATTCTGAACTAAAAAGGTAAATGGAAAAAATATTTTGGGCCTTAAGCCCAGGCATATGTGGCTTATGCCACGGGCCGGGCCTACCGATGGGGGTTGGTTTGTTTGAGGATTCGCTATTCTTCAGTTAATAAAGTGTGAACGGACAAGAGTCCGGTTTTCTTTTATTACTGACTATGTGAAATGGGTTTTGATAGATCCATTTCGAACCGAAACAAAAAACAACAAACTAGAAGACAAATGAGGGCGACAAGCGAGAAATTAAATGAGGTCGGTAAATTGTATGTGAGATTGGTGAATTCCTTCTTCTGCTTTCTCATTTCCAAAAATTTCTCCCATTTTTTCGAGCAGTGATTTTTTCCTTTTATAGGGGTCTTTGCTGTTTCTTTTTCCTCTTTTCTTAATGGGCCTTTGGGTTTTTCTGCAATCTTAGCGGATCTTAGGAGAATTTTGGGCTGAGCAATTAGGTTGTGCTCACTCCACCTCCAACATATAAAAAGAATTTAGAAATACTTAAATGAACTTTAACCCCCAAAAAAAAACACTTAAATGACACCATAATAAGATGGAGTCCACAAGTAAAAGTCTAAGAAGAGAACTTAAGCTAAAAATTTCTCAATACTTCCACTTTATCCCCTTGTTTTTTCAATTCTTTAAAGTATAAATAACTTATCAGAATAGTTACAAACTTACATCTACCTGTAAAAACTAAAAAGTTTTTTTTACCAATAAAGTTTAACAGTACCTGAATGTTAATGGAGAATTTGAAGGCTCGGTGGAATTGTGTCATCAAGCAGCACAAGCCTCTCAGTTTAGCCTTCTGATTATCGTGCTAATCTACAGAGGTAGAACCTTCGAATCACCCTCTTCCGTTCCAGTCACGATAGTACACACAACGCAAATCTACATCACTTTCGAAAGAATATTCTTCTTCAATTTTCTTGACTTTGAATAAACTTCTTCATGATAAAACAAACAGTATTTGTATGTTCGAAACTTCTTGTAGATATTATCCGCAGTTGGACGGATATTTTTACTAACATTTTGTATGTAGTGGTACCACGGAAATGGAACAAAGTAGACATGTTATCAAAGTTGGCTGACCATCAACAATCTATTACTCAAACTTTTTTATATCCTCCTATATGTTTAGCTTAAGTTTAATCCAAATTTTTTAGATTAATAAAAAACGTTTAAAAAAAAGTTCAAAAAAAAAACAAGAAATAAAAAACTTAAGCTAA
The DNA here is from genome assembly GCA_028015245.1 of Cardamine occulta. NCBI lineage: Eukaryota > Viridiplantae > Streptophyta > Magnoliopsida > Brassicales > Brassicaceae > Cardamine > Cardamine occulta. Next base: position 14,618,309 of record CM051381.1, on the reverse strand, counting down.
AGTTACGATCCGAGAACATCCTAATATGTATCATCGGGCCGTATCTACGCATAATAAAAAGGAACAAACTGGCAGATGATTTTGTGGGCCGGGCCTTCGATCCATATATCATGCATATTTCCTACATGTCCATCCTCAAAAATGAAAATGATCTTTCGTTGTATGAGTTAATAGAATCATACTATAATAAAATGATTAACGATCTATTATTTGACCTTAAGAAAATGTATGTTACTAATAGTTTATCAACGAAAAACTTCAAAGTGCTTGTTCCGTTTAGATTTTGATGTAAAGGTTTTTCTAGTGCTATTTGGAAATTGTCCTGTGTTATTTTGGTCACATGATCATTTTGTTCAACTTGCTTAAACTAATACCCCAACAACAAATTTATTAATATTCTTCTCGATGCAAGATAAGATACTACTACTAAATTATGCGACAAGAATACTAAATTATTCGACTAGAATCCAAATTAATGATGGCACAACTTCTTGGTTTCATCGATATTTTCAAATGTACAAGTACAACCATATATCTCGATTTCGATTAAAGAATTATTCTCAAATTTCAATAATATCACAAATACATACTTTCATACTATTAATAAAACTATATAAGATATTTTAATATAAGTCACGGATGGGTCATGATCCATTTCTTAACGTATGCAAGACTTAAAAAGTAAGAATTTGTGGACATCGCGAAAGAAAGCAACTTTGATATTGTCTACAAATATAAATGCCGATGCCATATTCCTTGAGGAAAAATAAACGATGCTAAAACAAAAATAAATAGAAGAAAGACGAATATGATTCTTTTATAGAAAAACTATAGAACAGCCTGTCTCTCTTTGTTGTATTTATATAAAATAAATAAAAAGATTGAATAGGCAATATTTCATTTATTTATATTTAAATAATCAACATCTTAACTACTTCAAAGTTCGTAAGCATTTTATTTAATTTTGCACGTATTCTCGTGTTTTGGTTTCTTCCAATCTCAATCGCGTAGGAACCGTACTCGAATGGACCAAAACATCATAATTAATTACTCCAATTACACATACGTACCGTTGAAATAGTAAATAAAATATCAAAATTATGCTCTCATAATGATCTCAATTTCGTTGCTGATTCGTTGTCAAATTCATCGACAACATGTTTCTTATCAAAGTTATAATTATCCTCATTTGTATTTAAGGAGTTGTTTTATGTATTTGACTATTATGTAAACTCTTTCTAATCAATAAAATACGTTTAAAAAAAATGATCTCAATTTACGGAAATGACTCCATATAATATGAAGCTTTTACAAACTCATTTTATAACTAAAAACATTATGAAGTTCTCAATCAATTCATTTTATAGACAAAGAAAAGTCTATTCATTTTATACTTATTCATTACTAATCTATAGGAGTGGACCAAAAAAATCCTAACCAAAACATTTAATAAAAAATACATAAAACCGAAACTGAACCAGAATTTATCTATAATCCGATATGCTTCATTTTAAAACCTAAAAATACTAAAATCAAATTCATCTTTACCGTAATGGACAAAACCTTAATGGTTTTACTTGATTTCAATTTATAGAAAACGAAAAAACTAATTAATTTTGGGGTGATTATCTTCTTTAAAAAAAAACTATTTATTTTATAAAAACAAAATTTTGAAAAATAATGAAAATAATAATAAATAGAATATCGTTATAGATACGCAAAGTACTCCTTTCCACTCTCGTCCCGCTTCGCCTCTTTTACGGCGCAACAAGAGAGAGGAGAAGAAGAAGAAGAAGAAGAGACTCGTAAACACAAACCATTATTCCTAGCTCTCTCTCTCTCTTTCAAGTTTCTTCTCTTATTGCTTTACACATCGCTGATTCTTCTGATTCTTGCTTCCTCGACTTCGTCTTCGGCTTTGTAGCATTTCGCCGAAGCGTCGTAAGTACTCTTCTTCCTTTACCTCTGTTCTCTTCAGAATCTTTAGATCGAATCTGCTCCTCATTTTACTGGAATCTACGATCTCTAAATGCACTAGTTTCGTTTAACAAAAAAAGCCTAATTGCTTCTCTGTCCATGTATGTTATTGAATATGAATCAAAATTTCAATTTTTGCCCAAAAAATTTTTTTTTCAGATGGGTCACGTAGATTTCGTTGTTACAGCTTTAGGGTATTTGAAAAGTACTCATCTTTGACATAAAAGATCCAAGCTTTAATGACATTTTTTTGGTTTGTTGTTGTTCTGATCTTTGACAGGTTGATTTGAGATAGACCCAATTTGGATTTTCAATAGAAAGGAATCAGATTTTGAAAAAATGGGTTACATAGGAGCACATGGTGTAGCTGCTCTTAAGAAACATAAATACAGTGGTGTTGATCATTCTTATCTTGCTAAATACGTTCTCCAACCTTTTTGGAACCGTTTTGTCAAAATCTTCCCTTTATGGATGCCGTAAGTAATCTCCTTTACATTGATGTTCTCTGTTATTTAGAGATCTCTTAGACTCTTGGTTTGATGAAAGTTTGCTTTTTTCTTTTCATGTGTTCGTTTTGGGATCCAAATCCAGACCCAACATGGTATAAGTGAATCCTATTTTGAATTAAAACTTGAATATAGTAACAAAGAGGTGATAATACTTATGGTTTGTGTGTGTTTTTGGTCTTGTAGATAACACTTACAGGGTTCATGTTTCTTCTCACATCTGCTCTGTTAGGCTATGTGAGTTTAGTTTGATTTTTCATAATTCTGTATTCTCTTGAAGCTTCTTGTTGCTTTGCTCATATAGATTTCTTCAAATTGGTCTTTAGATATACTCACCTAAGTTGGATTCTCCTCCTCCTCGATGGGTCCACTTCGCACATGGCCTGCTTCTGTTTTTGTATCAGGTCTGGCCTTTTTCTTAATCTTCTTGTTAAGAGTCATGTAGTCTTTTGTGCTGACATATTTTTGAGCACTTATGATTTATTTTTTAGACATTTGATGCGGTTGATGGGAAGCAAGCACGAAGAACAAATTCATCTAGTCCATTGGGAGAGCTTTTTGATCATGGTTGTGATGCACTTGGTTGTGCATTTGAAACAATGGCATATGGTAGTACTGCTATGTGTGGAAGAGATACTTTCTGGTTTTGGGTTATTTCAGCTGTTCCATTTTTTGGAGCAACATGGGAACAGTAAGTGTTTTGATATCAGTTTGAAACTCTGTTTTTATCATTGCAACATTCTTAATAACTTTGCTCTCTTACAGTCTTACTCTTTTTGTGTTTAGCTACTTTACCAATACACTTACTCTTCCGGTAGTCAATGGTCCTACAGAAGGTCTTGCACTTATATACTGTGGCCACTTCTTCACAGCCATTGTTGGTAAGCTTCAACAGTCTAAGAAACTCTCTATCACTTTCACTAACAATTCTTGTTTAATCTCTTATATTTTTTTTCATCTCAAGGTGCTGAATGGTGGGCTCAGCCGTTGGGGAAGTCGATTCCTTTATTTAGTTGGGTGCCATTTTTGAACGGTAATAGTCCTCTGAACCTTTTGTTTCTCCCAACTTTTCTCCTTACAAGTTTATTTTACGCCATTGTAACTTTTCTCGGTTTTTTTTTTCAGAGATTCTGATGTCCAGAGTAATACTATTCACGATGATATTTTTCGCTGTTATACCAACCATTGCAATCAAGTGAGTCTTTTTCACAATTCATCGGTCTTATGGTCTTGTAGAGCTGAGAAAATTGCTAGCTTTTTCTATGCATTGATCTGCTCATACGCACGCTGCTTCATTCTACAGTGTGTCTAATGTTTACAAAGTTGTACAGTCAAGAAAAGGAAGCATGCTTCTAGCATTAGCTATGGTATTGTCTCCTAAAACCAAATTGATCCAATGGTTAAATTCTTATAATTCGCTTTTTAAAACTTTTTCATATGTAACACCAATATTTTTGTGTTCAGCTATATCCCTTTGTTACATTAGTTGCAGGAGTTTTGATTTGGTATGTCTATTTCTAATTGTTTCTTTAACTTGCTCTCATTTTCACATGGAAGCTTATCGGTATATCTTGTTTTAATCAGGGATTACTTGTCTCCAATTGATCTCATAAGAAACTATCCTCACTTAGTTGTATTGGGAACTGGACTTGCATTTGGATTCCTTGTGGTAAGCAAGCATTTTGGTTTTGAAATTTGTATTTTTTGTTAACTAATGAATCGAAAGCTGAAGCATTTAGTCACGTGTTTATGGTTTCAGGGAAGAATGATTCTAGCTCACTTATGTGATGAACCAAAAGGACTAAAAACAAACATGTGTATGGTAAAAATCAGAAAACTTTCTTCTCGCTTCGATCCAATCTTTTCCTTCATAGCCCTCATTAATCTTCTCTTTTGCAACAGTCATTGCTTTACCTTCCCTTTGCTCTAGCTAATGCTCTAGCTGCTCGACTCAACGACGGGTATGTTTGTTTTTCTTTCTTTCTTTTTCGGTTTTTGATTTGTCGATTTCATCAGATTTATATCAAGATTGTATTAAATCTCTTCTCAGGGTTGCTCTTGTGGATGAGTTTTGGGTTCTTCTTGGTTATTGTATATTCACATTGTCACTATATATGCATTTTGCTACTTCAGTCATTCATGAGATCACAACTGCTCTTGGAATCTACTGCTTCAGGTTTTGAATAATCTAATTCTCTTTTCTTTCTTTTTTTACTATTTTACTGTTTTAATTTACGAAAACTTGACAAGTTAATCTGTTTATTTTCATCAGGATTACTCGTAAAGAAGCTTGAAAACAAAAATGATATTGAAATTATTTTTTAAAAAATCTTAAGGTGTGTTTTTAGCCTGATTTTTCTATATCTCAAGAACTTGTGTGTTCGTTTTTGTTGATCTGCTTTAATTGTGTGTGTTTTTTTTTTTTTTTTTGCTTTTTCAGGGAAGACAAATGCAAATCCCAACATGAATCTGAATATTTTGTTACTGAAATTAAAACGATTGATCGATATGTTTTTGGATGTATACTCATTAATGGTTTTTTTTTTGTTTTTTTTTTCTTGTTTGGTCGACATAGGGTAATTCATATAGAACCTTTTTTGTGTAACGTTCCTTAGAAATATCGGATTATTTATCGATGAATTTCGTTATTGTGGTTACATTTTGTTGCCATCTTAATTGTGTGTTTGCTATTTATTTTTATTTATTCAATTAATAGCGCGTTGTTTATTACATCAAAAGAATCAGAAGCATATTTGCTTTTGTAAACTAAATTTTCATCTTTTGACATCACATGTCTGTCTGGGTTGGTATTAGTGATGTAATTTTATTTGCTTTTGCACTATGTAAATAGTGGCACAAAGTGTCCGTTCATATTTGAGTCCTATGTGGTCATCTTTTATAGATATTCTTGTCTATAACCCCATTTCTTCAACATAGTTGAACAAAACCCTTTGATATGCCTCTCCCAACTTCCAAACTCATCGTCCCCTCCTTCTTCTTCCTCGTGTTCTTCTCTCTGATCATCACCAGACATAAGTGTTTCCTTGTAGACATTGGAACTGACATTTCCGTTGTCTCTCTTCTCTTTGTAAGTTGTGTTTATCTTGGATCTTATTGGTAAAACTTGAGAGTACCTTGGTTGAAAAAAATTACAGCTGTACCCACCAAAAGTAGAGTAAACTTTTTTTTTTCTTCATGTTTTATTTTTGTTCAGCGCAAATGTTTCAGCCACATGGGAGTGGAGTAAAAATGTACTTCAATATGTGGGTCCATGTATTTTTTTTGTTACTCTATAAATGCATCCAATCAGATCTCTTGTCTCCTACAACAGTAATCGGATGATCCCACGCAGCACTGTCATGTTGACCTGGAGCTACACATAAAAGAGTTGGGTCTTGTATTGGTTTTTTTTCAAAAGATATGTGGCCGCGTTGAGAGCTCTAAAACTAGCTAGATGTGGCTTGGAGAGTGAGGTATAGGGCCTGGAACCAAAGTCGTATACGGTTTTAGGAACTCTAGATTTTATTACAGATTATGAAGTGTGTGAATTCGGTGTCTTATAATGTATACGACATGAATTTATCCGCAGATAAAATAGTTGTTTATGTATCTTTATTAGCTATTTCAAGAGTTGAAAAAAAAAAAAACTGGTAATATCGGTTTCCACCATTCAGAATACTCATATTCTTTTACTAAACAATGGTCTTATGCATCTATCAATAAGACAACCAGATACTATATTTTCATTTATTAACTCTTCAATTCTTCTCATATGTATTGGATTCTCATATGTTTAATTAACATGGAATACAAAATAACACATTGTTATAATGAACTTTTCATAAATATGTTATATGATGTCTATTTGCTGAGATTGAATAAAGATGTGACCTTCAAAAAGTTTTTCGTATCTTCTTCTTTTTCTTGACGAGGAGGACGCACAATGATGGAGGATTGGGCTATAGTACCATTCATTGCAGAACAAACTGAAGATCATCTAGCATCTATCTCTAAACTTATTTTGTAAGAACCCACCTTGAATTCTTCAATGAGGGGTGAGATGCAATTTTCGGAATAAGTTAATAATGTGAATTTGCTATAGTACCATTCATTGCAGAACAAGTTGGGTACACATTAACAAGAAGTCTCACTTGTTCCATCTAACAAACTAATAAACTAGACAATCAATTGTTAAGGCTCATATTGTTTAAATTTTGAATTTAAGATTGTGTTTTTTATTGAGCACCATTATTGAGCAAACAAATCGCTTCTAATATAGATAAGTGAGAATCTGGGAGACCACCATTTCCATAATGATGGCCAAAGACTCTCAAACAAGTAAAAATTGTACAAATTTTGCTTTTCACATTTATATTCTTACAACTTTTTATGGAGTTTAAGATTGACAAAGATAAATAGACTCCTCATCTTCATGCATCTTGATTTTGTGTATCTCAAACATATAAATCTAAGGTAATGCTTCAAAACAACATATTATTATTAAATATCAGCAATCACGTTTGGCAAAACATTTCTATAAGGATTTGAAAGGGGATCTAAAACTGATATTGGGTATATCTTTTGAGAGTGTGGCTAAATATATATAGTACTTTTATTCTTTATTGGTTAAGTAGTACAACTATATTCTTGTAATCGATAACCAAAATCCGTTTATGAACCATAAAAATAACACTCATGGATTAGGATGGTGTGTGATGGAAGGCTGGTACCACGTTCTCTGGCTGAGATTGAAATGTGGCTCTCTCCACTCCTAGTTTTTAGTTTGTGTGCAATGAGATGTCTTATTAATCTTTCAAAACAGATTGCACCAATTTAATCTCAATGATTAGATTCTCGAAATTGTTAGAATTTTTCCATTTCGAAAGTTGAGAGATTTATAAAATTGTATATAAGGTATACAGAATTTTTTTATTCATTGTCAATTAATTTTGAGTTGAAACCTATGATTACTAAAACCATAATATGTTTTGGTTACATAACTCTCTGGTTCATTAGGTCTTAGACACCAATTTTTAGTTTTTAGTTTTTTTTTCCATGTAATCTCAGTTCTCACTTGTTTTTTAATTCCAAATATAAGGATAATAAGTTTTTGTTTTCACATATCAATACCAACCTAGTTATATCTCATAGGCATCATCTTATAAAATGATATATTTGTTAAAAACAAACAGACACATGACAAAATTAGAAGGTGCGGCTGATTATGCAGCCGGTTTTGGAACTAACTAAACCGGACTAACATTGGAATGCCGAAGGTAAGTGTGAAGAAAATATAATTAAAATTAAGTAAACGAGAAAAGCAGGATCTTGCCTCTTTAGAAATGAATAATCCAATCATGAAACACAAACAATATAATTAATGAACAACGGATCAATGCAACACAATGATTATGGATATAGTTTATATTTTGACATAGAGATACGCAGAAAATATGAAATTAATTTTATATATGTTTTAGAAATAACGAAGAATAATTTTAAAAGAGACAAAACATACCTTAGAACATTGACATGTCTCAAATGATGTCTATTTCTCAAGCATGCTGCATAGGGCGTGCCGACTTTTGCATTATCTCACTTTTTTACCCACCCATTTCTCTTCTATTTTAAAATTTATCAAAATGCTTTTATATTTCTCTTCATCTTAATTTGACCAAATTTGAAAAATGTTATGGTTTATGTGATTTATTTGCCAACGTTATAGTTAAGTTTATGGAGTATCTTCTGGTTGATATTTCTTAAAATGGTAAAATAAAATAATATTTATTTTATCATGTAATTTTACTGTTTTTTTATCAATCGTATAATTCTACGAAATCAATATATTCAATCATTAATAACAAAAAAAAAAACAGAAATTATGTTCTTTCACGGTTTTACAATTAAAAAAATATTTTAATTGATTCTACAGTTTTATACGATTAGAGACAATGGAGTAAATATTTTTGCATAGTCCGCCACGTCACGTTAAACATTAAAGGTATGAGAGTCCATGACCCATAAATATATAGCGACACAACATTCTCGGAAATTTCTATTCAAGTATTAATTTATTTTTATGTTTCGTGAGATTTAGAATAAACACACGACACATGTATGAAGTATGTGCCCCTTCTTATCAAGAAAAAAAAAATAGAAAGTATGTACCCAAAATCTACTTAAAATAGAAAAATGATGTTCCCAACCATATCATGCCTCTCGGTTTATATGTTATTCTTTCAAGTTTCAACAGATGATTGGTAATTAATTATTTTTACGAAAGTCAAACTCTTTTTTTTTTTGTTGGTTTTATGTTTTTATATGATTCTAGTATTTATTGTACCACGTAACCCAAGGAATGTGTTTGATTTGACCATAATGTTTATATATTTACGAATATATTTTTTCAAATCGGAAAATACACTATCACAAAATATATACTGTAACCAAGTTACCAAGAATTGTTATTCACGTTGGATCGCAACATATAAAGATTAGATAATGTTAACAATAAAAATCTTATATAATCAAAACATTAAATTGTAAAACTGTAAAGGACAAAGCATGCACAATTTTAATCATTAAACAGAATATGATAAAAAGAAAAAAAAAATTCAAATAGATCCTAGGAAAGTAGTCATATCCTGTCTATTTCTCAAAAATCTTGATAAAACTTATTTTGCTTACATGACATCTTTCTATTTTTTTTGTTACATTTTTAATGTAATTTTGGTTAGTTAAGTTCTGGCGATCTTTGAGCATGTGGTTGTAGGTAGAGGTGATTCGAGTTTCTCTGATTACAGATTTGGTTTTGATTTTTACTCGGCGTCAGTAACTGCTCTTAAATCCCCTGATTAAAATAGAGTTGGGAGAAAATTTAATTTCTCAGTCTTCACTCGTTTAGTTTCCAGTTTATTCTCATAAAACAGTCGATATTTTTGTAACTCGGTTTATTCAAACCGTTTTCTAAATGATGCCCAATTTAGATTGTAATTTTAATTTTTCTGGATCATAAGTGAAGAAACAAACAATTGAATACCCTTTAACTAATTAAAAAAAAATCAATATTTGTTTGGTTCTAAATATTTTAAATATCTAGATTGAAAATTTGGAAAGAAAAAAACGGATTAAGAAAATATAAGGTTGATATCAAATCACTTACATATAATATTAGTTGCGGACTTCGAAAAGAACAAACGGCAAACGCATGAATTCGTTCATCTCCACAGATATTTCCTCTTGTATTCATTTTTTCTTTATTAGTTTTCTTGTATTTATTCTCGCTCTCTTTTTAATTTAGCTTTATCTAATTTTTGTTTCCTTTTGTAATCGTTTTTATTGTTTTTCGTTTATTTGTGCAATAATGTTTTTGTTTTCATACAGATATGCTCCGACAATTTAAAACATTGACATACATGTTCGCATAGAATTAGCCATACAAAATGACTAGAACGACTTATTATGGAAAATGCCATCTTGTCTAAATCAAATGGCTCTAACTTTGTCTTAAAATTAAAACAAAACAAATGGTTTCTAGTTTAATAATTTTGTGGCTTTTGTTTTGTCTTATTTATTTTCATATAACTATTGAATTTAAAATTAATCAATCTGTAGACATAGAAACTATAATTTGGAAAGATTTGAGTTTTAATGAGATTTGAGATGATTTGGTTGAATTTTGTTATTAAATTATCTGAAATCTCATTTAAAACTATGTGATTTTAATATTTGTATTTTTAACTAACAAATCTCTTAAAATCTCAAGTGAAATTTTCAAATCTAATTGTTAAAATGTTTTTAATAACATAGATTTAATTGTATATATTAAATTCAATTTATATTTCAATAACACATGATTTATCATTTTAACTCAAATCTCTTCAAATACTATTGTTCAATACATTCCTAAGTAAGGGAGATAAACATTATCCCATGAACTATATTTACTTATGGTTATTGATTCCTACACATGAGGCAAGAACTTCGACTGTAATCATAATTTTCTATTCCAAATTTTATAAAACAGCGTTTGATATTTGAAATCTTCCTCGGCTTTACCAAATTCAAAAAAACAAAAAGAAAAAACAACCCTAAGGTGCTTTCTTGATCATACCCTTTTTCTTTTTCCTTTTCTTCCCCTAACTTTTTTTGTGTGTAATTATTCGTTTCTAAGAAACATCTTATTCTAATTTCCCTAATTATCTCATAATCCCCATGCTAATACCCTCTCTCGATTCTCACAATTAAATGCTGATTTTGCAGAGCAATTCCCATATTGATGAATCAATGTAGAATATTTTATTTTTAACCGTAAAATTTGCCCAAATTTGAGGATATGATGTCAATAATCATGGAAATAATTGATATATAAACAATAATAAAAGTAATAAACCTGTCATTTTAAAATGAAATAAATTTGAACAAAATTGGTGGGGCAATTGAAAAGAGGAAGAAAAATAAAAGAAACAAAAAAAAAATTAAAAAGAAAAAGAAAACGTAAAGCTAAAGCAAACCCTCTCGAAGCCTATAGCTAAGCCTCACTACACTTTCTCACTCTTTCAAAAAATACTCTCATCTATCAAAATCATAGAAAAAGATAAAGTTTTAAAGAACCCTAATTTAAGATCCGATCGTCATCTTCAGCTCTCTGGATCTTCAATAACCAAACAAACAAACAAAAATTCCCAAATTTGGAAACTTTTTTTTTCTTCTTTTCTGTTGTGCTCTGTTTCTTGATTTTTTTGTGTGGTAAAACTCTGTTTCTTGATGAAAGAAAGAGGAAAGAGAACAGCAATGGAACGAAGAAACGATGACGCTTCTTTCTATTACAGCACTCCGTCTGAATTTTCTTGCCGGAAACATCCATCAGTTTCCTCCGGCGTCGGAATTTGTCCGTACTGTCTCAACGACAGATTACTCAACCTCGTTTGCTCTGAATGCGGCGAGCAACGACTCTCTTCTTGCTCATGCTCTGATATATCTCCTAATCGACCATCAAACGCCGCCGTAGACACCGGAGAAAACGTTATTCGGATCTCTTCTCTAATCGACGAAGAAACAACGAAACAGAGGAAAGAGATAAAACAGAGGAAAACAGAGGAAGTGGTGGTGTTCAAGAGAAGTAGTAGCAGTTGTGTTGAGATTAAGAGGACGAAGAATCATAAATTCTCGAGAATCGGAAGGTTTTTCAGAAAGATTAATCTGAAAAAGGAAAGAGATTTTGAGAAGAACAATAATGATTCATGGGTTTTGGATTATAACAATGACGATGTCAAGAAATTGGGAGTTTCGAGATCGAGATCGCTTTGTAGTTTTCGAGGCAAAGACTTGTATTGTATCGGTTCGGAAGAAGACGGATCTTCTTACTCCGGTGCTTTCTCCGCCGCGAGAAGCTCAAGCGTTAATGGCGGATTAGGGCTTTGTGAAACAGAGTATCCTCAGAAGAGTAATTTCGAAGGAAGGAAGAGTAATTTCAGTGAGACTACAGAGCATCGGAAGAGTAATTTCGAAGGAGGAAGGAAGAGTAATTTCAGTGAAACGACGACGGAGAATCGGAAAAGTAATTTCAGTGAATCGGAGCCGCCGCGAAGAAGCGGTTTTGAAGCCAGGAAGAGTAATTTTAGTGAAACAGAGTATCCTCTGAGGAGAAGTAATTTTAGTGAAACAGAGTATAATCGGAGAGGAAATAATAATCCGGCGACGGTAAGGACAACGAAAACGACGACGATGGAGCAACATCGGAAAAGTGATTCGGCGGCGATGAATTTCACGAGAAGGGTAATGTCAATGAAAGAGAGTAGTTACTTCACCGGAGGAGAAGAGCCTGGATTCATAGATCTTAAGTTTGATTCTTCTGTTGGAGGAGATGTAAACGACGGCGTTTTGGAACACGGTGGAGGAGGAGGAGGATCTTGCCGGAAAGATGGAGAGATACATAAGAGTCGAAAGAGTTTCAAAGGATGGAAATGGATATTTGGACATCATCATCATCAACATCAGCTTCATCATCATCACTGAGATTCATGATGAGAATTGAAGAATGAATGAAAGTGACAATTTTTATTGGATCCAATAATGAAACATGGAGCTTGGTTTGTGTGATCCGATGTCAATCTTTGTCAAAAAGCTTTTGATTTTTGTTTTTTATTTTATTTATATATCATTTTATTTTCTTTTATTTATGAATATATATCTCCAAGTCCAAGGACCAAGAATCAGACTCCAAGTTTTGCGATTTCGGTTCCTTTCGAACCGGTTTGTAAGACATGGTTTTAAAAAATAGTTACGAAAGCTAAAATAATTCCATTATTAGTATAGATCAGTTTGTCATGTATTTTAGTTTCGGGTCGGATTTGGATTTTAATCAAATACTCCATATGTTTTTTATTAATCATATTTCTAGGAAAAAAAATTATTTCAAAAAGTTATTATTTCTCTATTTCAATGTATTTTTATTAAATATTAATGATGAATTATAAACTTCAAAAAAATAATTGAATACTATTGGTTTAAAGTTATAGAAAATTATTAATCACAAAAAATAATGTATTTATAATCGACTTTTAAGATATTTTATTAAAATGTGTAAAAATTCTCAAATAAGATTAATAAGGAATAGAAAGAGTATATATTTATTTTAAGTTTTGTTTTGGTATTTTTGGGTTTTCGACTATCTACGAGTTTGGTTTCAGTTTTTCGGATAGAAAACAAATATTACTGTTGTAAATATGTATTACAGTTGGATCTAATCTTTTGGGTTTGGATGAGTTCAGTTTGATCAATACTGAATATATTTCACCTTTAGATTTAAAAGTTTAATTTACTTTCTAAGTTGTCGAACCAGAGTTGTAATATCTTTACTTTCGGTTGTAGCTTGGTTTCAGCTTCGATTTCACTTTCAACTCCAACTTTGGTATCAACAGCTTTTAGTTTCAGTTTTATACATAAACCTCTTGTTTCAACCATGGAATAAGTATAGCATTGGTAGAACTTACCTAATCATGTCAAAGAGAAAATGAAAAAATGTCATATGTAATGTAGGACAATGCACCACTACTACTAATTCGTGACTCAAATTGAAAACATTAACGGGCTTTTTAAATCGGCCCAAACCCTAACATAGGAATGCTCGAAATGGTGCAAGCTTGTAGCATATAATTTCTCATTCTATCGTGTTAATTTATTGTGTGCTTCAACATTCTCACTACTACATGCACTTGTGGAACTCATGAAATCTTAGAAAACGTAAATCTTGATATCTCGAAAAAGAATCGAATGGCCCCCGAACCTAGCGGCATTCACAATGTCATCGTTTTCATGAGAGATCATACTAGGGTATATCTAAGATATGAAAACTAAAGATATATACAATATATTCTAACACATTCCAGATTCGAGAACTATCGAATTTAATATAAATAGGATGATTATATTGTATGCTTTGATCTTTCAAGACGGAAGCCTCCGAATTTTAATATGATCTTTTCGATGAGAAGATTTTGTTATTCAAGAAGAAGATTTTGGGTTCTAAAATGAAACATATTGAGTCGTTGATTTAAGAAGTTTTCAGCGATTATGAATTCTTCTCAGACAAAAAAAGCAACTAGCGTAATTGGCGCTCGTCTTTTTTTTTCTTTTTCATTACACATGTATTTGATTTTGATGTTTGTGTGATGCGTGTTCTTGGAATTAGATGTTGATTCAATCCAATTCTTTTCTAGATTGGTTTTTCTTATGTTATTAATAAAATAAAATAAAAATAAAAAGGATAATTATTAAAATATATATCATCTTTTTGTCAAAAAAAGAAAAGAAATGCTAGTATTATACTTTGATCGAAAACCATTTTCTTCGTCCATACCCTACCAAAAAGGAATATCTTGCTCGAAAGGCTAAATTAATTAATGTAGAGTGTTATTAAAGGAAAATTAGCCAAGATTATCGTAATCTCACAAATTCTGTTCACACATTGTATTATTAAAACAATACTCCACATATATAACTTTCATTTATTATATTTGCTTCCTTGATTAGCCTTTTCCCAATGTCTTCCTTGTAGAAAGAAGCAAAGAACAAAGAAGTTTCTTCAAACCAAAATTACTAAGATATGTTAGGATTTAGTTTGATCTTTAATTTTTTCTATTGTCTTTCTATTTCTTATTCGACTCTCTCCTTCAAGATTCCATGGAAGATCTCAACACATTTGCAGCTGATTGCGTTGTTGTATCATGTTGTTGCAACTGTCTTGTTCTCCAAATCGCGATCTTCATCTTCCTTGGACTTCCTCAAAAGCTGGTCAAGAACACAAGAAAATGTTACACAAAATGGGGGATAAATCGAAGAGTAAAAAGAATGGGGCTTGGTTTCGAATGTCAAGATAATAACGGGGTTGATTCAGAATGGAGAAAAGAGTCTATGAGTATGGAAATTGAAGGTTTTGGGTGTATTGAAGAAGTTGAACAAGTTTTAGAGGAGTTTTCAAAGAATGGTGAGTTTTTGTTTGGAAGCTTCTGGGGACTAGAGAGAGTTCAAAATTCTTCGTCAATGTCAAGTTGTAATGACAACTTTGACCTAAGATTTGTAAGTCGTTATGAGATAATTGAAGACAATTTCTACTCACAACTTCACATAAATTATATTGAAATTAATGGAAATAAAAATATTCACTAGGTTTGCTCTCTTTTCTTTTTTTTTACTTGTTCCAAATTTAAGAAATCCATATTATACCAGAAATGTTTTTTTTATTGGTATGATTTAAGAAAACTTCATATAATTGACAAGTTCTTGCTCTATTAATATCCGCCTCATACAAAATTCAAAATCAAAAAGAATTTGTTTAGTGCCAATAAATATTCTCATTTGGTCGTGGAAGATTGAAAGTTTTGTTTTTGTTTTTTTCTTACAACTAGTACTATTTAAGTTCCAAATATTTAAGCACAACAAAAAAACATTTTATATAGAATAAATAAAATTGGTGACTTTAAATGCGAACTGTGCATAATAAGCGGTATAACTAATTTTCTGATAAGGTAGATAAAACTGATGAAAATACCTTTTTTGTAAAACTGATGAAAAATAACTAACTTCAACTATTTTTATAGATGTTAGAGATAAATTTACATACTTTTAGTTAGGTTCGTTATAGTTACTTTTATTAGTTTTCTCAAATTAAAAGTCACAAAGATTTTTCTCAAATAATAGCTAGCCTATGTAAAATAAAACTACACTGTAAAAGAAATATATTATCACAAAAATAGAAAAAAAAAATATAATTATAAAACAAGAATATTAGCTGTGTGATGTGCTTCCTACCCAATTTCCATAATGATTTCACCGTCAATCCGCTTTAATTCGTCTCCACATATTAATATCTTATCCAATAATTGAAATAGTACAAATCTAAAATATTTAAAAGATAATGTTAGTTAAAAAAAATTTAATTTATTACGCGGGAATACAATTCAATTACATTATTTATTTATACTTTCAACTTCGTCTCCATTAACGCGCTTCTTCGATTTACCATTTAAGAACTATTCATTCCCAAAATTTCAAAAAAAAACCCTAAAAATCGAAAAATTTCCCAAATTCCTCTTCCTTCTCCGTCAATGGCGTCTGCGAAACCCACCGATCAGATTAAACAACTCAAAGACATCTTTGCTCGCTTCGACATGGACGGAGACGGAAGCCTAACACAGCTCGAACTCGCCGCTCTTCTCCGTTCTCTCGGAATCAAACCTCGCGGCGATCAGATCTCTCTCCTCCTCAACCAAATCGACCGTAACGGTAACGGATCCGTCGAATTCGACGAGCTCGTCGTCGCGATTTTGCCGGATCTGAACGAAGAGGTTTTGATTAATCAGGAGCAGCTTATGGAGGTTTTCCGTTCGTTTGATCGTGACGGTAACGGTTCAATCACGGCGGCGGAACTTGCTGGGTCAATGGCTAAAATGGGACATCCGTTGACTTACCGTGAATTGACGGAAATGATGACGGAAGCTGATTCTAACGGTGACGGCGTTATTAGTTTCAATGAATTTGCACATATCATGGCTAAATCTGCCGCTGATTTTCTTGGATTAACAGCTTCCTAATTCTGTGTTTTTGTTTTTATTGTTTTGTTTTTCTTCATGCTACTTGTGCAATTAACAATGGCCTAATCTTTCTATTAATTCATTTATGATCCATTGGTGTGACGTAAAATTTTATTTGGTAATATCAAGATTGACTTTTGACGAATTTTGAAAGTATATCCAAGACGAAAATGTATTTATTTGAAAAGATTCATCTATTTTACATTAAACACCTCAAATGTATATTTAAACACCTAAAATATTAGGTATATATAAACTTAATTTGGCAAAGTTATTGTATATCTAGTAGATAAGTAGCTAAGATGTTTGACGTGTGATACTGATGTAGATAGAACATAATTTAAGACCTGAAAATCTCATAAACTATATGAAGCTTAATACAAAAAAAAACAGTTGTTACATATTGTAATATCATATTGATTAAGAGATTTTCTAACTCTTTTTTTTGTATTAAGCTTCATATAGTTTACAATATGTAACAACTCTTAAACCAGAGCTAACTAATATCAGTCACCAGGCAACACTTTTTAACTACACTTAAAACAAAATTTTCAAAATTTTAGACTTTAAATGCTACTTCTGTTTTATTATAATTGTAGTTTAAGGTTTTTACACACAAATTAAGAAAACAGTATAATTCTTTTTTTATCCATCATTAATACACTAAACAAGTTTTTCATTGGTTATTACATCAAATAATAGGGGTAAAATATAAATTTGGTCAAAAAACTGCATTAAAAGTATAAAACAATATTTATAATGAAACAAATTTTAAAGTCTAAAACAAAAGAGAAAGTATAAAACATTTGGATTTAAAAGATAAAACATACGAGCGTACTTGGATTAACCGAGCCAGTTGCACTGGTATTTATAATGGTCGAAACAGTTAAATAATTAAAATCGTTGACGAGAAAATTATTGATAAAAGTGTTATCAAACATAATTGGAAGATATCTTAAATAATGATCTCATCGAACCTCATAAGATCCTTCCTCTTTATGTCTTTGTCTGAAGTTTGAAATTTCCAAAATTTGTTGTCTTTTCTTTCTTGTGGTCTAAATACATTGCACTTGATAGTAGACACATCGGAATTTACTTTCATATTGTTTGATTAAAAGGTAATATTCATAAAATACAAGGAGTTGGGAAGTAATAAATAATCTAGATTTAATATGGTAGTAAATAAACTAAAATCATGAGTTGGGAAGTAAAAGTATGATTTTTTCTTATTAATCGATCAATTCTAAATGCAACTAGATGAAAAAAAGAAAGATACAAGGATCTAGCTAAGAAAAAAAAAGTATACACGAAAAGATCATGTACAAAATATTTCCGTGTGTGTGTGTGTGAGGAACTACAGATGCCTTATCTGGCAAGGAATCTCAATAAAAGAAATCCTAATCTCCACTTTAGAGGTATATGTATAGATTATTTACATCGAAACGAATTCTATACTCTTGAGAAAGCGACAAGATCCTTATGGATCTCATCGTGAAACCTACCGGAGCGCCGTACACTAGCGGCTCTTCTCGCTGTGTAGCCGACTGTGGTGGGCCTAATCGATCTCTGCCTCACCATCTCAATGAACTCAGGATCATTAGAGTGACCCTCATACCGAATCCACTGAATCATTTGATGGTATTTAGGGAAAAACCTCATTTGCACTGACTTGTAGACGAAGTAAGGGATTAAAGTGAAGATCATCACGAAGAGAGTGGTGAGCCAGTAAGAAGGAGCAGGAGCTAGGGCTTCGAGGAAGACCATGTAAGCATCGGTGGAGAAACTTGGAGTCATAGCTCCATAGATCATGAGGAAGATGTACCAAAATGCAATTGATCCCCAAATCACAATGTGTTGAACCCAAGTGAAGTAACTTATTGATAAAGCCATTTGGAGATTGACGACCCACACAACGCAAGTGTACATTGTTCCACCGAGGATTTCCCGGCCTGCGGTTTTGCCATCTGGGTCGAATAGTTGGTGTTTTAGAGATTCCTTGCAGAGGAAGAAAATGGCGAGCGCGCTTATGAATCCATTGAACATCCATCCTATAATTCTTTTCCAGCTGAAGAGAATGTTCTGAACACCTTCTTGGTATAGCAATGGAAACTGCAAGAAATAAAAACGGTAAGTACCTCTTGCGAATCGAAGAAATTTGACAGATTTCAAGAATTATAAACCCTAAACCTACCTTGTAACAGAAGCGAGCTGAGACGTCTTGATCAAAGACTCCAAGTGCAATGACAGGGAGAGAAGAGAAAAAGACGTTGAAAAGAGATAGGAACCAATCATTGTATGCAGGTTGTCCAGAGAAGGATGAGTAAGCTTCATATAAGAATACTGTGACTCCGAAGGTGACGTTCTTGTAGAAGAAGTAACATATCTGCAAAAGACGAAAAAGCCAGGTAAGAGAAAGATTGAGATGAATGATGAAATCAGAGAGTGGTTTTTGAGGGAAAAGTTTCAGTCTTTTTACCATGGATGCGATTCTGCTGTAACACCAATGACCATGGACTAATAATAGACGCTCTAGATATCGAAATTGAGCAATGGCGATATCGCTAGACATCACTGCTTGCATTCCTTCAACACCGCTTATTCCTACACCAATGTCTGCTTCTTGAAGCATTCCTACATCGTTTGCTCCATCGCCAATCGCTAAGGTTGTTTTTCCAGTTCCGGACTTAACCAGTCGTGTAACCTAGAGCACCCGAAAGTAAACCTCTTTTGTTAAAATCGAAACAATATAAACCGGAAAAAAAAATATGAGAGATGTCATCAAGATTTAAAGATTGTACCAATGCTTTTTGTTTAGGTGATGATCTACAGCAAATCACAGAGGCACAACCAGTGGCAAGATCAAGAAACGTTTTCTTGATCTCATCCTCGAGGGCGTAGGTTAGCGATTTCCCATCTATGATCAAGGCAAATGCTTCAGAGCTCGCACCTGATGCAGCGAGTAAGGCCTTTCCTCCTTCTAGTTGCATCACAACACTTTCCCTCGATGCCACTTCGATTTCGTCTTTGACTCCAGATTTCTCCAGGGACTTGATTTGTGGTGTCTCAAGATTGATGATGATCTGCTTCATCTCTTGTCTTAGTAAACTACAAGCAAATCTGCAAGAGAAGATTCTCAAATCAGTAAACAAGAAAACACTCACAAGAACAAGAACATTCAAGATTTTCGACAAAAGAACAAGATTCAAGATTCAATACCCAATATTGATAGCTGTTTCCATTTTGTCTCCAGTTAGAACCCAAATCTTAATTCCAGCTTGAGCAAGTTTGTCAATACATTCTGGAACCTGAAACATCCATCAATCGACAAATCCGTTAATTCCAAAATAAACTAAACTATACAAAAATCGTGTAGCTTTATATAATCTTTCATTTAAGGCATACCCCATTCTGAAGTTTGTCCTCAACAGCAGTAGCACCAAGGAGAATGAGATCGCGTTCCATCTTATCCGTTATTTCGTCTATTAAAGCTTCACGATCCTCGCTCACCGAAGCCTTAGCTTCATTGAAATTCTTGTTGAACTCTATGTACTCATTCTCATCAACCTCTCGGTATGCAAGGATTAGAGTCCTTAAACCTGCATCTGCATATTGGTTTACATGTTCTTGGGTTTTCGCCTCGAATTTACGACCGTTCTTCGCAAGTCTTTCGAACATTACACTATACAAAGAAGCACAAAGAAAAATCAAAAGTTAATATCTTTCACTCACAAAAATGTGTTTCAATGTCTCAAGTTGCTTACTTGTCAGCTCCTTTAGACAATAGCAAGAGCTTCCCGTCATCGTCTCTTACAATAACCGACATTCTCTTCCTCGTGCTATTGAACTCAAGAACGTTTAATAACCTATAAACCCTGCAAGAACAGAGGAATATTTGAGCTCGTGCAATCGCAGAAATAACTTCAGATCGAAAAGAAGTAAGACTAAGAAACGAACCTTTCGACTTTTTCCCCTGTTACAAGATCCAATTCGCGAAACGAAATCCCATTTTGTGTCCGGTTAAAGAACTCGAAACCGAGCTCTCGAGCTGCAATGACAAATGCAGCTTCATCCGGAGACTCAGCTTCATAAGAGACATTTCCAGACTCTCCATCAGTCTCAGGTATTGCCGTATGACACACGGCAAGCAATCTGAAAAACTTTTGCAACACGGCAGCTTCAGGCTGCCTCACCCAATTCCCATTCATAACCCTTTCATCCTCAAAGTTAAACCCTTTAACCTTAGGAGTAGACCGGTCCACAACAACATCCAAATCTTCGTTAACCAAAGGCGAACCACCACTTCTCATAGCCATAGCTCTCTCAACCTCAGTTATACCACGTCCATAAGCCGTACCCGCAATAGAACACTTGATAAACTCCATCGAATTGCACGTTAAAGTTCCGGTTTTATCAGATAAAATTGTATCAACCATACCTAGCTCTTCATTCAAATTCGAAGTCCGCGCCTGCGCAGGTTTATCCGTTTCTTCATAGTACATATGAATGTCTCTATTGATGAAAATGCTCTGAAGAACTTTAACAATCTCAATCGAAACGTAAAGCGAAATCGGAATGAAGTAACTGTAAAGCATAACAGCAGTGAAGAAATGGAAAATTGCAGCCATTGGAGCTCTTTCTGGATCAAAGAAGATATCTGCATCATCTGGTTTCAAATACCATCTCTCTGTTCTTCCATTTCTGAGTTTATCATCTCTTGTTTCAACTCCAAAGATGATTGATCCAACGAATGACATTAAAAAGACCAAACCAAACATTAAATAGATAATCTTATCCATTTTCCTCTCAATCCTACTTCTCTTCGATGGAGGATCAGTTGAATTTTGTATCACCTGAGTTTCAAAACATTTGGGTTTTCTCAGAATCCAAAAAAGTTTGGATTTTAAAAAACAGAACAGAGTAAGATCTTATGAAAGTTTGTACCTTTGTGTCATGTCCGGTGAAAACAACAGCTCCGTACACATACTCTGTGTTTCTAAGCTTAGAATCTCTGAGAAGAATCTGTTGAATCGATAATGGGAATCTCTCTTCTTCAAGTGCTAAAGTTCCAACGAACATATAAAGATTCACATTTGGATCTTCACATCTAACAAGGGCGCTAAAATCTTTGAAATCTGAATCTTCATGTAACAATGAAGAAGTTGCTTCAAGTCCTTGTTTCACTTTTAGATTTGTCTCACCGTCGAGATTCATTGTTTCTACATAACAGATCGAATCTTCGTAGCTTGATGATAGAAGTAAGAGATCCGCCGGAAAAAATTCGTCTTTCTCAACTCTTACTATGTCTCCTACTCTTAGATTCCTCCATTCTTCTTGCCGGAATATTCCATTGCCGTCGTGTACTTTCACCTTTCTGTTATTCACTTCTATATCCTGAAAATAATCCCAAAATAAATAAATAAAACTTTATAAAAAATTTAAAACCAAAATTTCTAAATTTTTGTAAACCAAATTAAAAAAAAAAACCAAAAATACTTTATAAATTTTCGATTAATGAATTTAATAATTATCTATTAACAAAGATTAAAGATCCAAACTTTTAAAAAAAAATTTGATTCATGATTAATAAAAATCCAGATTTTATAATCATTGACCTAAATTCAAATTAATCCCCATAATTATAGAAAGTTTGACTTTTTTTGTTTAACTAAAGATCTGGTTTAAAGACAAATCTCGACAAATCTCTTAGACTTGTAATAAGTATAGTTTAACTAAAGATTTGAGTTTTTAAGATCGAACCTGTTGTTTCCGGCGCCAATCTTCGATACCTTCTTTAACCATTGTGGCGGCGATAACGAGGGCGAGAGGTAAGAGAGCACTAACGGCTCCATAAGGAGATAAAGCAGTCAACGATAAGATTCCGGTGACTAGAAAAAAGAAATTAGCAACACGACGGAATTGCTCAAAGAGAGATTTAGGGAAGAAAGAAGCAATGGTGTATTTTGTTGACCGGACGTAATTTCCGGGGTAATTCCGACGTTGTGCTGCCGGAGAACCCGGTTCGTTACAGTATACGACCCGAGAGAAACCGGGTCCTCCTATGTTAGAGTGATCTTCTTTGAAACTTGATTTACCACAAGTGTATGAATAGATCTTGCTTAGATGTAATCTTCTTCTTCTCCGACTTGGACCGGCCATAGCTAAGTTAAGTTAAGTTCTTTGTCTGAAACTTTTAAGAAATTGGAGAAAGATTCAGAAGTTTTTTGGGGATTTTAATCTATAAGAAGTCGAAGGAACAATAACTTGGAGAATACACTTGGTAAACGAATTAAAAGAATGTAGAAATGTTGAATCATTAGATATGAAAATAAGGAATAAAAATGGGAGTTGAAGTCTTTTATTTAAAAATGTGTGAAGCTAAAAGAGATTTTTTTTTTTGTTTACAGAGAGACCCAACTTTGAACGACGACTTTGAACGGAACACTTTTGGCTCGTTTCTTGACTTTTTGACGGCGTTTTTTCATTTGTTCTTTTTTTTTTTTATATATATATAACAAATATTTTTATCATGTGTTGTTTGCTTCGAAATATACGAAAAATGTATGCATATGGTTGAGAATAACCAATCGAATTTTCCAAATTACTAGACACGTAGATGAAAGAGATTGCTTCTTCCAGAAAAGGGTAATTTAGTAAGATATTTCTACCTTAGAATTTTATTTGATGATTGCATAGAAACTAAATGCATGGTTACATCGAACAAATATGACTAGCTTGCCCAAATAAAGGGTATAATTAGACTACTGATAGAAAAATGAAACAGTAAAAAAGGATTAGCTGATAATTGGTATTAGTACGTATGTTGGCTTATACAGTTATACTATTGAGATTGGTTGTATGATTATTCTAATGAAATTTGACCCCAAAAAAAAATTATTCTAATGAAAAAAATGTTTTAAATGCACAAAGAGTCAAAGAGTGAATTGTAATCCAGTTTATCGCATTCACTGCAGCGATCACTAATTATAATTTCATTATGTCAGGTCTGCCGAGTAACAAGTTTTTCTTATTTTTCTGGTCTGGTTTGAGACAATTATAAAATATAGAGAAATTAACAAAATGAACTGACCATTTGACATTTGGAGGAGGCATGATGGTAGCAATTTATTGACCATTTGCATTTATTTTTTCTAAAATGAATTACAGACTTATTAATGAACCTGTGAATTATAGACTTATTAAGCTAAAAATTTATTTTGATCTAATACCTAAAGTGTATTTGTTTTAAACCAAATATGATAATTAACAATATTATATTTCGTTGGACCAATGTTTTTTTTTCGTTGGACCAATGTTTAGTTTAGACCGATGACTCATTAGAGTGTTAATCCAATATCAATAAGTATGAAACCAGTTCATTAAACGATGTTTCATGTGATATTTTTCAATCACACATGCATGCCAGTCACCTACTTGTATTATCATCATAATGTCTGGCTGCGCCACCATTCCAAATTTACAACATCATCGTCTATGTATGCATGTATAAATGAGTAATATTCTATAATATAAACACATTATTGCTTTGACTATAATTTGTGCGTCATTATAACAGTGGTTAGAACTTTTTGGAATTTAATCATTTAATACTATTAGCTTTGTTGAAATTAGGTTTCTTGGATAATGAAAATTTTACTAACCCAATAACCGATCAAGGAGTAATTAGTTTAGCAATGGTGATTAAGTGAGTCGATTCAACAAATTAATAGAACTCCTAGTCACCTGCTCGTTTAATAATCTTGATGTACATAAATTCAATGAAATCTAAAAGCAAAAAAAAAAATCAACAAAATTAGACCATGTCACCAACCCTTTTTTTTTGTCAACTATATCACTACTTCATTTTATTTAATTATGACTTTTATAAAATCATGTTTCGTCATCTATAATTCTAGAAATTATTCAGCAATTTAATCCTGACTTTCTAACACGTGACTTTATAATCATCCATGACGTCATGGATCCAGAATTGTCATTAATATCACGATTATTATTTCTTGTTTGGAATAAAAAATAGGATTGGAAAAGCTTCTAGATATCTTTTAAAAAAGAAAGTTCATATCACCTGACAACCATTAATGAATTATGTTTTCCAAAGGTGACATTATTTTCTTTTCTACCATAGTATTCACAGAGGAGATTTATGTTGTTATAGTTCATAGATAAATATAACAAAATGATTTAGGGATAAAATAGAGAATATATGAGGATCTTTTTAATAATGATAAGTTTTATTTGAAATAATAAATATTTCCTCCATATTGCAAAATAGTCATTTAAGATTTTTGCACACAAATAAAAAAAAACTATTAAATTTTCTGTTTAAACTTTTTTTTATATATTTTATTTTTTTCTTGGTTAATATATTAAAACTGTAGGGATGAAAGTAAAAATTTTAAATATATATATATATATTGAAAATGTAACACGACACAAATAATAAAATAAATTTTAAGTATTAAAATGATACTTAACATAAAACGGAGAAAGTAATTTTTTGTGACTCCATAACTAGTGTACTATGTACTACGGCAAAAAAAACATTGAAAGTCTTTTTTTACCATTAGAGACTTTTTTAAAAAAGAATTAGGTGTTATAATTAACACTTTCTAATAATCATTACTTATTTCATTCATTACAATGTACAACTATTATTGTAGCAAAAGCTTTAAGTAAAAAACTTGACATTCAATTGAAAAGGCCCTTGTGGATCATCATATTAAGAAAACATACCCATATATAAAATATTATAGAGAAATAAAAAATGGTGATAATACATGAGACCCAATTAGAATAAAAATGGGACTGCCGCTCCAATAGTTTGACAGAGGAAAGCCCACTGGGAAATCCGAAATCAATAAGAATATTAAGAACACAAAGCCATTCGTGTTAGTAAAATAATATGTAACACTTCATTAAGGATTCGTGATGAATCTTGGTTTTAAGGGTTTTATGCCTTTGATTCTACATGTATTTTTCAGTTTTTATAGAGTTTAGGATTACGTTTTGTGTTTTTTTGGATTTTTTTAATACTTTTTACAGGTTTATAAGTCATTGGAGGAAAACATAATATTTAAAGGTAAAACTATGGATTTGGAAATGCAGAATCATGCAGAAGCTTCAGACATTTGACATTCGTTGCAAGCCTTTCATATATTGGATTGCGATGATATTTTGATACAAGATAGCCCATTGAGCTACCTTGCATTTGGCACCGGTCTCATGTCATTCTTATTTCTGTTTCAAGAGTTATGTCCGTTTTACTGAAAACAGGTCAATATGCCGAGCAAACAAAGCAGATGTAGAAGTTGGGCCGAAGAAGGTAGGGTTTCGTTTCCTTTACATATAAATAGGGCTTCTCGCCCTAGAGCAGTTCCAATCAGGTTCCAACCTCGACTTTTTACAAGTTGTTCTTAGAGTTTTAGTTTCATATTTTCGTAGCTTTGGGGAGACAAAATCTCTTACTCTTTCAAATTGCTTTTCGAACCCCTTTTCATTGTTACTTAGATTTATTTACGTAATCATCATATTTTCTTCTCATGGTTTCATTGATTATGTCTGAGTAATTAATCAAGAGAATTCAATGATTATTTAGGTTGTCGTTATAGATTAGAATTTATGAATTAGTTCTCTATCTTCTATGATATATATATGCATGAGTTAGGTTGACGAATCTAGCGAATGATATATAGATATACCTGATACAATGAACCACTGATTAGGTTATCAGAATCAATAGATTATAAGCCTAGTATCCTTACCCAACGAACAATTGATGTTAAGGCGTCTAGGTGAACTTATCGAACTTGTTTAAAATGATAGCATGAAATCTTACTAAGAGTTTATGTTAACATTAATGCATGCGAAAGTGTGGTTAGTTTTTCATCAGTGATTCGAGTTCTAGAATATTCATTCATTAAGTCTTAATCCGGTTAGATTTCCTATTTGATCACTGAGATTTTCCGAGCCCAACGCTTTCTTCTTATTGATTTAAACCCTTTTCTGACTACTGCATTTTACTAGTTTTCATCGTGACCATTTGCAAACCCTCCCCCCCCCCTCCAATAGTTTCATCTTAGCTCTGTTCGTACATTGCAAATTCGTAGTGTTAGTCTAGTCTCTATGGGATCAATACTTATCTATACTACTGCGTGCTCTGTGCACTTGCAGTGGTTGTGAAGATTAAAACATGATCACATCAATTCGGTAGGTTGGTTTTAATGATTAAAAAAAATCATAGGATTATTTTAATTAATGGCTTAATTCTATTTTACATATCATGAGTTAGTTTAATGGTTAGTCCCATTTTGATTTTCATGATGCGTTTGTTTTTGGAGAAACTGCAACTAAAGTAAACTGAACACATATTAAAATAAGACAAATGAATGGCAACAAGGCAGCTTACATATATGTTACAGTTACTTGCCTTATACATAGTTTAAAAACATAGATTTAAAGGTGTCACAAGTTCTTTAGAGCTAAGTAAGCAAGAACCCTATAAAGAAGCAACATAAGGGCAAGAGCCAAAACATCCCACATCATATTCCCAATTTTCAAATTCTTAATCCCTTCATAATCCATAACACTACAATGCAACCCTAATCCACATTCATAAACCTCATCCCAAGTGTATTGAACCCCAACAAGAAGCTTATAGCAATAGTGGCTAAACGAAATATATTTCAACCAAGCAATGAAACCCGGTATATGTTGAATGTAGTATCCTCCGGCTAGTAAGAACACTAGCATTAACACGGAAGAAAATGTCGCGGCTTTCTTCGCGTCCATCAAGATTGCTCCTAGAGCTAAACCTACGCCTTGAGCCACTAGAACATTGTAGAGGATGATCATAAGGGTCATGAGGAATGTAGTTAAAGATGGCTTGAGACCTCCCATCCAATATGTGATTGTGACAAAGATCGTTGGAAGAATGAGTTCCATTGGTAGATCGCCGACTGTTCTTGCTATGTAGTAAGAGGAGAGTCTGTAGATTCCAGAGGATCGCTCTTTTATAAGCATTGGTCGTTCTTGAGGGAATGTAAAAATGGCGTTGAAGAGAGGGAAGAATCCCCAGAATATCGAGAAGAAGAACAATAAACCCACCTGTTATAATGAAGAATATATATATTGCTTAGGTTCTACATGAGTATTGACGATAATTTATAGTTTAATTATATGCTTTAAAAAATGTTCCGTTTCACTTATAAGTTAATGTTTTTCTATATCTCTCCATTTCACTAGAAATGATATTTTTGTTGAATGGACACTGTTCTACAGAAGTGTAATATATTTCTATCTTTATCTCTTTCCTAGCTATAACCAATTATCAATATAATAACAAATGAAACGCAAAAATAAATTAAAAATTTTCATTGAAAAAAAAACATCATTTGAAATGGAAAAAAAATCTTAAACATGAATCATTATAAAACATGAAGAAACATTATTTTAAAACATGGTGAACTCAAAACACGAGAAAATATCCTTTGTGTAATCATATTTCTTTATGTATTTTAAAAACAATTTAGTAATATATATTATATGTTTTTTAGACTAACCACTCAAATATTTATGTTTAAGATAATATAAAAAAATAATGTCATGGTTTGGTGTTTTTTATCACCTGATCTTGTATATGAGAAACGCGAGAATGCCACCATAAGAGGCCAGAAAGTAAAGAAACCGACATGACCATAAATATTCTAAGTCCTGAAAATGATTCATGACTTCTCTCCTTTAAACCTCGTTTCAGTAGAACTGAGAATTGCATCCACCAACTAGTTGGCCATCGATCTTCATAAACCCAAGAAACAAAAAAGAAATTTGAAATCAACACAAAAATTAAGTGTTACTATTAAATGTTAATGCCTTACTTGTTAATGACGTTTTTCTCGATCCAGTGACCGTTTGATCTTGTGGAAATGTTCTAGAAACTTTTTCTTTCAAAGATGGATACAAGTTCTTTTTGTAAGACGATATCAACGATTGTTTCACCGAGTTTTGTTCTTCGAGCCGATCTAATCTTCCATTTATTTCCACTTGATCATATTGTTTTGTATCCGAAGTAATTCCTGCAAAAATATTTCCAAACATTAAAAAACAAAAATTATATACTATATAGTCAAAAGCAACATATAAACACATGATTCCTCCCACTATTAACAAACTCTTTCTCTTTCTCTTTAAAGAAAGATTTAAATTAAAAAATAGACAGAACTTGTAATACCATACAAAGAATGGGATAAAATTGTCGTTATCACATATCTCATGATGCATGAGAGCAAACAAAGGAGAAGTTTTCTAACTTTACACCCGAAGTTAGCTGTTTAAATATTTTTTTCCTATTAAAACTATAAACATAAATAAAATTCGAATCCATTTTATACCTACCATGGATCAAGACATGTAACGGTTTGTATTAGTGACATGTTTTATAACTAAAATTTAGTACTTACCATTAGCAAGATCAAGCACGAAATCAGCCGGGTTAACGAAACTGGATCCGGGTTGATACCCAATCGAACCAAAATACTCAATGACCCGACCCGAATCTCCACTATAAATTGGACTTCCTTCCGATAAAACCAACACTTTATCAAACATCCGATAAAGCCGACTTGACGGCTGATGAATCGTCGTCACCACCGTCCGACCGCCACGTGCCAACGATCTCAAGGTGGCGACTATACGTGCCGCCGTGGTTGAATCAAGACCCGACGTTGGTTCATCAAGAAGCAACAAACTCGGATTCACAAGCATTTCTTGTCCAATACTTACCCGTTTTCTTTCCCCACCCGAGATTCCTCGGATCAATCCGCCTCCGATTACACTGTTACAACACCGGGTCAACCCAAGATCCGAAACCACCGTCTCCGTTTGCTCTAATTTCTCTTTACGGGTCAGTTTTTTTGGTAAACGGAGTAAAGCCGTGTACGTTAGTGTTTCCATGA
Organism: Cardamine occulta; assembly: GCA_028015245.1. Taxonomy (NCBI): domain Eukaryota; kingdom Viridiplantae; phylum Streptophyta; class Magnoliopsida; order Brassicales; family Brassicaceae; genus Cardamine; species Cardamine occulta. Next base: position 14,588,765 of record CM051381.1, on the reverse strand, counting down.
CCGTTAAGTGTGGGTAGAGAACGTCGTCTTGTGTAACGAAACCCGTTTTCCGTTTAACGGAGCTTGTAAACGGGGTTCCGTTATAACTAACGGTTCCTGTTAGCTTCCCTTGTAAACGTCCGGCTAACGCCGTTACTAGTGTTGTTTTGCCACTCCCTGATGGACCAAGCATTGCTAGTAACTCTCCTGGTTTGACTATACCGCTTACACCGTTGAGAATTAACCGGTTCGGTTTTGGTTCTTCTGAACCGAACCAATAGTTTCCTTTCCCGGTTTGTGATTTAATACTGTACGTTAACTCCTCAAACTGCATCACATAACACAAATCAAAGAAAAAATGAGAAAAATTACGGCACATAATTTAAGATATATGTATGAATATTTATTAAACGACCTTGAGGATTATTGGACGTAAAGACTGGCGTAGAACCGAAGATTGGTGACTTGGACCTTCGTGGTCATCGTCAAGGCATGGAATTACATGACTTGGAGAGCTAAACCGGTTTTCTTGAACCGGACTTGATACGTTTCGGTTTGCGCCCGGTGTTATCGGAAAGCTAGATTCTTGCTCATTAGGACGCATCATCTTGAGGATAGAGAGAGAACAAAGAGATATGATATTTTTTTTTTTGAAAAATAGAACAAAGAGAGAGATTTGGTGTGTAGAGTTGAGAAGGTCACATGTAATATGATGTGTATATAAAGGAAAGAAGTGGGGACTATTATTGTGGAGGGAAAATTAGGTAGGAGAGAGTATATACTTTATTCATAGCGCAATTAATTAATTTCCACTTTTAAAATAAAAATTATAATGTCAACTTAATTATTTATACAGTTTCAGACACTGATAAACCGATAAATATTATTTAATACATTATAGGTAATACTACAAAGTTTTAACCCAAACAGAAAACTGTAAGTGCGCATGCAATCGCAATAGTATATATGAGATGGAATTTATAGAGATCAAGGTTATATTACAATTCTTTGAAGTGAAAATAAGCTAAAACAATGATATGATTGTTGGTGATGGTGTGAACGAAATTAATAATTAAAATGATGTAACTTATAGATTAAAAGCGTCAGGCTGTAGGGACATTCGCAGGGTCTTGAGATCATGAACCAGACAATTATTTAAGAAACTGATAATCACAATCTTGAACTCAAACATAAATTTATAATCAATCAACTGTCGTGGTATCATCACTATCTAGAGAACATAAGATTCTAAATTGTCGTTTGAACTTAGAATTTTTAACAAGCATTAACAAATATGTTCAATTTGTATATGGATTGCCTTAGCATCAGCTTTCGTAGGCTAAGGACAATCTGTTCACCTATGTCTTATCAAACAATCTATAACATTTTTGATGAATAGATTAAACCGTAAATCAGAGACTAAGTAGTCAGTTTAGCCTAAGCAATGAGAACAACGATAAATAAAAAAACATATGATAAAAACCTATTTATGTCTGATTCAATGATTCATAGATGTCTTTGAAACCCTAAAACCTAATTATGAGACTACTCAAACATGGAAACATAAAAACAACAAAGTGATGAAGAAAAACTCATTATCCATTCGAATAGAAATTAAAACTTGAATCCAATGAAGCGTAGCGAAGAAGAAGGTCTGAAGAGAAGTGTAAAAAAGACTCCCCTAATCATAGGGTTTAGGGATATTTATCACCTTCCAAATTAAAGAAAATATAATAATAATAATAATAATAATAATAATAATAATAATAATAATAATAAACAAGAAAAATAGCCAAATTTCATAAAAGAGGATAGTTAGCTTGTGGTCATCAATGCCCATCAGATTTGGACGGACTTCAGAACATAATCTGCAGAGTCCTACAGATTTCAATCAGGTTTCTGCGGATTTTCAACAGATTTCTGCGGATTTTCAACAGACTTCTGCAGATTTCAATCAGACATTAGCCAAGATTAGACAGAATTTTCTCCAAGTCTTTTATCTCGCTCTTTTTGATCCAAAATGCAGCTCAAAACTCCAAATCTCAATCACGTAGTCCTACAACTCAAACACGACTCGAAACACGACAAACGGTAGCAAAACGGATTCAAACGAAACAAACAACTTAAAATAATGGATAAAATAAATGGTTGGGACACTAAAAACACAACACATCAATAGGTCACTCAACTAAAGTTATACTTATGAAGTTTTATCTAGCTAGTCTTGTTTCCCGCTGAAAGAAAAATGAAAATGTTATATAATATGATTATTATCAATTTAAATTGTTGTAGCCAACTATTTTGTCTTGTATATCAATGTTCTAAATCAAATTCTACTACCTATATTTAACTATAAGTATTTTTGAAAGTTTTCTTACACATAACTGAAAATATTTTAATTTTATTATTTATGTAACTTTATTTTTAATGAATAATTATGTTATGTTTAAAAATCTGCATTGAAAATACAAAATAGATTTAGATTTTATTTATAAACCACTTATTATAAAATGGAGGTACTGTAGTGTTAGATATGCAATTAATATATTATTAGTCGGTATGATGATCATCGATCCATATTCGAAAATAAGTTTGCATTTTAAGACATGAAACCCGAGCAAGAAAATACTAGATCTTTTGTTAAAAGAGAAAATACTAGATTTAGTCCGGTGATGCAAAAGTAATAGACAAAAGTCTTATTTTTCTTGAACACGTAGCATGTTTCTGACGTCATAGCATGGAGAAAACATAAATTCTATTTTGAGAGTGACAAAAGCAAATCATTTTTCTTTGTTTCTGGTCCATATTATATAAATTATACATCATTTCTAATCTGAACATGGACTCAAATGCACCAATAATAATTAGTAGTATTTTTTCGAGAAAACGAGAAAACGTAGCTCGAAAAAAAAAAAAGAAGAAGAAGAAAATTAACATTATTGTGGAAAAGTTGTTGGATTTGACACCAAAACAGAAAGCTAAGAACATTACAGAACAAAGTTATGCTTCATTGCGACACATTTATTCTAGAGATTCTATTCAAAGATCAGCCTAACCAATACAGCTGTATATATATACCAGATTTTTTTTTCATCTTTATATATTTGAATGATTGGTAGCGAGCCCATAGAAGAGTTTCCACTTTAATAGTTACCAATTATAAATGCGATAACTAAAATGGCATCTTTATATTTTTATACCTTTATCTCTTACCTCTTATAATTATTTGGATACTCCATTGTTTACTGTTTATATGACTAATCAAACCCATAAACTATTTTCTAAATGAATATGATAACGTATTATTAAAAAATATTACATTGAACAATCTATTAATACCTAAACTAAGGTTTTCAAATGGTATCGCTGTAAGAGAGAGATCAAAGATGAAGGAAAGTATATATTTAGAGAAAAAACAAAACTATCGTTTTCGTTGTGTTATGTATCCAAACTAATATGTTGTGCCGATACATATGCCAACTACAAAATTTGGCTAAGATTCTACACGAACTAACATAATTTGGTTAAAATGTCTATTCACCTTAACAATTGTGAGTAAAAAGAAAGCTTCAAGCTTTAGAGAAGATACTGAGAAAACCATTTTCATTGTTTAACTTCCTGATTACATTCATTCATGTCGTATTTAAAGAGAAAAAATACAATCGCTGTAAAAAGGACAAAATTCTAATTCTTAAACCATCTTCAACCCCATTCTATTTTTCATTTTAGAGTACAATTTGTTCTAACCCTACGTCATTTCTAACTCTATAATGGAGTAAAAAATGGGATTACTCCAAATACAGAGTAATTTTATTCATCACTCTATTTTTTTACTCATTACTCCATTTTCAACTCTGTTTTAGAGTAGGGTTGGAGTACAATTCAACTTCATTTTTGAATTACTCTATTTTGAAGTAAAAATAGAGTAATATATTGGAGATGCTCTTATCCTCCAGCTGTAAAGCTTCGAATCGTTTTTACAAGATGACAAGAATTTTTTTTTAATAGGATTATTTTCAGCTGTAGAAAAGAGGAACGTCTTGGATGAGGGAAGCTTCCTGAAAGTTGCCTCTTGTGGTAAAATATCTGTTTTTAACTCTGATGCATAGTGTCTTGTTTTAACAGAGGTAAAACTTTATTTTTGTTTTTGTTAAAGATCCTCCAATTGATGCATAGTATTTGAACTCTCTGCTTTCTTATGTTGACTGATACACCCCCTCAAACTTGGTGAGAGAGAAGCCTCAACACCCAATTTGAACCAGAGAGAACAAAAAACTTCATAGGGTAATGACTTAGTGAATATATGTGCAAGTTGTGATGCAGACGGAATGTGGTTTACAACCAAGGTTCCGAGATCAACCCACTCCCTAACATAATGATAGTCCACATCAAAAAGCTTTGAACGAGAATGAATAATAGGATTTGCAGTCAAGTAAACTGCAGACAAATTGTCACAATACAGTTCTGCAGGAGCTGGTTGAAGAACACCAATTTCTTTTAAAAGAGAGTTGATCCAGGCGAGTGCATATGCAATAAAAGACAATGATCGATACTCAGCCTCTGTAGATGACTTAGAGAATGTTGGTTGTCTCTTAGCTGACTAAGAAATGATATTAAACCAAGAAAAGTACAGAAAACCCCAATTGATCTTCTTGTATCCTTGCATCCAGCCCAATCACTATCACTATATGCTCTCAAGGTGAAATCTGTATCAGCATTCAATGTCAATCCATAATTCAAAGTACCTTTCACATATATGAGGATCCATTTGAGAAGATTGAACTCAGTCACTGTTGGTGAATGTATTTTTTGACACACAAAGTTTACTGAAAATTGGATATCTGGCCGATTCAGAGTCAAATACTAAAGCTTTTCAACAAGAGACCTGAAATATATAGGATCTGAGTACAAATCTACTTGATGAGGCACACGATCTAACTGCAAAGGAAGAGATGTTGGCATTGGAGCACAGTCAATCACCCCAGCTGTGATCAAAAGTCCTTGTGCATATTTTTGTTGATTGAGAAACAAACCATTATCAGTGAATGTGGCTTGAATTCTGAGAAAATAGTGTAATATTTCCATGTCTTTCATCTTGAATAGACTACTCAGACTTGTAATAAACTGTTAAACCAGAGATTTATTATTTCCTGTAATAACCATATCATCCATATACATGAGGAAAAACATCACATTTGAGTTCCTTTGATAGACAAACAGAGATGGATCAGATGTGCAGTAAACAAAACCATATTCAATTAGATAATTGCTAAATTTGTCAAATCATACTCGAAGAGCTTGCTTCAAACCATATAGAGCCTTTGAAAGCTGGCAAACATAACCATGATGATTTGGATCAACAAAACCTTTTGGTTAAGCCATATAACTGTATCTTCTAAATCACTATGTAAAAATGCATTCTTTACATCTAACTACTTGATTTCCCACTTCATGACTGTAACAGCGTGTAAAACCATTCTTACTGTTGATGTTCAAACCACTGGACTATAAGTCCCAACATAGTCAACTGCTTCATCCTGTAAGAAACCTTTAGCAACCAAGCGTGCTTTTAATTTATGCAAAGATCCATCATTATTCAATTTCACAGTAAAAACCCATCGACATCCAAGAATTTTTATGTTTGTAGTTTGTTGAACCAAATCCCATGTGTAACTTTCCTTGATATAATCAAATTTTTTATTCATAGCATTGGTCTAACCTTCGTGTTGTAATGCTTCTTCAACTGTTTTTGGCAAACTTGGTATATCATTTTTAACAGTTAGCAAAATATACATGGGATTTGGTTTTATAATCCCTACTTTACCTCTAGGGATCATAGAGTGAGCATTTTCTTGAGATACAGCTTCTTTAAGGGAGGGAAGTCTTCAGAAGAAAAAATAGAGATTTCTTCTTTGAAAAAATATGTATGTTATGGTGAAATGATTTCTTTTTCTGTTGATTGTTGAGTTGTATCATTGTCGTGATGCACTTCTAGAGCTTGTTGGGGGCTGATAAAGAGATTCTGGATGCAGAGGACTGATCCATTATGGGAAAACCAGCATGCCAAGCTGATTGAAGATCTGTTGTAGGCTTGTAGCTTTAGGCAGTAGATGTATGTATTCATCAGAAAAAGGAAATATCATCTCATCAAATATCACATGTCTACTAATGTAGACTTTACTAGTTGGAGGATAGAGACATCTATAACCCTTATACTTCTCATTATAACCTAGAAACATATATTTGAGCGATCTTGGATCAAGTTTATTCTGAGTATAAGGTCTGAGAAGAGGAAAACAAGCACATCTGAATGTTCTCAGAGATGTATATATTGATGCTTTGCCACATAGCACTTCAAATGGACTGAGTGAAGAAGCAGAAACTGTTGTAGGAAGTAAATTTGTCAAGAAATTTTCAGTAAAGAAGGCTTCAACCCATAACTGATGTGGGACTTTGCTATCAAACATCATAGATAAACTAAGCTCAGTAAGATGTCTATGCTTCCTTTCTGCAATCCCATTTTGTTGAGGAGTGTATGGACAGGAGATGAGTTGCTTGATTCCATAGTTAGTTAGGTGACTAATGAAAGCATTGCTAGTAAACTCACCACCTCCATCACATTGAAACATATCAATCTTTTCTTTTAATAGATTTTCTACACTGAGTTAAAAAATTTTGAATATTAAGAAGAAATCAGACTTGTGCTTCAAAGGATAAAACTAACTGAACCTTGAATAATTGTTAATAAAAACCACATAGTATTGAAATCTTTGCACATACAAAACAGGAGATGGATCCCAAATATCACAATGTATTATTTCAAGTGGTCTAGAAACAACAAAATCTGAAGATAAAAAAGGAAGTCTGGAACTTTTTCTAAGTTAACATGAATACACAACTTAGAAACAGTCTTATTTATTGAAATATTCTTCTTCTGAGATAGCAATTAGAGAATTTGTTGATTTGGATTTCTCAATCTTCTATGCCATACTTCAGCATTTGTAGTTTGTTGTCGTGTAGAATAGAAACTCATAAAATATGGATTCTCCAAGACATACAATCCCTTACTTATGTTGTCTTGTGTGAGGAGCTGCTTGGTTTGCTTGTCCTTAATTTTCACATGATCACAGTCAAATGAGAATTTACAAAGATAATCAGATGTAAGTTTAGACACAGATAGCAAGTTCTTAGCTATATCAAGACAACAAACAACATCTTCTAAAGACAATGTACCTGTTAAGGTTCGTAGAGCAATATAACCAACATATGTGATAGGGAAAAAGTCACCATTACCAACCATAACTGAGTCATTTTCTGCATAAGGCTGAGAGACCTGTAAATTTTGAGCTGAGTGAGTGACATGATTGGAGGCCCCTGTGTGTGGATACCACACAGTTCCAAACTGATCTTCTTTGTTAGATATTTGTAGTGCAACAAGAGCAGTGTGAATATCAGGACCTTGATAAGCATGATCAAACTGTTTCTAACACTTATAAGCCTCATGACCCATTTTTCCACAAATCTGGCACTGAGGACGAGAAGACTGATCTTGAGAAACAGAACCGTTCTGAATCTATTGGTGGAAACCTCTTCCTCTATAGAGAAAGAGCCACGACCTCTTGTAGAACCTCTGTCACGATTTTAGTAACCAAAGTTACCTCTTCCAGTTCCAGCTGCAAAGGCCAAATGAGGTGTTCCTTTAGAGTTCACAACATATGACTTCAATCTATCATCAAAGCCAGTGATTTGTGCTACAATAGACTCATAAGATTGACCAGGAAATTTATTCATAGAACTTTCTATAATAGTAGTGATAGCTTCATACTCTTTCCCTAAGCCATTCAATACACCAAAGATCTTCATATTCTCAGTTACATGTATTCCTATTGAACTCATCTTGTCACAAATTTCTTTCAACTCAATAAGGTAAGCATCCGTGGTTTTGTTACCTTTTGATACAGTCTGGAGTTTGCGCTAAAGCTCAAACTGTCTTGATGTTGAAACCATGTTGAGATTCTTTGCTAGAGCAAACCAAACTTCTTGAGATGTGGTGAGATGATAGACTTTGCCCATAATTTCTTCAGAGAGAGATCCAAGTAGCCAAGACCTAACCACCTGATCTTGACAGCACCAATGAATGAAGTCTGGATTGCTTGACTCAGTGACAACATCTCCAAATCTTGATGTAAGAGTTGTAGAGGGACGAGCTTCAGAGCCATTAATGTACCCAAGGAGAAGCTAACCAGCCAGAAAAGATTCAACCTGAGATTTCCAAAGCAAATAATTTTTCTCAGTTAGTTTGATGGTAATACATTGTGTAATGCTTAGAATAGCAACAAAAAATGGATCGTTTGAGCTTGGACTTGCCATAGCTCTGCTACCATGTGAGTAAAAAGAAAACTTCAAGCTTTAGAGAAAATAATGAGAAAACTTAGAAAGCCATTCTCATTGCTTAACCTCCTGATTACACTCACTCATATCGTATTTAAAGAGAGAAAATATAATCGCTGTAAAAAAGACAAAATTCTAATTCTTATCCTCCAGCTGTAAAGCTTCAAATTGGTTTTGCAAGATAACAAGAGTTTTGTTTTGACTAGAATTATTTCCAGCTGTAAAGGAGAGGAGCGTCTTGGATGAGGGAAGCTTCCTGTAAATTGCCTCTTGTGGTAAATGATCTGTTTTTTAACTCTGATACAGAGTGTCTTGTTTTAACAGAGGTAAAACCTTGTTTTTGTTTTTGTTAAAAACCCTCCAATTGATGCATTGTGTTTGAACTCTCTGCTTTCTTTTGTTGACTGATAACAATCAAATTATGTTTGCTCTTATATGAAATTAGCCCAAATTTTGTAATTAGTGTATGAATCAGCAAAACACATCATGACATAAGAAGATCTAAAAGCAAAACTAATGAGAGAATATATCAAAGTTTTTGAGGAAAATGAATGCTGGATATATGTTAAAGAAGGAGATTTTAAGAAGCAATGCTATATCAAAGAAATGAGCAAAGGGATTAATTAAGTAGAGAGCAAATGACATATGATGCAATTAATTTTAATGGTTTCATAAGCTCTAACATCTGTTGGAGAAGTTATGAAAAAATATACTAGCAATACTTTGAACCATATTGAAAACCAAAAAGAAAAATATTAGGAATATTAGATATCATGTGGAAAAGGACTGGATAATGTTGACAATGATGGGAGGCAAAAGATTATTACGACACGAACACATAAATAAAGCTATGGAAAATCGCATTCAAGGAACACGATTTATATAATCTGTCATTATATGTGTTGTATATACAAGCTAAATGAAAAATAATTATCTTATGTTTGTCTTCCTGGAATGTGAAATAGGAGAACAAGAAACTATCTCATGTTAGATAATTTACACGTTGAGTGTTTACATGCATCATATGCACAAAGTCTTGTCATTTACCCTATTCTTTTCCAAAAAGAATTTTTTTTTTTTACCAAATCGTTATTTTGGATGCAGAGAGAGGTGTTGCCCCAAAAGCTAAAAAAAAATCCACTTTGAATCTGATTCAGTGAATGATTGATTTATTTTCTAAGAAAAAAACATACGAGTCACTTACTCACTGCATGAGGTCATCTTATTCATCCAAAATGGAATAAAAGGGATTATATGAACAGTTAAATAATACACTAAGTTGCACAAAAAAATAAAAAAAATACTATATATACACCATCAAATGTCAATAATCATAATTAAAGTTCGTATAGGTCATGTAGGCTCTCTCGGAAATATTAATGGCTCCACTGAGCTTAATGTTTAATTAAATACTGAATTTCTTTCTTAAGGATTTTCAGAAGAATTTAATACATTTTTGAAGAGAAAAATAAAATGGAATTTTGTTTATGTTGTGTGTGTGTGATTATTATAGGTGCTCTTTCGAACGTGGCACTTGCTAGTTTGATGCTAACGATTTTGGGTAAGATTGTGTCTTCTCTTTCTTTAAGAAAAAGGTAGTCATCGTTGAAACATAATGTGCTCCAAAACTTTGATTGTTGTCTTTTTCCCTAAAAAATTTCTGATTTCTTTATATATTTCCTATTTTACTTTCCTACTGTTGATATTTTGTTGCCCTACTTAAATCAAAAAGTCTATTCGTTTAAGTGTTCGACGAATAACGATCAAACATTTTAAAAGAAGAAGAGGCGATTTATTTTTCTGTCATCAAGAAAAAAAAAAGGAAGAGGCGATTATAATCGATTTTTCATTTTTTCCAATTTTTTTGGTTAATCGCCTTTTCTTCTTAGGCAAAATAAGAAGATTATATTTTATAGCTTTATGCCATAAACTTCGTAATTCTATTTCAGCTTTAATGAATAACTAGGATGAACATGTACATACGTACAGAATTATATTTTTATAATAAATTTATTTGATATTTAAATTTTAAGATATAATTTAATTATAACATATATATTTTCTAAACTAATCAAAACATTCTTAACAGAATGATTATAGATGTTAAATCAGAGTTGGATTCGGTTATAATTTAGATTATTTTAATATATAATCTAGGCAGAACGGAAAACCATCTCGTCTATCATCCATCCAAAATCTTCCATCTCATCATCATTCTTTTTAAATAATTACCCATTTGGCAATTTTAACCCCAAACAATTACTCGTTCGACAATGTTATTATAAGAGATTGAGTAAGAGTTTTAGACGGGATATATATATTTTTGGTTTGAATATTTAATTTTTATAAAATTAATGGAAATTATCCAAAAAATTTAAAATTCTCAAAAATTCTCTAAATGTTTTTAAAATTACCCAAAATTCCTAAACTATCCGTCTCGATGTGGATTCTAACATGTCTCATAGTCAACTCTTACCAAAATTAGTAAAAATTTGAAAATTGAATTTATCTACCCAAATTTTTTGATCCTGTACTGTTACCCAAAATTCTGGTCTCATTTTTAAATAGAAATCAGTTGAGTAATATTTTTTGCTATCTGAATGATCTGTTTCCGTCCCATACCCACTATTTTTTGTCCCAATACCAGAAATAAACTGACCTTTAAAATAAGATATTGATTACATCGAATAACGATATAAGAGTTCAAAATTTAATTGTGGTTTTGGTAGTATATGTAGTTAGTAAAATAAATTACTTAAAAAACTAGTATAATATAGAAAAATCAAATTATATACATATGAAAATAGATTTAATATGATTTTTTTGGGGGCATTTATGTTTTTTTGTCAAAAAAACATTTATGTTTATTTGACATTTTTTATCGATTTTAAATATTATTAATATTTATAATATTTGAAACCAAGTATTTAAAATATTTTTATTTATTTTATTCGATAAAATTATTAGTTTAATTAAAGAACCAGATTAAATGAATAAACTTTTAAATTTGGACGTCTAATAAGACAATGTTCTTGTTCACTCAGATTTTAAATCATTTTGATCTTTTTTGTAATATGACTTGAACCACTGTTCAAATTTTTTTAACAAACGTGCGATTTTGAATACACATCTTTTTCATCGATTGAGTAATATATCTTTATTTTAAAAAATTCGATTCACATTATATACAGAAAATCTACATTTTTATTAACTATAAGTATTATATGATAATTCAAAATAATTTAAAAATAAGATAAACAAAGATGATAGAAGAATCATAATTTTAAATTTGAACCAAAACTTTCAAATATAATGACTTAAAATAAATAATATGGTATAATTAGATATCAAATCTTAATTTTTAATTTTAATTGGTTAACATTTTAAAAAAAATATATTTAATTTTTGTCCATAATTAATAAGAGAGAGAAAGTGAGTTTTTAAAATATTTTTAATGATTTTTTTATTTAATTATATTAATTTTGTGATTTCTATTGTACCTTTAATAATTTTATTTAAAAACACTAAAAACTAATGGTATTACATGTAATTATTTATAATTGAAATTTCTTTTTACAAAGTGTATTTTCCATTTAATAGGATAGATGATGATACGTTTCAGTTGCCTTTTTTAAAAAATTATTATAGAGATGATTACGACTTTAAAGATGTATATTATTAAGCAAGAAAATACTGTATATGACTATGTTAAAAAATATTAAATGTGAGTTGATTGACCCAATAATTAAATGAAAAAGATATATGGTAGTCTGGTATTATATAGTTAATTATCTTGCACATCTCAATCCTAATGTCTTATCGTGTTACCGGAATACAAGGATAAATATTTTTTTACAAAAAAAAAAAAAAAAAGTTAATGGCTTTAAAGGAAAAACATGATGTTACTATTTTACCACTAATACATAACATTTATAAGGTTTCCCATTTCCACATTTTTGTAAAGTAGTTCTGCTATATATTTCGGACGTGTTATAATTATAACTGAAAAATGTCACTAATCTACTTAGCGCATTATGCTTATCATACGAAAAATTCTATTATACTTAAGTGTTTATATCTCTGCTATTTTATCTTAAAATTATTCCTTTCATTACAAAAAGTGATTTATTGTATCATTTAAATCATATCACAAAACTAAGTGATATAATTTTAAATTATTTATTTATAAATAATACAAATATTTATAGGTTACTATCAATTATATTAACGGATGTGACATCAATTCAATAAAAGTGATTCAATCTTTATTAATTTGTATCATTTTAACAAAACTGAATATAAATTTACATCAATTATCTATTGATGTATCTATTAATTTTTGGTAGCATCATTTCTAAAATAATACAAAACTGAAAACATGACAAAACTTCAAATGTCTCACATCGAAAAATGAGGGAAGGAGCTCTTGATATTTGCAGTTATAAATATTGCATGTTCCACTACCAATTATTCATTAAATACTTAAAATTACTAATGCTCATTCGATTTATTGGACCAAAGTTTTATAACAATTCGGTATGAAAACCGACATACGTATTTTAAATTAAATAAAATATGCTAAAATCAGTTTAATATTTTAGAATCATTTATAAAACCGATATAAATATAACATCAATTATGTAAAAGTGATTATAATATTTTAAATCAGTTATTGTAAATGATAGAATTATTAAATCGGTTATTATAAATGATACAACTATTAAAATCATTTATATAAAATGATGTAAAAATAACATCATTTTTTGCAATTGATACAAATTAATATCAGTTACAACAATTGACACAAATATTATGTACAGGTACATCAGCTCTTAACAAAGGATATAAATTATTTGCATCACCACAATCAGAGTCATTTAATTAAGTGATGTAAAATGTTTTTGTATTACTTATAAGTAATACAAATATAGAAAATAAGAAATGCAAAATGATTTTTTGTTGTAGTGGCTATTCGTACATTCATCTGATTAACTAGTTAAATACAAAATTTTCTAAAACTATATAAATGTCGGCAAGATAGCATTTTACGTTTATATATGTGATACGTGAAGAACGATGACTGATGTTAAAGCTAAGTGTAGGAAAAACGCTAGAGAAGTCAGAGGGTTTCAAGCTGTCCGCAGTCCGTATGTTTTTGTAAAGACTAAAGAGATCACTTGTTAAAACAAAATTGTATCTTTAGTCAACTGACCGATACTTATGAGATTTAGTCAAAATTATGGAATATATAACACATTATGTAATGTGATATATTCATTCAACTTAATCATTCCAATTCCTGTAATTTTGACATTCATACCAGTTGGAAGTGTAACTATTACTTAAACCATTAGATAGGCTTTCAAACAAATCTCTATCATAAGAAACATGATGAGTAGCACCACTATCTATGATCCATGTATTAACAGTTAACACTTTCCTAGAGGTTGTCAAAACGCATATTAACCATAGAGTAGAGGGTCATTGTATGCAAAGCCATTCTCGTCACTAGAACTTGTAACGGAGGCAATGGTGATTGGCTATGCAGAACTTTGAAGCTGAGTACTGAAGTAGGCTACACATCTTGTATCTGACTTTTCGACATTTTACTCACTATCTCTGCAATCCCATATGGTCCAATGCCTTTGCTAATATTTGTTTTTCCATTAGTAATAGCAGGATTAGGAATCACTGGCTTTGGTTTCTCAGGTGGTGTGGTTACCTTTTGCTTATGTTTAAAATCCGGAGGGTATCCATGAATCTTGTATTATTCTGATAGGAGTGTGTAGCTTTGACTGCATACTGTTCATTTTGAGCAACTGTTATTTGGATTGCATAAGCATTAGTTAGAACTGTCACTATATTGCGTTGACTATGATCTTGATCTAGAAGATTGTAGATTTTTGAAAGTTGGGTTATAGTCTTCTTCATAATAATCTGACTGCGAATGGTTATATAAGACTCATTCAATCCTGCAAGAAACTTAACAATCTTTCCATGTTCTGCTTTAGATGCAGTAGCCATACAACATTTGCAGTTTTGACAAGTACCGATACAATCTGCTCCATCCAAATCATCCCATTACGTTTTTAAAGCAGTGTAGTAGTCTGATAGACTCATAGATCCTTGTTGTAATGCCCAAATCTGCTGTGTTAATTGATAAGAATGAGACAAATTGGTGATATGAAACCGTGACATCAAATCTTTCCATATTGCAGCAGCATCATTGAAACGAAGGATGCTCTTATAGATTTGCTTCGTGATTGAGTTTAGAATCCAAGATTTAACCATATTGTTGCAAGATCTTGACTTAATCAGCTTGATTTTGACCAATCGATCAAGGAAGAAGATGAAATTGATGAAATCAATGAGTTATGTGAAAGGAAACTCAAAGATCTGTGAAGAAAAACGTGCGAATTGGAGCAAAGCGCTCTGATACCATAATAGTTGTAGAAAGATCGAAGAAGATGTGAAAAAAAAAATTTATTTCTCTTGAGTTTCTGTTACAAAAATAACCATGTAGATTATTAACATCGATATTGATATTAATCATTATAATTACTTACGTTTTGTGATTTTTTTATAACAAAAATTGTGTTTGTCTTATCAAAAAAACAAACAAACAAAAAGCGTGTTTAATGTCAATATAAACGAGTAAACTGATACTAGTATTTTTAATTATTTTCTTCAAACCTTTTATTTTCAAGTAACGAAAGAGATGTGGTCGTCGCCTGATTCGGAAAATTATTCTATAGCTTTATTTTAAAAAGTATACCCTTGACATTCAGTTAACATAAATTGGACACATAATTTTCCTATAGCCAAGTATTTAATTTGATAAAATTCCAAAAAAAAGTATGATATTTACGTGTCGGATCTTTGACGTATATAAAAATTAATAATTAGTTGCCAAAAGAGCATAAAATGAAAATTCGCACTTATAAAACTATTGATCACTGTTTTTTTTATTCATCTCTTTTCTACTTATGCATGTAATGTTCATTGAATTATATATCAATAGGTTTAATGAATTACTACAACGTGCTTAATTGCCTCCAGGTTAATAGATCCTTATAGAAACGATATTTATTATTTTCTTCAATTACTGTAACATGATAACATCTCAATTACAAAAAACAAAAAAGAGATAATATATCTAGGGGTAACATTTATAGTCTTCCTAGCCCGTGAGATCGGCACTGTTCATTGTTCAGTTCAGGCAAATTAGGTTTATATGAACTAATTGATATTATATATAGGGTTATATCTGTATGTAATTAGCATTATAAAAATGTAAGGGGATTTCTTTGTTAGTCAAAGTTTCAAATGTTTTTTTTTTGTTAAATCATGTTTCAAAGTTTTGATGAAGAGCATGATTATTGGAAGAAACTCTTATGGGGTTCTTACCAATATTTTATTATAAAATTTATACAAATCGAGGTGAATGAGTTCTTAAAAACTGATTCTAAAAACTCTTATTTAAGAACCAGTTCTTAAGAAAATGTTCTTAAAACACATTTACCAATAAAATTTATATTTTTTTAATCTTAAGAATCCTTTCTAAGATTCTCTCTAAAACTTTCCAATAATCATGCTCTTATATTTCAGTCAGAACCAAACAAAAGGAGCACATAAAGTTGTCAGTAATAATATTGTCAAACAAAATGAGCACATAAAATTGTCAGTAATAATATTGTCAAAAAAATATGTTGTTTCCTTTTTGCATGTTCTATAAAAGACCATGTACTATTAAGGTTAAAAAGTTTCTATGTTCCTTAAAGCAAAGGCTCTAAAAGCTCGACAGTCCTGGATACATCTGCAAGCTCTTCATATTCATCAGCATTATTTAGGACATGACGGAAATAATTTACTTTCGCACGTCTTATTTGTGTGAGGATAGATATCACATTTTTGTGTTAATTTCCGTTTATAAATTGTGAATATATGACGTTGGACAGGTAATAACTATACAAATATAATTTTGTTGTCAACTTATAACGCTAAATTGATGACGACGAGACAATATAAAATATCGTAATTATTTTATAATGTTGATTTTATGAAGAATTTTCATTTTATGCTCTATATTTATAATGTTGATTTTATGACGAATTTTCATTTTATGCTCTATATTTATAATGTTGATTTTATGACGAATTTTCATTTTATGCTCTATATTTATAATGTTGATTTTATGACGAATTTTCATTTTATGCTCTATATTTATAATGTTGATTTTATGACGAATTTTTATTTTATGGCGCGACATCAAAACAAACACACCCTATATGAGCAAAAATCAAATTTGATTTTCATGTGAACAGTCTGTTTCTTCCTAAACAGGTTTCATTTGATGTGATAACTTTCTTTGTAGATGTAAATGTGATCTGTTTAAAATCTTCACGAAGTAATATTGCTAAAAGATAATTTTTTTGATAATAAAAAAGATTCAAAAAGCTTCAAAGCCTCTGGTACATGTAACTACAAAAGCATTAACTGAATGCGTATAATCATATACAAATGTTGTAGTAATTACGATATTCTATAAAGTGAAGCATCCGCTTACAATGCGTTGGCCATCAATGCTAGATAAAGGCAAATTGTCGTTTAGATATACTTTACTTTAGTATTCATCGGAAACTCGAATATCTATAATGGTCTTTAGCAAAATCAAAAAATATAACCAATTAACAAAAAAAAAAAAAACTAAAAATATAGTACCCGTTCAAAACAAAACAAATCACAAATATCAACTTTAGAAAATCATGCTATAAGTATACTATATGTACTTATCATATTTTATCATATATTTATAATGTCGATTTATATTTTGTGGACCTTTAAAATATATACATAGAAAGAGTTTAAAAAAGATTAAACATATACATAATAAATTTATGTTTGCAAACTTTATATCAATAGGAAAAGTGTAAAATATTAACACTAGAATTTTAACTAGTTAGATTGTTGACAAAAGAAAGTGTCGATAGATTATAGCTAGAGCATCTTCGGTCGGTACAAATGTCCCACCATAAGTTTGGTTCATTACAACAATTGCGATTATTTGTGCTTTTCTCAGATAACACGTAAACATACACAAAACGAATCATGGTTGTTTCATAATTTGTTCTTCACTCGTAGTAATTAGGGTCCAAGAAACAATGACTACACATCATTATTATATTTCCTTACATATTTTGTAACCAAAAGAGGTGACGCAGAAGAAGAATACTACTCAAGAGTATTCTTAAAAATACAGCATTTTTGTCTCTCTTTTTTTGAATATTCAGAAATTAATTCTTTTAATAAATTAGTAAGCTATCCTAAATCGGTTGGAGGAAATTTCTCCATAAATGAAAAAACAATTAAAAATAAATAAATTTAGTGTTTCTCTGAAACCTGCAAATATAAAATAGGTGGTAAGAAGAGCTAATTAATAGGTATAGCCGTTGATAAAGGAAAAGAAAATAACTTTTTTTTATTTTTTAAAAATAATTTATTATACTGTTTTGGAGAACAAATGTGCTACTTGTTTAGATTATGAATGGTTTAGTCAGAAGATAAGGGATTTTCTTAGACTGTGTAAAATTTAACTAAAAGTATGTAAAAACATGTTAAAGATTTCTTATAAAAAAAAACTGAAACTCCCAGAGTTTTGGAAATTTCTTGTGTTGTATAGAATATCCATTTTCTCTAAGCATTTTTGGCTTTCATATGGCTATAATAGATTTTACTTATGTTTATTAATATATATAGTTAAATAAGATGCGCCAGAAAAATTATCGCACTATCACGTTGATGTCGCCATATAAAAGAAACCTCCATCGTATCTATGTTGACCGTGAAACAAATTTTTGAAGTTAATAAACAAGTAACTTCTAGTTCTTTTCCAAGATTTAATAGTTTTATAATTTTATTTTGCTCGTTCCTTCGTAAATTATAATGCATTTGAAAACTTTTTTTTGTTTCAGTTTCCACTATCTATTGTTAATTATTTGAATCCATAAATTTCCGTACGAAGATAGATAAGAACAAAATATCAAGAGGAGACAGTGACACGTCATCCATAACTTTTAAATGATGCTGACACAAAATACACAACATACTAAAGTTTATCTTTTTGTTTTCCTTTAGAAAATACCATTTTGAATAGAAGAAATCTAGACCACATGCATGTGGATCAAAGAAACCAAACAGATGTCAAAGTGGCCGGAGAGTTCTTAAATTGGATGTAACCGAACCAAGTTGATGAATATGAGTGTTGTGATGAAGTTGATGATGTCGTTGACGATCAAAGCTTGCAAGTTTGCTTTGGATGATTGCTGAATTTCTCGAATAGATGATATACGAGTTTAGATAAGAACGCATAGGTTTGGTTATGAAGTCGAATAAAAATCAAATCCTCGTACTTTACAAATATCCCATACATATTTGAGAATTTATCTATTTTTTTTAGGTAGACTTCAATGTTTTTATTTAGTCAACAGCTAGAATATTTGATTGTCAAAATAAATAAAAACATTAACCTATGTAGTAGTTACCAACATACATTCATGTACCGACTTGTCACAAGAAGAAACTCCACTCTTCCTTTAAGCTTATATGCTAGATAATTTAGATATACATCATTGACAAGTTAAAGCCCTGCCTCCCCAGAACTGTAATAATTAATTAAAATTTTATAATTGATTTGAATACTCTATTCTATATAACCTAAGTTGATGAAAAAACCACATTTCATACCCCAAAAAAGAAGAGGCAAAAACAAAACATGAACCAATTATTGTTGCATACAAATGTAACTTTAAAGGCATATTCATATGTTATTCCATTCGACAATCGACAACACAGCAAACATGAACCAATTATTATAGTTTATAAGCTTTTTCTTTTGTCGCGGGCAACTACTTGAACTTGATCTTTATCAGAAAAAAAAATAAAAACTACTTGAACTTGACTATTTTAACGAGAGAGTCTTAATCCAGTTGAACATTGATCTGAATGTGAAACTTTAGGTTCTGAGATAATTTGTAGACTTGAAACTTATTAAAATAATTGATTTAGCTAGTTTCACTACCAATGTGCAATTTTTTCGAGCTCCAAAATTATTATGGTTGATCAGAAGTAGTTCTAAAATAGGTATAAGTAGTTCTATATTATAACGTAATCCTCATAACAATATGAGTAGGAGAGGTATAAAAAATATTTCAGGGTAGTTTTTGTTTACATGCCTTATAACTTACAAGTTACAAGTTTTATTTTATAAATTAGTAAAATGGTTAACGGAGTTAAATTTTGAAGCCCATATACCACAGGTCCACAAGTTATACACTAGACGGCCAACGTTGCTAAGGTTATGTTATGCATTAAAGTAATAACAAATGATTTTGGCCGCATATCATTAATTGTAAATTTGTAATGATGGGCAACCCGGTTTACGGTTTGATTTTGGTTTGGTTTTTCTAGCTTTAGGTTGTTACAAAAAACTGAAACCACCTAAAAAAATCTATTGGTAAATCGGTTTGGTTTAATTTATGAGTTTCAATTTGGTTTTTGTTTCCGTTTTTAGTCAAAAATTTAACTTAGATATAATAGAATCATGATTTATAGTTTATATCAAATGATTATATTTATATAATTAAAAGTATCAATTTAAATAAATTTTGGTTTGTTCAATTAAGTTTGGGTACACCAAAATCGGATTCAGTTTATAAATGGTATTTGCTTTATGAGGTTAAGTGATGTGTGGGTCCATAAATGACATTTGCTTTTAGAGAACATTAAGAATCCAAAAAGACAAAGCAGCTCCAAAAGGAAAACTCCATTTGTAAATGTGTTTAACCCTTGATTAAGATTTTTTTTTTTTTTTAAATTACTGTGTAGAAAACACTTAATCAAACTTCGCAAATGACAAAACCACAACGCAAACAATGCGAAACCTAACATAATGAAAACATAAAGCGACCAAACAAAACTAAATTCGAATATCCAAATGGTATATAAACCCAAATATCTGAATCAAGACTGGGCTTAATACTGGCTTGGGCCAACACAAAGAAAAAATCAGATGAGTTACTGCTGTCTCTCACGTGATCCATGTGAAATTGCCTCATAACTTCACAAGATAAGTAATGTTGTATTAGCTAGGTAAGAAGTTTCATGCATTTGGCGTGTACAATGTATGAAATTATTCAAAAAAATATAAAATGCGTGACACTGTTTCAATTCTTTTAACTCATGTATTAGTGTATATCTTCAAAATGCTGAGCTATTGTATTCGAGTTATTCATTTAAACTAAACAATAAAATGAAAATTTCTTGAGCTTATCATGGCTCATCTGTGCATCAGACTTAACTCTTTTACTAATCCATGTAGTCCATTTCCGATATATACATCGGGAAATTTTTGTTAGTCGATCTGCCTATTGACTATATTACTTACTATTTTCGTTTTTAACCTAGAAACATCATACATTCATATTTTTAATAGATACATATTCTAATATATAGATAAATTTTAGAACTAATAATTACATGCAGCTTACAAGATAACGATTTGTTTTTAAGTTCACTTTTAGTATCTGATTTGTTAGCGTGTCGCATTCCACGTTGGCACGGTTTGTTGACTAGTTTTTTTTTTACCAATGAAACGACATTTGTCGTTTGGTATATATCGTTAAGCCAAACCTTTGTACCCAAATCTAACCAACGTGCGAGTGACTCCAATCATGTTAATTTTATATTATCTAGATTTTATGTTTTGTTACTTGGCTGTCTAGAGAACCGTCAAATTACTTTGTTTATGTTGATTTGCATGATCATTACTCTAACAATATCTGTTTTCACAAAAGTCGTATTTGGTTGGTTTTGTTTGCACTAGTACAACAGTTAGTTGATTTATGTAGTTTGGTCGGTCCCAGTTTTCAGAATTAGCTGTAACAAGATAAAAAATAACAAAGATCTAAGTAAGAAAAATATTAGTTATGTAATCTTTTCCGACTTGTTTATAAATATAACCTAAAATTGTTAATTTTGTTGAAATGACACTAATGAAGTATAATGCTATGGAAGAAGAACGGCAGGGTCTAGCCGGCCAAGTATTGCAGTCATCAACAGTGTACCAACCCCTTACAAAATAAGAGAAGAAAAAACTGAATTATGCTTTTAGGGTCCGAATGGTGAAAACAGATCAGGCGGATCAAGCAGATCAAATGGAATAAATATAAATTTAGCGTATTAGGCGGATCAAACAGAAAAAGTGCAGATCGAACTGTTATCATGTATGTTGAATGGTAAACTATATAACAAACGATTTAAATGATAAAAATTATAAAACATATTATGTAATACAAATTATGGATACAAATACTATTTAAAAATTAAAAAAATAGATTAAATTGTGACTTGGATATATGTGTATATTAAAATTTTTAAGAGATAAATTATTTCAATATTATTTTAGTATATAATTTTTTAATTTAGTGTAAAAATAGTTTTTTAAATTATAATAAATACAAGACCAATACGCAAAATGACTAAAAATATTTAATATCCAGTATTATCCTAAAATAAATTTGCAATATCTTCTCTGATGTTTGACATAAAATTTCCACATCAGCTAAATTTAAATATATTTTTTATAGAATATTTCTTATAATAATAATGCTATATTATAGAATATATTAATAGAATATGTTACTATGTTAGTGGAATAAAATATGTTTATAAAATATGTTAATTTTAAAAATACATATTATAATAATTGTTAACATTGTTTTTACTTTGATAAAAAAAAATATATATATATATATATATATATAAATACAATTAACCATCATATTAATTACAAAATTTAAAATATATATATTACTATTCATGAGAATCAAATGACAAAAATACATCAATTTTGCTGTGTTTTTCTATTGAGAGTGCTTCTGTTTTTTTTCACAAAAATTAACATTTTTACTGTTTATAATATATTTCGTTATTAAATTCCTGATACGCAGTTTAAACAATAACATTGATGAATAGTAACATACACTTCCCATATGCCTAAAAAACATAACCACCCAAAAACATTTCAAAAACCTTTTTACCATTTAGAGCCTTAATGCAAAATCAAACATGATTTAAAGAAAACAAAATAAAAATTTTGATCTATAAAAAGTTCTCTACTTAACTCTATGACTAGTCATTAACAGTGTATCAACAATATTTTTCTTTTCATTATTCCGTCAAACATATGTTAATGTATGAAGATAGCGTGTTATTTTTTTTTCCTGGTAAAAATGCTATACTTTATTCCATTTGTTTAATTAACAGTTCGAACGTAAGTATAACTTGATTCGTATTTAAAAATCTGGTTCAATATTTTTTCTCATTTTTTTCTTAATAAATACTTCTTTCTGCTGCAAAATTTAAATCTGTTCTTTTTGTCTCTACATGATTTTGCCTACCAAATAAAATAATTTAAATAATACTAATAATTCGAGAACCATGTTTTATATGTTTTCCTTAAATATCCAATAAATAAATATCCAATAAAATGTAAAATAAGTCAAAATGTTTCTCTCTCTCTCTCTTTTTTTTTTTGATAAAACCTTTCTCTTTTTATTAAACACAACGAATGAGTCGAATGACGATAGTAAAATACATAAAGTTACTTAAACTTTATTGTATACAAATATAAAACCAAACTCCAAAAGTTCGTTACAATATTCATAACTAATTGCGGGAAAAATCAATGTAAACTACTTGACATGGGTTTATATTTAATTCCCATATAAATTGAATTTCCCTATCAAAGTTGCGGAGCTCATTTTGTATATTTATGTAACAGTACTCCCTCAATTCATAGGCTGGATAAGATGAAGCGCGCATGCTTTCTCTTAGTTAAGTCATAATTAGAACAAACAAGAAAAAAGGTACACACCAAATTCCATTATATTATCCTCACAAAGTCAAGGATTTGGACGTTAAATTTTGAATTTTTGTAATCAATAATATGAAGAGAAAATACGAGGATAAAAATAAAAGAAAAGCATGCTTGTTGGTGTAGTGTAGGTGTGTGGAAAAAAACAGCACAGAGACAACGTTTGATTGGTTCGATGTGCCGTAATATGTCGCATCCTTTTTTCCTCCTAAGATGTGACAATGATGTGTTTTAGGTAAAAAAATTTCTTAATTAGATCGTTGGTTTTGAATTTAATTTTGAAAAAATAATACGAACATTTGGTGATCAACATCTAACCTATAAAAAAAATAGACGTCTAATTACTAAGAACCGTCTATAAATAAGAGGAAGTAATGTTACATATAATCACAATTTTTATATAATTTCGTATGGATTTTGAATCTTCGATACCAAAATAATGAATTGGAAAATCATATTATGTACCATATAACACTGTTATATGTGAAAGACATGTACCTCAAATGTACTAACAAGAAAATTTGCGTTTTAAACGAAAAAGAAACATTGCGTTTTATGGTAAGATTTTATAACAAGTTAATATATGTTCGAGTGAAAAAGGCAGACTAAATTGTCAACTCTCTAGCCTCCACTATAGATGAGACATTGATTGAGATACATCGCACACCTTCTTGTCTCCTTAATATCTATATGTAAACATATATTGACTATTTGTTCGATGCAATGTAGACCTTTTGATGGTGAGAACTCTCGGTTTCTGTTTGAGTTTTTCTTTTTGTTGAAGTTTTTGGTACTTAGTGTTATAGAATAAATTAATTAATTCAGTGCTATTTGATATAATCTTTTCTTTTTAGATTTAGTTAAAGCAAAATAAATAAGTAATAATATTTTAGAGTTTAAGGTTTGGATTTAACATTAGTTACAATTATGCAGACACAAATAAAAATGGAAGGTGACAAACCTCTCTAGTATGAAGAAAACAAAAATGGTTTTGAGGGTTAGAGTTTTTGGTTGATCTATCTACAACAGATTTTAAAGCTTTACTAGTTGTCTTAGACTTACCAATTACACCGTAGTTATTTGAAAGCTCTTTACCAGTTACACCGGGGTTATTTGAAAGCTCTTTACCAATTACACCGTGGTTATTTTGATTATGCTAGTATTTTTGTTTTCGTATATTATTTTGTTGTAAAAATTTGTAAGTGTCGTTTTATTTTGTTGTTGGTATCATTTCCATTGATGAACATCTATAGAACGAGTGAAAGGAATAAAAAAAAGAACTGATAGGAAAAAAAGTGATAACTAGAGTTAAAAGAATATTATTTGTAGTATTGTATTGAATGGATGAAAATTTTCCTATGCTCTTCCGTGCTTAAAAGAAATATTTTGCTTCTCTTCTACTATTTTTTTCAAAGTTTTTTAACAGGATTTTACAACAAATTTTATCTATCATTTTCTTTTACTCTAAAGCACACAGCTTTTAAGTAAAGAATAAATTGAGCCATATATACACAAATATTGTGTAAAAAGACGAAATGTAAATGTCGGTTTGGTGTGTGATATGTCTTATTCGTAAGTCCCAATGAAGACAGTCCTTAAGAAAGAGGAAGGTGAGCAGCCACCACCTAACCGTAGATTTTCTCTTTCTATCTTCTTCTTTCACATCCATCTTTTTCTTTAATTAACATAGTCTATCACATATGTTCTTTTTTTTTTATATAAAACAAATTTATATAAATAATACTTTTTTTTTTTTGATAAAAAAAAAAAGTTATAAAAGAGTCAATGTTTCTGCCAATTCAAAACCACTAAAGTCGTCTCAGCTTAAAAAGAAAACATATTTAAATCCCAAAGAAGACGACAAAAGTCTCTCTTTCTTTTTTTTAGTATATAAATAATACTTTTGATCGAGTGATTAGTTTGGTTAGATCTGCATGCCAATTGTGCTAGATGATACTCTTTAGTTTGGTTAGTAATAAAGTCTAAGAAAACCGGACGTTCATATTTAAAATAAAATAAAAAAGTAAATTTTAAAGCTTTTAGGAGTGCTATTTGAACCCTCTAATTACTACATACGTCTCCCCATGATTTTTTTTTAATTCCCATGAAATTACTACAATAAAAAAAATTAAAATAATCATACGTGAATTTTGTCAAGATGTGAAAAGTAAAAAAAAAAAAAAACAAGTAGAATTGACATAAAGGCTAATAAACTCATACTGTTATTTAAAAATGTATTTTTATAGTATTATATTTATTTTAATAAGTATAAAAATTACGTGAAATACTATTAAAAATCATATGTGAAATCAGTCGAGACTCGAGATATTGAGAAAAAAACAGAAGTAACGAAACAGTAGAGAAATGACAGAGAAGTTAATACAATTATAGAAAAGGTCAAATATAATTTAAAATTATTAAATGATTTAAATCAAATCAAATCAGCCCCCACAAACACATTAAAAAAACTCCATTAAAGACCCAATATAAGAGAAGACATGAGAGTCCAAAACTTTATTCATTTCAAGTCTCAGTTCCAAGAAACCAAAGATTTTGTATTTTCATTTAAAGAGATGAAGTCAATCTTAGCCAACACTTCTCTCGACGCTTCATTCTCTCTTTCTAAGCGTTACTTCAATTGGAAGAAGAAGAAAGTTCAAGAAGACGACGACGACGAAGAAGAAGAAGAAGAAGAAGAAGAAGACAACGATTACAACAACAACGAAGAAAAGATCTTAACCCGTTTCAATTTCTCCTCTGATCCGAGCCGACCCGATCAGTTCAATACTCAACAGATAATGAAGAAAAAAAAGAAAAAAACTTTAGAGAAGATCCGTTACGCTCTCGGGTTCTCTAAATCGGGTTTGGGTTTCCGGGTCGTGGGTACATTATTCGGAAACCGTCGTGGACACGTGTATTTCGCCGTACAAGATGACCCGACCCGTTTACCCGCGGTTTTGATCCAATTACCAACTCCAACGAGCGTCCTCGTCCGTGAAATGGCTTCGGGACTTGTTCGAATCGCGCTTGAAACGGCAGCGTTTAAGTCAGATTCTAAGAAGCTTCTAGAAGAGTCCACGTGGCGAACGTATTGTAACGGTAAAAAATGCGGTTACGCGGCGAGGAAAGAGTGTGGAGAAGCGGAGTGGAGAGTGTTGAAAGCGGTGGGACCCATTACGATGGGTGCCGGAGTTTTACCGGCGGCGGCGACGACGACGGTGGGAGAAGAAGGGGATGAAGCGGTGGGGTCCGAGAAAGGTGAGTTCATGTATATGAGAGCCCGGTTCGAGCGGGTTATTGGGTCGAGAGATTCGGAGGCCTTTTACATGATGAATCCTGATGGGTCAAGTGGTGGGCCTGAGCTTAGTGTGTATTTTCTAAGGGTGTAAGAAAAAAAAAGGAGATGAAATTAGTATGATTTTAAGAATGTAATATTTGACTATTTAAGAATGTGTTTTGACTTTGGGATTTTGTTTAAATGATGTTCAATGTGTAAAGTTGGAGTTATATTAGTGATTCTGACATCATATATTGAAATTGTTATTTAGAGGATGATGGAATTCTGATGAATTTCGTTAATCAGAAATTTTGGAAATAGAAAAGCCAACAGGCCAAAGCAAGTAATTAAGTATACGCTTAACTCATTAGTTGGGTTGAAACTGAAAAAAAAACATTTGTTATAGTATTTTTATTTTTTTTAATGCCAAGTTGTCATTAGTATTTCTGTTTGATTTATCGTTTGTCTCATAAAATTTGGTTACAAATGGAAAATGAACTCTTGAATAAGAGTGGGCCTCTAGATTAAGGCTTTATGCCATTTATAGGCCTTGAAACACATTTAGTTGAAGAAGAGCACCGCTTTTTTTTTTTTAAACTAAACCAAAATCAAAATCAAATTAAGCATCCAATTAAGCATGATTCCCACTAAAAACAAATTAAAGCGTGGTGGGTCTTTTCTTCCACTCTATGGACTACTTATGTGGCTCATCTGATAGTGATGTCGTCCGTTACCATGTCAATCAACTTGGAGATATGATGATGGTTTTTTATGTTAGGTGTTCTTATTATCCCACTCGTTTTTGCGGCAAAATATTGTTTTTTTTGGTGTGAATAAAAAAACTAATTCAATGTCTATTTTTTGTGTGGTGGTTTTGTGTAACAAATTTTCGCTTTTGTAGTGCCTGCAGGACGCACACTTTTCCGCTGCACTGATTATTGGTTGTGGGAGGATCGCTGGGAACACATGGATGCTAGTGTGATGAATCGGGTACATGCTTGTCAAGGTCATTGGGATCAGTGGGATGAGATGAGATGATAATGATCTTCATGCAGTTCCGTCTTAAGTTACAACTTTCCACTCTCTTTAACCGAATCCAAGTAGCTATTGAATACCTTCCAAGGCGGTTAATGCCAAACGATGTGTGGTTCATCTTTGCTTACCGTCTCCGCATTCAAATCATATACCTTGTTGGAATGTTTCTTGACATTAATGGGATTTTGCTTTCTACAAGAAAAATTGAATAAATCTTCCCTAACTAGGCTTGATTCCTAAAAAAGAAATCCAAATTAAGTAAAATAAATTTTAAAAGAAAAAAAATGTCAACATTATTTTCTCTATAATCTAAAACTTCATGACCAAAGTCCATACATCTCACAGGGCCTCATATACATAAATTCACATTTATTGGAATTTGGACACACACATGCTTACTCCCATCTTGATATTTGTTGGTTAGTCCAAGAACATAAATCAACTTTCAATTTTGATATTTGGATAATTTATGAAAACATCGGAAACCTAAATAATAATTATGGAGCATTGTTGATATTTTCAGTCACTTGAATCTAATTAATGTAATTATGATTTTATGTGTTTTGTGAAACCAAAAATAATTAAAAAAAGTTTATTAATAGTTGAACATTCAATGCAATGAACAAAATGTACTTTTGTCGTACAATTAACATTTTTCTTTGTTAGCTTTAGAGAAATAATGAAGATTATGAACCTAGTGTCTAAAATTGACAAACAAATTTCATAATTCTTTTACTCGCTATTAGTGCCTTGTAATACCTTTTCTAATAATTTTCTTGTTTCTTTTTTTATTTATTTACCTAAGTAACACTACTATATATAGCCACATGAAGAAAACAAACAAGTTACATTACACTTATGTTTTCTAAGTTCTAACCAATCTAGCAAACTATTACTATTAGAAATTAAGATTTTGCAAAGTACTTAAGGGTTTAAAAACCACCATTTTTCATTCTTTATAAATGTTAGACGTAGCAAAATAATGGTCGTTTTTATAGTGTAGAAATTATATATGATTTTGTTACCATGTTGGTCAATAGAATATCTCTATAGATCTGTGATGTGAAAATATGTTTTCAATCAATCCTCTTGCATACAATTAGTTGATCAATATAATACATTTTCATATGTAACATAATTATTTGTAATTCAACATTACGAACAACTAAGAAAAAAAAACCTAAGTTACTGATGAACCAACTTCATGTTTTTTTTTTGATAAAATGTAAATATCATTATGAAATGAGGATTAATGGTTTTACAAAGCTTAACCAACTATATATGAACCTTGCCAAAAATAAAATAAAAAACAAGGAGTCATTCTAGGTTTGAGTAGCTTTCACTAGTTTTCAGAGAGCCATTTCTGCATTAGTGACTGAAATTTCTTCCAGTTCTTGTGTGCTGGAATGTTGTTTCTCACTTGTCTGTCAATCTCTTTAAAGACCACTTATGTTGGTGCTGTATGGTTATTGTGCAGTCTGATGTTCCGTTCCCTCAATAAGTTATAGATTATTGCATGAGTAACAATTTTTCGTAGCAGAGTAGGGGTCGTTGGTGTGTCTAGTTGAGACCAAGCAATCAAGGCAGTCCAAGTATGAAAAGTATAAGGGTGGAGATGTAACCTTAGCAGCGCCAGTCCCCATATTGATCCGCTGAACTCACATCGGAGCAATAAATGATCTCTGGTTTCTTCGAAGACAGAGCATAAGCAACAGTTGGTGGGCATGGGTAAACCCCATGATGCCAATCTTAAGCGAGTAGGCAACCTGTTGAGTTGGGCGACCCACATAGTGAAAGAATACCTTGAGATGACACCTTTGAACCAGATCATGGACGACCAATCTTTGACATTCTCACGAGGTCGAAAAATTTTCTAAGTTCTTTTTGAGATGAAACTTGGGTAAGGCGAGTTGTCTACCTTCTAGTAATACTCATCCTCTAGCTGGGATTCGCTTGGATTGAGTATGGTTGATAAGTGGACTTGGAGAGCTAGAGCCAGGTCTGATCTCGATGAGTGGATATTCCAGCCTGCTGCATTACAAGCATCCGCCATGATATAGGGATTCGTAGGTCTCTTGGTCCTTGCTGTCCCAAATATTCAATCAATGGTCCAAAAGGGGTCCAAGAGTCATACCAGAAACTGGCAGTGTTTCCGTTGCCAACATTACACGAGACAAAACTTTGAGCAAGAGGCCAGAACTTTAGCAAAGATTTCCAACCCCATGAGTCATTGGCATTTGCATTAACTTCCCAAAAGGAATTATTTCTAATATGATGGTGCTTATGCCACGCAACCCATAATAATACACTTTTGGAGAATAGGAGCCATATCAACCGAAGGCAGAGAGTTGTGTTCCAAACACCAAAACGCCTCAGTCCGAGCCCACCTTCCCCTTTGGGAATACATATATTTTCCCAGGATACTTTTGCACCATGGTGGCTTTCTATGTTTCCCGACCAAAGGAACCTAGAACATAAGCCTTCTATCTTTCGAATGCATCCCTTGGGAAGCATGAAGGCAGATATTCAGAAGTTTACCATTCCCGTGATGACTGATGAGATAAGTTGTAATCTGCCTGCGAAAGAAAGCATCTTAACAGCCCATGTTATGAATTTTCCAGCAATCTTATCGACTAGCGGGGAATACTCTGCAATAGAGAGTTTGCGATGCATAACAGGTAGACCCAGGTATTGAATGGGTAGAGAACCGACTTCATGTTATATATTTTATCTAGTGATTTCTCTACGGACTCCTTATCCACAAAGATTATGATTTGGCTATTGCCTTCTTATCCACAAAGATTATGATTTGGCTAATGCCTTCTTATCCACAAAAACTATGCTTTGGCTAACATAGTCCCCGAGCTCTGTAATGTCGTTCTTGATGACTTTAATCTTCGTTTCATCATCCGGGCAGATCACTTGATATTATAACTTTAGATCACTTTTTAAGAGGTATAATGAATTGTTGGATTGATTATTTGATCATAGGCTGTTTATAGCATGTTATGAGCAAATTTTTCTGATATATTTTATTAAACGGTCTTGCGAATGACTTCTTATTGATCAGAATATGTAATCTACTGTTTTTACTAATGTGTTTTGTTATCACTTAAATATAAAAATCAATAGAAAAAAAAAGATTTCCATGTATAATGAATCTTTAGCTTACCGATTTCAAGAGTACACATGAATAAATTAACCTAAGGGCAAATGAGTTAAAAACGGAAATGAGTTTAAAACATCTATAGATTCTTATATGATTTATTTCCTTGAAACTAATGTTATTTATTTTAAAAATTTTTGTTTTATAAATCCATAGAACTCATGTAAGCTAATGAGCTTGATGACTAAATATTTGTTTCTTCTTAACAATATGCATTATTTAGGTTTGGATATGTGCGGTAATATAAACTTTTAGTTTACATGTCTTGGTCAGTGACTAAAAGGTATATTGATAATTATTTAATCACTATATATATATATACATCAGTAAAACTCTAATGAAGAAGTTAGATTAGTCCATCCATTTTGACACTGGTATTTATCACAAAGAGGTAATGATATAAAAGAGAGACACAATGGTGAAAAAAAATAAAAATATTTTATATGTATATACGTATAATTTTCCAATCGAGGTATTACAGATTTGAATGAACTGATCACACATCTATTAAAAGAAACGAAGACAAATTAAAAAATCAAAACCCCATCATAGTTTCAAGAATCTTCTAAATATATATCCAGGTCATAATTGTCAAAAAAAAATCAAAAATAAAAACAAAGCGAAAGTTTAAGAGATTGAAACTAATTAAACCCAAAAAATAAAAATTCAATTAGTGTTTGAGATTATTCACCACAGAATTGTGCCTCTTGGAAGGACCTGAAGGTGGTACAAGCACCCTTTTAGATTGGAAATGGAACACACGGCCTTTGAATCTAAAACTCTCCATGATCTCTTGTCTTGATGATCTTGTTTGAACTATTTCCATTTCAGAAACCTTAGTTGGTTCGATCCTCGCCGTGGCCTTGCAGGAACTAAACAGCAAGAGGAAGACAATATAAAGAGTCATAAACATGGTTTTCTGAGAAAGATTCATATAATGTTTGGAGAAAGAAGAAGAAGACGACGACGGAGGAGGAGGAAACATTAATTTAGCTACTAGGGTTTTATAAAATTTTGGAATTTTTAGAAGGTTTAAGTTTTGAGCTGTATATTTATGTGCATAATATATATATATATATATTATGTATGCACATTTGTGTATAACTAAATTGGTCAAACAAGAAAAGCAACGAAAGTTTTATCCAAAAAAAGCAAAGAAAATTAAGAAGTGAAGCGCAAGCAGTGGAATTATAATATATTTTGAGAATTTTTAAGGTCAACGAAAATGAATAGAAAGGCACACAAATAACAAAATAATACTACGAAGCTTGAAATGCCGAGTTGGACTTTACGTGAGGAGGATGGTGTCCGTGATTACCTCAAGTTGTCTGTCAAAACTAAATTGTTAAACATTTGTATTATATGCATTTTATATATTCATATCATCGATCATATGTATAAAACACATTATTTTTGTGATTGTTATGTAGGCTTTATATATATATATATATAAAGATGATGTGAGAACACGATACATTATGTATCTGATTTTGAAATGTTTGAACTTTATTATTTATAGATCATGTTACTTCATTATGTATCTAATATATGGTTTTCATTATATATCTAATATATGGTTTCATTTTACAAGTGTTTAGAAGGCATAATATCTTTTAAACCCTTAATCTACATTTAAATTGCAGACAATACATTAAATTACCACGCGCTTTGCACCTATAATATCTTAAACACTGACGATATATATTGTACGAATGGTTAAAAATGAAATTAAATAGTTCCGTTATTTGGGGTCACCAAACAAACAATCTATCATAACAAATAGTACATCTGCAGATGATTTATGGCAACTAATACTTGAATTGTTTATCAACACATAATTTTGTTCTGTTATAACAATTAACATTTCGTCCAATTAAAATCATTTGCATGGTTATTAATGTATCAATGTATATAAACTATAAAGTCATGTGACAGGTGGCAACTTAATGCAGTAGACAAAAATGTCAAACATTGCACTTGCACACGCATGATCCGTTGGATTTTGATGGTCGAGTGGAGACAGATATTCGTATGGACCACTAAATTGATTACAAGATTTTAATATGTTTACATAATTATAGATTTAGCATATGATTTCTTCTGAATCATTCTAGAAAATTAAAGTGGTCTATACTTATACTCAAGCTCCATATAGTTTCATTTTAAAATGTTCCAACAATCTACTTGAAACGTGTAACGCTTTTGGCCCTTAATTAAGATATGTGTTTGGTGCAAGTATACATTTTTTTTTTCTTTCAAGTTCAAGTTGATTACTTGATTTACTAAAATATACATAATAAAAATGTGTTAATCAATCATGATACAATCATAAAATTCAAAAGACTTAACAATAATGAAGTGCATGAATGCAATTGCAAGAACATAAATATATAAACTGATAAAACGAGAACTATATTAAACATCTATATTTATATTATATAAAAATGAAGTTAAATTACACAATTAAACAAATCATGAAAGTAAACGCAAAATAAGAGACCTGTTTGGTTTCATGGTTTGGCTAACAATTGAGAAACAAAGCCAGAGACGGGCCTTTTTCTTTAAAATATTCTAATTTTTGGAACTTTTGTTTAAAGAATTTTCTGAAATTTGGTATGGTTCATCGCAAATGCTTACTTTACTATGGGCGGAGACGAGCATGGTGGTAGTATAAGGGTTGATTTCTTAATGTTTCGAGTTCAACTTTTCTTTGATACGGAAGATTATTTTTTAAATTGGAATATCTAAAACCTGAATTCGAGGATTGAAATGGGTTAAAGGCCGAAAGTCCAGAATTCTCACAGTTTATTAAAAAAAAAAACTGAGATTAGAACTTAGACACATCCTGAACAAATTTTATTTATTTTATATTTTTAGAAAACTCATTTTTTTTTTGCCGGCTTTATAGAAAACTCTTTATATTACCCCCACATATGTTTATCAACAATGTAAAAGTATTTAATACGGAGCGAAATTAGAGGCCCAAATAAAAAAGGCCCGTTG
The DNA here is from genome assembly GCA_028015245.1 of Cardamine occulta. NCBI lineage: Eukaryota > Viridiplantae > Streptophyta > Magnoliopsida > Brassicales > Brassicaceae > Cardamine > Cardamine occulta. The sequence goes on along the minus strand of CM051381.1, from coordinate 14,554,982 downwards.
GAAAAGTTGAACACTAGGTATATATTCTCAGCCTCTCAGGCGGATGTTCATCGTTTAGGGTTATTTTTTTTTTTGGTAAAATCGTTTAGGGTTTATTTATTCTTCTCTTCTGATAGTTTGTTTATTTAGGTCGAAACTGAAACTCGAAGGATCTGATTTTTCTGTGGTTTTGTAGAAAACAAAATGTCAGATAAAGCTATTGCGAAGAGAATGGCACGTTTCTTTGCCAAGGTTGAAGTATGAGAAGAGGTACATGAACATTAATGATGTAAGAATCAACTTTCTGGCTGGGGTTCAAGAACAGAGCTGGGTTTGAGTCTACCAATTCAACTGATAGCAGGTTCCCACGTTTCACTCAGTTTGTTCTCGAGTATTCGCAAGTAATGAAGCCCATCAAAGGTTTGAAAGAAAAGGTGAGCAAGAATGACGCTTATATGGCGGCCATCATGATGGTTTTTTCCGTCTTCTTCAGTGTGATAGTCTCCAAGAGATTGAATGGCGGCTTGGAGGGGTGATGTCTATGATTGATTTGCATGCTTCTCTCGACAAATATTTTCCTAACAATCATGAACTGGAACTCGATCCAGAACCAGAGCCAGAGCCAGGACTTGTTCCAGAAGACCAGTTTCTTGCTCAACACCCAGTAGTGTTTTCTTTCATGTGTTTTTTTTTTTCTCCTTTTCTTAACTAGTGAGTTGTGTCTAATTAATGGCTTGGAGTTGTACATTTTTGCAGGGTTGGTGTACAATCAGGATTTCTCTTACCGATATCTATACTCGCTGTAAGCTACTAGTCATTGAGAAAACAGTGCACTCGTTATCGGAACGCGTGGCGAGTTTGAAGGAGAAAATAGCTGAGATGCGAATCCCACCAGAGAGACAGATGTTATTCGGAAAAGCCGGGTTGTTAGAAGAGAACAACAGGTCACTTGCACATTACAATGTGGGAGCAGGAGATATCCTAACTCTGTCCTTGTGTGCGTGTGGGAGAAAGGGAGATATGGACAAGCCTTGTCAATGCAGGGAAATGCTCGCCAAAGCAATTAGTGAGTTAATGCCATCTTACAATTCTACTTTTAATTGATGTTTGGCTATGTAAAATACGACGTCTTTACTTAATTATGTTTGATGTTTGATACTCATGGTCTATTTTAGTTTCTCCTCTATGTAGCTACTTATTTAAGTATCTTGACTTTGATTGGTTTCTCTTTTATAAGTATTTAGTAACTTATGAAAAATCATATGATTAGATTTTGTTTATAAACAGATAAACAAAAATTTTTATTGAGCATCTACATTTATATTATAAAAGAATTGATGTAAAATTACAATTGATAATTCGTTGCTTAAACAAAGCATCAAAGTAAACGCAAAAAGAGCCTTTGGTAGTTTCATGGTTAGGCTACATTGGCTGGAGGAACAAATCTTGAACCTTTAAGAGTCTGCTCAAATATGTGACCCACTTTTAGCAATCTCTCCTAAAACCAATCAACAAATCATCATTTGTAGCAACAAATCTAAGCAATACCAAATCACTACAAAAATAGTTCTTAACCTAATCAAAGAGTTTATATAGCAAACCTCATCAAACGCTGCACCGATCATTTGAAGACCAACAGGAAGACCCGAGGGACCGCCTTTGACTAATCCACATGGTAATACCATTGCAGGAAGCCCTGCGAGATTCACATTGACCTGCAATAACAATCTCATATGATACAAATTATGTTTTGTGTAACGAAAAAAACCGATTAAAGAGAGAAACAACCATTTATACCGTCATAATGTCTCCAGCATACATTGCCAATGGATCATCTTTCTTTTCACCAATCTTGTATGCAGCAGATGGAGCTGCTGGAGAAATAAGGATATCATTCTGTTCTAACGCGGCTTTGAAGTCTTTTTGAATTAGTGTTCTTACCTATATTAATATAGATTTATCAATCAAAACCGGTAAAATTTCTACTGACTGCAATTGAAGATGCGGCTTACTTGTTGAGCTCGCTTGTAGTAAGCATCGTAGTAACCCGCAGAGAGTGCATATGTTCCCATTAAAATCCTCATTTTCACCTTGAAAACAAAAATTGTCTCTGATTATAATCAAGCTAGTTTATCTAATCAGATGGAGTAATATATGAAATCTTACCTCCCCTCCAAATCCTTCTCCACGAGAACATTCATACAGCTTATTAAGCTCTTCAGCCATAACTTGATTACCATATCTTCATTTTCAACACAATAATCAATATCATTTTATATATGCCTGATGCAATCATTTTGTGAGTCAAGTCATAATACCGAGACTACCTGACTCCATCATAACGTGATAAATTCGAAGATGACTCTGATGAGGCAATAACGTAGTAAGCTGGTAGTCCCAGAGAGAATGAAGGAAGAGAGACCTGTAAATTTGGCAACCGCAATTTCAGAACACAAAACATTACAAAACGAAAAACGGAGACAGGAATTTGAAAGAACAAACCTCTGTCAATACACAACCCAGTGCTTCTAAGTGAGACGCAGCTTCCTGAGTAGCAGATCTCACTTCAGAATCAACACCGTCTTCAAGTGTCTCGCGAATTATACCAACTTTCACTCCCTTCAATGGCTTAGACTCAAAAAGATCCACAGAAAGAAACTGAGATTGGAACTTAGGCACATCCTGAACAAAGTAAAAAAATGCATTTTGTTTCAAAGAAAATATCTTTCTGTCTGTTCTCATTACAATACAAGAAACCAACCCACAAGAGACCTTACTTGTTTGCTACTCGTGGAGTCAAACCTATCATACCCAGAAATAGCATGAAGAAGCATCCCAGCATCAGCAACCGTAGAGCCAAAACACCCAATCACATCCAAAGAAGATGCATAAGCCATAAGTCCAAACCTAGAAACACGCCCATAAGTCGGCTTAAGACCAACAACACCACAGAACGAAGCTGGTTGTCTCACACTTCCACCAGTATCACTACCAAGAGACACCATGCATTGTCTTGCGGCAACAGCTGCTGCTGATCCTCCTGATGAACCTCCCGGTACACGAGTCAAATCCCACGGATTCGCAGTTACCTTTAAACCAAAACCAACCCGAAAATCAAATCTTAAACCATCACAAGGTTCCACAATAAGACCATATTCATTTATCTAAACATAAAGGCACCACACTGAAATCACCAAACCAAAACCAACCCCAAAGATTAAATCCTAAACCATCATAAATTTCCACAATAAGACCATATTCATCAATCTAAACATAAAGACTCCAACTTTATTAACATTGCAATCACCTAACCAAAATCAAACCAAAGATTAAATCTTAAACCATCACACAAGGTTCCCTAATAAGTCTATATTCATCAATCTAAACATAAAGGCTCCAACTTTATTAACATAGCAATTATCTAACCAAAGATCAAAACATAAACCATCACAAGTTTCTAGTTTCTACAATAAGACCATATTCATCAATCTAAACATTGGCTCCAACTTTGTTAACATTGCAATCACCTAACCAAAATCAAACCAAAGATTAAATCCTAAACCATCACAAGTTTCTCCAATAAGACCATATTCATCAATCTAAACATAAAAGCTCCAACTTTATTAACATTGCTGACACATTAAACCCTAAACCATCACAAAATTCATAAAACGAACCTGAAACGCAGAAGCTTCAGTGGTACTTCCCATTCCAAATTCATCCATATTAGTCTTACCAACAACAATCCCACCCAAATCTTTAATCTTCTTAATCACCGTAGCATCGAACGGTGGACGATAATGCTCTAAGATTCTCGAAGCTGCCGTAGAAGGCATACCTTGAGTACATATATTATCCTTAACTCCGATTAAAACTCCGGCGAGAGGACCTAATTCTTCACCATTAGCTATTCGTTGGTCAATCTCTTCAGCATCTTTGAGAACATTCTCTGATACATGAAGGAAACATTTGAGCTGTGGTTCAGTGAGACGAATACGAGAAAGGTAAGATTTTGCGATTTCTGAAGCTGTGGTTTCGCCAGAGAGGAGTGAACGACGAGTGGTGAGAATCTGAGATTGTGGAGGAGAGGTAACGGAAGAGTCGAAGGTCGTCGAAGCTGCAGATACAATGGTTTTAGAGCTCTGGAATCGGCGGAGAGGGAGGAGTGAGAGAGAACGCGGCGGTTGCAATGTCGATAACATTGCTTCACTCAATCCAAGTTTTGATTTTGAATCACTGGATCCCTGGGTGCTAGCGTTGTATGTTAAAGAAGGATGAATTCGCCGATGTTACGCCGGAGAAAATGTATCGGCGGCGAAAACTTGCGGCGGCTGTTTTGGGTTTTACGGGGAGAGTGAGAGGATAAGAGTTTCTATCTGTTTCAAAATATGAAGGAGAGAGGATTTTTTAGTGGGCCAAAATTAAATGGGTCATATTGATTAAAGCCCAATAAAACTTAACTTACGAAGTGTTACAGTTCTCTTATATAATTCACTACTCTTATATGACAAATCAAAGATTTATTTGTTACCTGAATTGTTGGAAAGAGAGGCTTGATATGCTACAGACAAAGATAAATGCCATAACTTTTAAAAAGAGAACATCTGTGTTTATTACCAATGAGTTACAATGAAGCTGTCTTCTTAGAAAGTCAGCAAATTTATCAGTCCCTGGAATCTGTTACACAGAAAGATAAAAACTCAAAAGTATTCAAAAGAATGTGAGAAAGACGAATTGAGTCAAGTGTTGGATCTCATCCTTCACACGAGTTAAGCTAAATCATTAAGAGAGCTTTTTATGGTTCACATCACACCGATGTTCCATGAATTACAGTTTTAATCTACCAATTTTGGGGATGTATTCACCTAAATTAGCATAAGAACAATTAAAATATCAGAAATCCCACAGTTGCGAAATTAAAAAGCTTATAGAGCATCGAAGTTCAGCTTAAAACGATTCAACGAAAAAGCACAAACTCTAGGAGTGACGAGGCCGGACTAAGATAGAACGCCGGAGGCGGAGGAAACTAGGCTTAGGTTTTTCTTCGATGTTATCTTCTTCGACTATCGACGAGTGAGAAATCAAATTAGAAAGGAGAAAAAAGGTTTTGTTTTAACCATTCGGTTTTAACAATTTCGGTTTTAGTGAACTGAAGACATAACGGAGCCTATATTTTATTGCTAAGAATGTAAATATTATTAAAAATAAACGGTTTAGGTTTTACATAAATAAAATCTATAGTTTGGTCCCATGGTAACAAAGATAAAAAAATATGGATGCAAAAACAACTTCACACCTCGGTCCATCGATAGAAACATTAATTTTCAGTTTACGACGTCAAGATGAAGCGATAAGAATCTGAAAAACCCGAGAAATACAAAAAATCAAGAAAGTAACTATAGTGAAAAGTAACCCAAATATTCGACCCTATTAGTGTTAAAAAATAGAAGAAGAAAAAAATTACTAGAAATGATAATAATTAAAGAACAAACAACAAGAAGCTGAACACTTTGCAGACACTCACCCATTCTTTTGTGGTATGATCTGAGTTTTGTATCCCTTACCTCGTGTTCTTTTTCAAATAAGTTTTTTCTTGTCTTATATTTATACTTTTGTATATGTTTTAAAGACTAGTTTTTATTTTTGTTTCCTTGTAGATTCATGACGTTGTCCATTTCCTTAAATAGATTCGCGTCCACGACATCTACAGGATCTTCATGCAGTCCCGCCTTAAGCTACACTTTTCCACTCTCTTCAATTGAAGCCAGCTAGCTATTGAATACCTTCCGAGACGGTTGATGCCAAACAATGTGTGGTATCAGGATCCACCTTGGTGGAATGCTTCTTGACTTTAATGAGATTTTGCCTTCTGCAAAAGCAGTTGTTGTTCTTGGTTTTCCAACAACTAATTCCGTTAGAACGCATGAAGAACTTGAACATGATGTGCTAGTTGTAGCTGTTATAAGTATTTGGTTGTTTGCTACACTTGCATCAAATAATCAGTCATAACATAATTAAATCCGACATTCTAAGTTTGATGAGTGCTTTTAAAATTTGGCAGATACCCTCCTAAGCCCAAATATACGATATATATTTTTGATGATTTTAGCTAAAAAAGTCTATTACTTTTAGTTTTACGTTAATTATGTCAATCAATCCAACCCTTAGTGTAGAGGCTACTTGGTTTTTGTAAACAAAAAAATTGAATAAAACTTTTCTAACTAAGCCTAAGCCTGATTCCTAAATTAAGAAATCCAAATTAAGTAAAAGAAACTTTAGAGAAAAAAATGTCAACATTCTTTTTTCATAATCTAGAACTTCATGACCAAAATCCATACATCTCATAGAGCGTCATATACACTCACATGCTTATTCCCATCTTGATATTTGTTGGTTAGTCCAAGACCATAAATCAACTTTCGATTTTGATATTTATATAGTTTATGAAAATATAGGAAACTAAATAATAGTTATGGAGCTTTGTGGATCCATTTTAGGAAATGGGCAGCATCCAGAATCTGCAAAAATGAAATAGAACATAAATTGAGTTCATAGTAAAATAATACAAAACTTCAAAGTGAGATCATACCACAAAAGAAGAAAACTGAAGGCGTTCTTTAAAAAATGGGTGAGTATCTGCAAAGTGCTCAGCTTCTTGTTGCAACTCTAAGACGTATCCAATTACCTATAAAAAAAATATGATACTATTAATAACAACACATAGACATATCCAATTACCTATAATTGGAAATACTTATCATGTCACCTCACCTCATCCAGCTGATCTCAATGAGCTTGGCAAGCTTGTATCTGATACATCACCATAGCAATCATGCCCTCCCCGAGATCCTTCCACATCCAACGGGCAGTGCAATACGTAGATAAGTGTGTGTTTTCCACATGTCTACTTAGTTTTTGTAAACAAAAAAATTGAATAAAATTTTCCTAACTAAGCATGATTCTTAAATAAAGAAACCCAAATTAAGTAAAAGAAATTTTAAGAGAAAAAAATATCAACATTCTTTTTTTCGTAATCTAAAACTTCATAACCAAAATCCATACATCTCATAGAGCGTCATATACACTCACATTTATTGGAATTTGGATACACACATACTTATTATCATCTTGATATTTGTTGGTTAGTCCAAAACCATAAATCAACTTTTGATTTTGATATTTTTATAGTTTATGAAAAATATCAGAAACTAAATAATAGTTATGGAACGTTGTGGATATTTTCAATTACTTGAATCTATTTTTTATATGTAATTATGATTTAATGCATTTTGTGAAACCAAAAATAATTAAAAAAGTTTATTAATAGTTGAAGATGCAATGGAATGAACATAATGTACTTTTGTTGCACACTTAACATTTTTCTTTGTTAGCTTCAGAGAAACAATAAAGATTATGAAGCTAGTGTCTAAAATTGACAAACAAACTTCGTAATTCTTATATTCGCTATTAGTGACTTGTAATATATTTTTTAATAATTTTCTTGTTTCTTTCTTTATTTATCTAAGTAACACTACTATAGCCACATGAAGAAAATAAATATTAATTTCATTTTACATAAGGCATAAAATTTTGGAAAAAATAATCGATGAAATAACTCAACCATCCCACCATCCACCACCATGGTTCTCAAACCTCAACACTCATCATCTACCATATATAGATTTTCATTTGCATTTGCTAAGTATAAGTTTTGAAACTAATAACAAGTTGAAATAACAACACAATACTCAACTAAAAACCTTATTTTATGGTTTACAAAAGTGATGTTGTAGGTAGAAGAAATCAAAACTAGTCTTCTTCAAAGAAATCAAAACATTGGTTGTTGATGAAAAACTAGTCTTCTTCAAAGACATCAAAACTTTAATAGTTTAGTTAGTTTTCTTTATTGTTGTTGTTAAACATCTTTTAGTTATGTCACTTTTGAAATATTATTTTTGGTCACTAACGAAAATTTTTGGCGTTGGCCAGTGGCCACAAGATTATTTTGTTACATCTGGAGGTAATAAAATATCATTTATGTTTTCTAAGTAAAAAATTATTGTGAAATCCTAAACAAGTAGTGGTAATGTATTGGTTTTCTCCAACAAAAGTTATGTCTGATTAAATATAATATAGAAATTGCTCACTAAAAATGGCAAAAGCTTTTGAAACCTACATACAATTATAACGTTTATAAATTAATATTTTTGGAACTTAAAATATTAATAATTTTGTAAAGATATTAATTTATCAATAAACTAAAGAGAGATTTTAAGATGTGATATTGATTCCTTGAATGAGATTTTTTCGTTTGATTTTAGAAGGTTATGAGTTAGAAAAATCTCATCCAGTAAAACCAATGCCTTAGATGTTATCATAGCAGAAATGTGTTCATCAATTCAAAATTCGTTAAAGCTATGTTATATCAAAGAATTGAGATTAATTATCCATTCATAGATATTATACATTCATGAACTTGAAGGTATGATTATCTTTCTCTCCTCAGTCACATCCTGATTAAAAACCAAACACGGCGAGGTTTTTCTTATGGCTACTTCAAAACAATAATCAAATTTCTCCTCCTCGTTTTTTATTAGAATCTCTCCTTCTCCTTCGAATTTTTTTTTATTTTCGTTTACTTTTTAATATTTTCTTTATTTTTATTTTATTTTTTTCCAGCAAAAGCTTCAGCTGAATTGGTAATTAGCCTCCTAAATTCGCTAAATGTCTATTTTGATATTTTTGACATATTTTGATTTCTATTATGTATGTTTCCAAAACTGTATTTAGGATTTCTTTTTTGTTTTCTTATTATGTGAAGTTTGTCGAGATTCGGTCACTAACCGCTAAAAAGTAAAAAACTCTTAACAATACTCTTGACTGATCTACCCCAATTAATTTTATCACCTATGACGTAAATATTTAAAGTACTGTTTAAATATGAACTTATCTAAAAATGATCATCATTGGTTAATTGCCCTTTCCTATGTAGACGTGTTTTAGACATGTACGAGTCATTCGGACATATTTTTAAGATATGACACTAAACAAAAGAGCTGGAGGACATATAATGGCTCTGACTGGTAATTTGGGAGTATTTTGGGCAGAAAACAATTCAGAGTAATTGAGTTTTAAAAAAAGTATACACAGTAAAAAAAAAAAAGAGAAAGATCAAAAAGTGGAGTAATTGTGTACTCCACTGAAAGCAGGCTGAAAAAAATCAACCATTTTGCTTTGTTAATAACAGTAATTAGCGTAAACAACAAAAAAAATCATTTAATTTTTGAGTAATTGATTTTTTAGCTGAAAATCAATTATTCAAAAATTAAATGATTTTTTTTGTTATCCAGCTAAAAGGTATTTCCAATCATATCCAATAGTTATTTGCAAATACATAATTACTCCATGGAGTCAATCAAATCAGACAATAAACTGTCAAAAACCTTTATAAAAATTAAATTAATATAAACTCTCTCCGTTTCAAATTAATTATCATTTAAAATTATTTCATACATATTAAAAAAATATTTAACTTTTTTTGTTTATCTCTAATTAATGTTTATTTAATTTTAGTTTATTGGTCAAGATATTAAAATATGAGAGATAAACTTAAAAATTTTATCAAACATATCTAATGAAAACGTAAAACGATAAATAATATAAAAAGAATTTTAAGATTCAAAACAGTAATTAATATAAAACGGAAAAAGTATGTAGACAAAACTAAATCGGAGAAAAGCGCCAAGAAATGAGGACAAAAACATTAAAAGAAACCAGACTCATTATTTCTTTACTATTTTATCAGTACGGCTGATTGTAAGTTGCAAGAATCATTAATTAAATATCATCATTGTTTTGAATTCCAAGAACACCTACTTGGATTTGATATATACTATTGGAAGATATAGTTTATTTTGATTTTGGTTCACAAGTTTGTAGGATGATAAAATCATTATAAAAAAAATGTTTTTTAGGGTTAAATTTATAAAAAAAATGCTTTTTTATAAGTTTGTAGGATGTTTTTATTATTAGTTATAAAAATGTTTTTTTTTGTTAAAACTATAAAAATGTTTAATGATAAAAGTATCAAACGATTTTTGTTTTGCACTATGGAATTTTTGTTCACTAAATTTTAAAATGACGAAATCATTAGACGACATCACAAATTTTCTTAATTATATAATTAATAAAAAATAAAATTTTTGAAAATTCTTATTGTTTTTCTTTTATTCCTATTGAACATAGAAGAAAATAGTATTTAATGTAATAATTCCGTATAAGATTACTAACTAAAAAAAAATCTTGTGAAATCATATTTCTATTTCAGATACGAATTCGACATCTTTTTGTCACAAACAAATTTGATGTAAAATGTCGCTAAAAGCTTTTTGATAAATAAAAACTAGCTAGAGTATGAAACAACAAAATAATAAATTTTCTTTTGCTTTAGTAATAAATACTGATAAAAGTACGTAAGCCGCCACCTATGAACAACTAATAATGACTGATGGAGTTATGAGACAGAGTCTATGAAAGCAACAAAAGACCAAAAAAAAAAAGTGTTATAAATGATGGGAAAAAGCTTACTGCAAAAAAAAGTAAAAAGTAAAAGAAGATTTTCAGTCTATACTAAAACCTCTAACTGTCTCATCTTTAATTGATCTTAATATTTACTCCTTTTTAAATCCATAAAAATAAATCTTTTAAAAAAATTCATTAAATCTACTACGCGAAAGTCATTAAATTTTAGGTAATTATAAAACTTTGTTTGGTTAGTATTGTATTCTGTTTAAAACCAATGACCAAATTCAGAGACACCAAATGATTTCAGTGCTCTGCATCCTTATTTAAAGCATTTAACATTTGTGGTCACAACCAAATGATTTCTTATTTTTGTTTGTTTATATCCCTATATACGAAATTTGTTCTTAATAAAAGGAAAAAACATTACAAACATATACAAATTTTTAGATTAAGACAGATCTATAAAGAAGAAATCAGACTTGTTACTTCCAAAAGGATTTGATTTTCTTCTTTTAAGCAACACCGACATCAAAATCTATCAACCAACAACACATCAACACTATAAACCATCAAACAAACTAACAAAAAAAATGATTTTAATAATAATATAATACAACAGTAAGAGAAAGCTCCAAAAGCATATCCCACATGAACCCCTTTGACGACACATGTCTAGTAACCATCACACCCAATGTTGATGAACTTGACTCATCCTCCTTCTTAAGGTTGGTCCACGTTTGTTGAATTACCAAATTACCCTTCTTCTTCTCCACCATGCAAGGCTTCAACCCAACATATTTCTGAGATTCTGACACAATATACTGACAAAGATATGGATTCTTTGAAGCCTTAAATCTTGTTCCCATCTTCTCGTAGAATCTTCTTGAGAATCTAAGCTCTCCTGATAGATTGTTTCCATGAATGTACAAAGCACCAAGACAAGGCAAAGTCTCGAGCTTCTTAGATGGGACTGCACCGGTTAGATTGTTGTCGTTCAAACCAAGAAACCTCAATCGTTTTAGTTTGCTTAAACCAGAAGGTATCTCACCTCTTAAACCCATCTTTGATAGATCCAAAACTACCAAATTGCCCATATTCTCCCACTTTATCCCCATCATGTCATCACTACTATTACCCATTGGGTTCCCTGATAAAACAAGATCCGTTAAAGATCGAATCTTTTCGACGTTTTCGAACAACCCACCTGAGATTCTATTGTTCCTCAGATCCAAGAGTGTAAGATTCTTCAAGAACCCGATTTCTTGCGGAAACTTGCCTTCGAATTGGTTGTTGCTTACGTCAAGCTTAAGCAATGAAACCATATCTCCAATAGACAAAGGCAATGTCCCAGAGAAAGAGTTACGACTCAAATCCAAGATGAAAAGATCTTTAAAACCATTGAAACAATCTGGAATCGTTCCGGTGAAGAAGTTTCCCGCCAGAACCAACCGGTTTAAGCTCGATAAATTGCAGAGACTCGTCGGTAATTTCCCATTAAACCCATTTTCAAGAACCACCAAAGATTTGAGGTTTGTGAGACTTCCAATTGTTTCAGGTAGTTCTCCAATCAAACCAGGATTGGATCTAAACTCGAGAGATTCTAAAGTACTTCCCAAGTTTATCCAACCCTTTTTAGATATTGTAATCGGCGAAGTGAAGCAGTCGAAGAACGTGAGAGATTTCAAATGCTTGAGTTTGAATAACTGTGGTTTTATCTTCAAACTTGTAGCGCAAGAAAGCGAGTTTTCATGAACAAGACCTAGGGTTAACTCCGTGACATACCACAAGTCATCATAGAGATCACAAGAAACACCCTGAAAATCCAAAAAAAAAATGAAAAAAAAAGTTTCAAATAATTGAAAGGAATTTGTTGGTTTGTGGGCCAATATTATTTATATATAAATAAGTATAAAATTTGAAGCTACCATTTAAAGAAACAAAAATTAGATCTTATATGTAAGTAAATAAGTATACAATTTGATGCGTTGAAGCTTCATATTTTTTTTTACTTACTAGTTATGGAAGTTTCAAAGAAGACAGAATTATTAAGAAACTACAGAAACCAACTCTTTCCAAGAAAATCTTTAACAGAAGCTAAAAAAATCAAATAATCTCAAGAAAAAAAAAGAGCTTCATGGGTTAAATCTAAACCTGAATAGGAGTCCAACCACAAGGGTCAGGATAAAGATCAGAGCCATTCCAAGAATCACCAACAAATCCTTGAATTGTTGAATAAAGAGCTTCTTGTTCTGTTTTCTCCATCGGAGCTCCATCATCAGTGACCTCCGGAAATGATTCTCCGGCGAAACACCACCGGAAAGTTAGAGAAAGGAGAAAAACAAAGTGAATCCACGACATTTTTGGAAATGAGATGAAACTAAAGAGTTTTTAATTTGCTTAGTAATGATTTGGGGTTATCTCTGGGGCTTTCTTTATCTATGGGATGATCATTTAATGGAGAGAGCGAGAGGTCGTTGAGAGTCAAATGGGTTTTCCACATAATTAACCTCATTATAGCTCAAAACGTTACAAGAAGGAAAAAAATAAATTAAATTAAAAGATAAAATAAAAATGAAATCGAGGGACTGTAACGAGAAAGACATTTGGTTATATGTTGTTGTCTCTGTCACGTAAAAGTAAATGTGGCATTTGTTCCCATAACCCACACATGTAAATATACACGTATTTATTTCTTCCTTTCTTTTTTTTGAAGAATATATGAAAAAGAAGAAGGTTAATAATGTGGAAAATAGGATGCAGTCTGATGCAGGGAAGGCTATTGAATTTAATTTTTATTTATAATTACAAATAATTTATTTATTTTTCTTACATCTCTTTGAGATTGCGCCTTTGACATTTATTTGTAGTTAATTTTTGGAACGCTTAAAAAATAAAATAATGTTGCTTTATTCTTTAGCAATTTTACAAAAAAAAGCAATTGCACTTAACAAATTAACGGCACAAATAATAAAGTACACCGCAAAATTTCTATGGTTATGATTTTATGAATCAAAAATATTATAAAAGGTTCATCATTTTAATAGTAAAATAATTTATATGCTTTACCTATTATGTATATTGATTACATAATGAGTAATTGTTAATAGATTTTTTTTGAAAAAAATACCCCATTTCAGTTTTGTAATTTGAAAAATACATTCTTCTTATTTCCTCTATTAACAAAAAACTGATGTTCTTTTATAAAATAACATTTTAAATCTGAATAATAATTTCTAGAAAAAAATAATTTAAAATAAAATAAAACCGATTATGTTTTTTGAAAATTAAAACATATTTTATTTTACATAGAAAATATATAGATTTTATTTGGAAAAATCTCTAAAAAATATCTTCAAGAACGTGATAAAGAAGAGATTGTATGCAAAGTTGAGATAAATGTTATAATATATAGATTTATCTTATATATGAGTTATATATGAGTGGATTTTAATATATAAAATTAATAAAACATATTTATCTAAAAAAATTAAAATTATAATAATAATTTTAATTATTTAGAAAAAATCTTTTTTATTTATTAAAAATATAAATAACTTGTAAATTAAATAAGGGCAAAATTATCATATTATATATATATATATTATTTTTTAAATAAAGAAGGTATTTTTCAAATTATGAAACATAAATAAGGTAGTTTACAAAAATTTCTTTTTAATAATACTTAACTTTATCATTATTATAAGTAAATAAATTAAAAATAACTCCCGTGTATATGAATAAAAAATATGGGCAATTATGTTTATGGTATAATACAAAAACTAATAACATGCTTTTGTTTTGTTTTTTAATAGATCTCTCACTTTTACATAAAAAATTGGACATAAATGCTCATATCATAATTTTTAACGATCAAAATATTTAGAAAAGATCAGTTCTAATTTTAACGGATAATTATTTGTTAGCACGATAAAAAATATTATATCATGTGAGATATATGGATTCACATCTAAGTTATTATTTAATGTTGTATAAAATATGTTGTGAAAATAATTATGTATTTATCCACCGATAATTTATTTATTAAATATTGGTCTATCTCACGAGAGCTCGATACATACCAAAATTATAATTAAAAAGATCACGACTTGTGTCGGTTAGTCGATTATATTCTGACACGTTTAAAAGGAATTTTGTTATTTTTTGTTTTTTTCCATAATAAAAAATTAAAACCAATGAAAAAATATGGTAAAATTGATACATTTTATTTTCTATTTTTTAATATATGTTAAATCTTATTATTTCAATAAACTTAAACTTTCCTTTTCGTATTTAGATTTTTATATATGTTATATTAATTAAGTTTCAATTAAAGTTTTTCACACCCTTCTAATTATTTGAACGAAAAAAACTGATTGAATAAATCCATGTTATACAAGCTAAAAACCTCCAAATAAATATGTATGAACAAAAGAGAAATTGAGACGATATACTGTAAGAAAAACAAAAAATGAGAATTCAAAAAATGATGATTCTTGCCTATTTGCAACTTATAAGAGAATATAAGTTATGCATGGACACGAGAAGAATCATCAACATCAACTCACTGAGCCAAATAGGCAAACCAGTGGTAGCAAGAGTATTAAGAGATGATCTCATATACGAAATTTTAGGAGTATTAAAATGTAATTTAAGACCGATCACGAAATAGTTTTGTCTGATTTGTCGATAAGAGTTATGTATAATTGGCACAATATAACAAATTGGTTAGAAATTACATAATATTCTCGGTTTACAAATCGAATAAGTCAATAAAAACGAGCAATCGCGACTTAGACAGGCAAGAAATGCACTAGTAGTAGTTATGAATGTTAAAGATGAAAGCATATAAATCTATCTGTAAAACAACACATCTATTAGACAGAGAAATTGAAGAAAATATTTTATCCATAGAAGAGAAATAATATGTAAATGATCTCTCCCAAAAGGAGAAAATCAGAATTGTTCTCTCCCGAAGAAAGAAGTCGAAACAAGAGGCATATACCTATTTAGAGAGTTGCCTTCGTCGGACCTTATTTTCATACACAAATCTGGATCCGGAAAATAGAGGAAGATGGTGGAGCTTCTGCTGGAGATTGAAGATGATGATGGATAGAAATCTGACGATAGAAAAAGCCTCGAAACTCAAACATCTTCAGGTATAGAGACCAAGATAGGAATAAAAATCGAAATCTAGTGATGGAATGGATGAGCTAGAGGAAGTTGTTAGAAAATGTAAGGAGACAAGGAATGACTAAGGATATCAGCAAGTAAAGGTGCGAGAGGGAAAATATATTCGGTTGGGGAGCTTAGATAAGATATGAACCAGATGAGAGCATAGGGACATCAAAGATCTTACCAAAAGAATGTCTCACTCAAACATGAGCGAGATCATAGCCACCGTTCTCGGATCTGTTTTTCTAGATCTCATACGGTGGTCGGAACAACAACAAGATGCAACCAAAAGCTACCAGACATGGTCTACATTTTCAATATGTTAATTATAAATTTGTAATATAGAAATTTAAATTAAATTTATTTATGTAGAAAAATAAACTTATATGAATATTTTTCTTCTCTAACAAAATTTGTTTACTATTCTTTTCCTAAATTTTTTTAAAGATATGTCATTAACTATAAACTTTTAATTTAACATTTTTACTTAAATTTAATTTATTTTAAAATTTAGAAACATGCTCATCGAAAGGGTCCTAATCTAGTATCACATGATGTACTGTTTTTATCGTGTTAACAAAATGATTACCCATTAAAATTAGAGCTGATATCTCTCAAATATTTTGATCGTTAATAAAATACTTACTAAAATAGTGATAAGGACACTTTTGTCCGAATTTAATGTGCATAAGGTACAATAGTATAAAAGAGAAAAATATGAGAGAGAACTAATTATGTTATTATCTGTTAACATATAGTATCATAATCCTCAAAAATATTATAAGAAAATTCATAATTTTAATTATAAAATCATTTATATACTTTACCTATTATGTATATTGATCACATAATAAGTAATTTGTAATAATAGTAAATATACATATTTAGATTCATATTTCACATGTTGCAATTTATTATTTAACCATAACAGGTTGACCAACCAACAAACGAAAACGCTCAACGATTACGCACTGAGTAGACTCAGTGGCAATCAAAGTAAATATATGTATATATATATGAAGGACTCTGCGAGTGGAGCGAGAAAGCCAAATCAACTAGCTCTCAGCCTCTTTCTCTCTCACGTCTTCGTCTCTAACTGCGTGAATAAACCCAAAGACCCGCCATTGGAGTGGGTGTCGCCAAACTCAGAGCTACTCATATTCAATCGCGTCTTATTCATCTCTCCATCGTTACAGTTTCAGGTTAGTTGTATTTGTACAATTTCGGTTTGATTGTTGATTAGATCAGAAATGCAAAAAACATATAATCGTCACATCTCATCATGTTTTAGTTGCCATGTTATTAAATTTAGAAAAGAAAATCCAAAACACAGTTAATTTAAAAAAGAAAATCCATGATTTTCATTGAACGGTTAAGATGAACAAACTGTTAATTTTAAAGAAAATTATATTATGCGGACACTATGTCCACTTTTCTCGTTTTTAAATCTCTACTACTCTTCAATTATTTTTTAAATTGATTGGTAAAGTCTAAAATATGAATGAAAATTCAACATAAACATATATAAACTATATTTAGTCATATATTTATTGATGATGAAAACATTACAACGATGAAATTTTAGGTGTCCAAGTATTGAATCTACATTTGATATTTTATATTAAAAGTGCATATTTAGAATTTTTAGCTTCTTTATACATATGATATAGCCATATAGGTAGATTCAAAAAAATTTTAAAAAATTGAAATTATTTAGATTGAAGCCACACTGAAAAATCTAACGAGTATGTGGAAACATTGTTGACTTGTTGTGATACTAACTTACCAATTCATTTTGTTTAATTAAATATGACATATTTTTCAATATCAGTTTATAAATGGGGTGGACTTGTATTGAATTAATTTCAATGTTGTATTGCAAAACGAAAAGAATGTGATGTATCATACATGGGTCTCCCAATCAGCTGTTGGTCGGCCTCATCATTGCTGTAGCACATCACAGTTATATGCAATTTAGTGTACTTTAGTTATCTTCAATTTAGCATTCTTTGGTATCATCAATGGTAATTTCACGTTCTCAGTAGACCCGTTTTATGATTTGATAAACACTTTTGTTTTTGAGTAGCATTTCATTGAAATCCCTGAGTAGCATTTGATAAACCCTAAAATCATCTCTATGAGTAGCATTTCATTGAAATCATAAATTAAAAAAAATTATATTTTGCGGACATTATATCCGCTCTTCTCGTTTTTAAATCTCTACTACTCTTTAACCATTTTCTTAAATTGATTGGTAAAGTCTAAAATATGAATGAAAATTCAACACAAACATATATAAACTATATTTAGTCATATATGTATTGATGATGAAAACATTACAACGATGATATTTTAGTTGTCCAAGTATTAAATCTATATTTGATGTTTTATATAAAAAAAAGTGCATATTTAGAACTTTTAGCTTCTTTATACATATGATATAGCCATATAGGTAGATTCAAATTTTTTTTTTAAAAATCATTTAGATTGAAGCCACAGTGAAAATCTAATGAGTATGTGAAGAAATTGTTGACTTGTTGTGACACTAACTTACCAATTTATTTTGTTTAATTAAACATGACATGTTTTTCAATATCATTTTATAAATGGGGTGGGCTGGTATTGAATTGATTTCAATGTTGACATTGTTGTGCCGAATGACCTTATTGTTTGTATGTTAATGTGTTCATAGATTCATGTTCATCTAGAACTCGATTTCATGATTTGAATGAAACTCGTTTTTAGCTTTTAGTGTTCATTTCGTTTACTACTTGATTTCGAGTTTATCTTTCTTAGAAATATGTAGATCATTTGTTTATAGATTTATAGAGTCTATAAGAAGCTAAATCGTTTGGATTCGAACCGTATTATATTCTGAGATTCTCTAAGTTTTGAGCTTATTTTATGTGTTGAATGATGGATTAACGAAGATAAAACGACACCAACAAAGAAAAGAAAGACATTTTTGAAAATTACTTTTCATTTTGTGGTATTTCGAACAAATTTCCCTATTTTTTATATATTACTAAATGAATCAGGTGAATTTGCATTGAGTTGACCATATGTGAGGTTTATTTAGATGTTTTAATCACTATATGAAAAGAAAAATCCTGTTGTATATTTTTAAAATTCATAACAAAAACTACATAAAATAATTTTGAATATTTAAAGAAAACTGTTAAACCTCTCACAAAGCACAATCCTTACGAGTTACGATGTTGTATAATTTTAATCTCTCCTTCAATCATCATCTAAAAAAAAGCAATAATCCCAAGGGCTTTGCATAGCAAACCGCTTCTCATGTTGATGAGAATGAATTAACCAACACGGTTTAAAACTAAACCGGAGAATAAACACAAACCAAAACGCTCGGAATGATTTAGAAGCATAGTTGGTACCTACCTGTATCACAATCAGCATCTCTTCCCCAATCTTCTTCTTCTCTCAGTGCTTCTTCGATTGAAGCATCCACCCAGGAAACAAAAAACAAAACCCTAAATTCAGCAGACAAGAAATGTGCTCTTTCTCTGTTAGAAAGTCTCCAAATTCATCCTTCATCTTCCCAAAAATCGAACCTTTACTTATACGACATCGTCTCACTCTCCCATTACTCATTCCTCCTCACAAACCAGCGAGATTCCGCATCGTTGCGTCTCTCTCCGGTACTTCATGGTTCTCTCAAGCTTCTTCTAAAGAAAAATATGGTGGTTGGGCTGTAATTGATGATGAAGCTCCTTCTCCTCATTCGAAAACTAAAAAAAGTTAGTATCTTTGAAGAATTTCATAACTTTGTGTTGCAATTTGATTTGATTCTTTTGAATTTTGATGAGTTTAGAGTGGAGGAATGTTGTAATCAGTGGTGCTGGATCATCACTTGCTGTTGTATTAGCTACTATTGCTTACTTCTCAATCTCCAGAAAAGGTTCAAAAACATTTCTCAACTCTTTTGTTTTTTTTCCTGAATGATGAAATTTAGAGGATGGTTTGATCTGAGGTTTTGTGTCTCCTTTGACAGGTTTTAGATTTTGCTTTAGTAATCCATTGCATTGTTTAAGTGTGGGTTTGGATCAGAAAGAGAATGAAGAGAGTGAAAGAACGACTTCACTCTTCACTGATGAGAACAATTCTGCTTCTGAGGCAAACTCTGAAACCGTTGACTATGTTTCAGATACTGTTGACATAAGTAAGTTCTAATTTTGGTCAATTTTGAGGCATATTTGAAGAATTTAATCATAGCTTGTTATTACAATTTGGATCTAACAAGTCTTACTTTGTGTTTTCCGCTGTTTACTTTAGCATCAACCAAAAAAACTCACCGTGTCACCACTCTGGTTTCTGTGGATGCTGCTCAACAAGAAGCAATAGAGGTTTTAAAGAAACTAAAGGTTTATTTCGAGAAACTTGCTTTCATGCAACAACTTGAGTTTAAGCATGAACCTCTCAAATCATATGCTATATGAGTTTGAGCCTTAATTGTCTAGCCTGATCATGAACATGTCACTTGTAATTAAGTTGTTCAGATAATTGAAGACGATGTAGTGGCAGATGAGTTGTGTACTAGAAGAGAGTATGCTAGATGGCTAGTCCGTTCGAATTTGTTATTAGAGAGGTAATGATATTTCTTAAAAGTACTTTTTTCGAAATGTGATGAATTCTTTGTGTTTGTGGTGAATGAGTCATAAAAGATCTTTCTCTTGCCTTTAGAAATCCAATGCACAGGATTGTGCCTGCAGTAGCTTTAGCTGGCTCTTCCATTCCTGCATTTGACGATATAAATACGGCAGATCCTGACTTTGAGTACATACAAGGTAAAATCAACAAGAGACAGTTCTATTACGGTTTAGTTGTTTTTAAGCCCTTCTTAATTTGTTTCTATTGAATTTACCTTTCTGTAAGTGAATTTTTTTTGTTTTTGATTTGCCATTCAGCCTTGGCAGAGGCAGGCATTGTTTCCAGCCAGCTCTGCGGAGAAGACTCTCGAGATGGCTCAGGAAACATTAATTTTGATCCTCAAAGGTATAAAGGGGATTAACTTTCTTCAACTGCTTTGTATTTTTTGTTCGTTGATTGCTAATTGTTTGAAGATATATGGTGGCTGCAGTTTTGTTTCCAGACTTGATTTAGTAAACTGGAAAGCTCAACTGGAGTGTGGTTTCCATCCAGAAATTATGGAAGAGGTGTGATAAATTTTTAACATTTGTTCATGTTGTTGGTTCTTATCCGATATTTTTCTGTCTTAAAAAGCCTGACTTGTTTACAGTCCAGATATCAAGGACTAAGGTAGACTATATAGACACGAAGAATATCGATCCTGATATGGCCCTCGGATTCTTCTTGGACTTCTTGATGGGTGACAAGAGTACAATCAGAAACGTTTTTGGTATTCTTCTACCTCTCCCTAATCCTGACCTTCTCTTTATTTATTACAGCAAAAATCAAACAGCTTATGTCATTTTGGGACATAATTGTAAACTTTGATAACATATAAACTAGAAATTTTGATAAACAAATGAAGATTTCAAATTTTACAGGTAGAATCAAGCGGTTTCAACCGAATAGACCTGTTACAAAAGCACAAGCTGCTGTAGCATTAACAAGTGGTAAAATGGTGAAAGCTATTTCAGCTGAGCTATCAAGGTTAGAAGCAGAGTCCCGCTTGCAGAAAGCTGAGATGGAAGAAATCAGAACCGAGTTGCTAGAAAAAGGCGAAATAAGGCAATTTTGGGATGAGAAGCTTGAGATAGAGAGATCCCGAGGAGTTGAGATGGAAGAGCTTCAGCTCTCGAGAGTTAGTGAATTAGAAGAAGAAAAAACCGCTCAGCAGAAATGGTTTGCCGAGCGATTGAAAGAAAAAGCAGCCATAGATTGTCAGAAACTGTTGCTACATAGCTTGAGTGAAGATATTGACGAGATGTCTCAGAGGCTAATATCTGATAAATCTGCTTATCTGACTGAGTACAGCAAGTTACAAGAGATGCTAAGTGACTTAGAATCCAAACTTGAATCTCTGATCGACAAAAGATCTATCCTTGAAGCTGAAATCGAAGCTCTTCGAATTCTCAGGTAATGGCTATTATAATTGTAAAGTTTTGGTCTTTGGAGAAAGCTTTAACCAGTTATGATCTATTTACAAGAGTGGTTAATGAAAATGCAGATCTTGGGTAGAGGATGAAGCTAAGGCAAGCCAAGCAAGAGCTAAGGTTCTCGAGGAAGCGGGACGAAGATGGAAATGGAATGACAATGCTTGAATCTATGGAGGACACAATTAATAAGAAAAAGGACTCTGATCCTTACTGTTGAATCTTCAGATTGTACAAAATTGTTGGGTTATTGTTTGTTATATTATGAGTGCTGAAATCTAAAATTGAGCAAATCCAGAAACTTGGTTTTGTTGGTTTATTTGGGGACAATAATTAACGCTTAATTGATTTCAATTCAACCTTTGTTTTAATTGGAAACAAAACAAATTGGCATTTTTAGATTCATATTTTTCAAAATTCCCAAAAAAAGTGTGAATAGTATAATTACTACGAATCTAATCATTGGCTTCGAACCTATTCTCACACTTTAGCAAGTAAAATTCAAAATTTGAAGAGCGATTTACAAAAACCGTTAAATCGAATGGAATCTTCACGCCATTGTCTAACATCAACGTCCAGTGCTTTATCTATCCCTAATAATCGACATTGTCATCAACGGAAGAAGAAAAAAACAAGAAACTGAAAGCAAGACAGATCTAATCTTTAGCTCATTTTAAGTCTGGTAAGCTTCTACTCCATTTTCTCAAACTGGGTTTACTTAAAAATCGAATCTTTTATGAGTTATATGATCGAATTTGCTTCTTCTTCAGTTCTTCCTTTAGACATTCAGTTTTTTAGGGTTTGTTAGTTACAGTTACAGTGTACCAGTCAAAACCAAAAACTGGGTCATATTTAGAGTTATGTCTTTTATTTTAGAAAAGAAAGTTTCTCAACTATGCAATTCTAAGTTTATATCTTTGATGAATTCCAATTTTTTCTCGGACAACAAAACAATTAAAGCTGTTTTTGTCTTTATGCTTTGCAAGTGTGTTCTGAGAGATATATCCTCTCTGAGCTGTTCCCACCAGAAAATTCCTCTGCAATATAACAATAAAACAGTGAAAATTTCGTTTCTTTACTTGTCCTGATCTGAATCAAAACTATTTTAATCTTTAACTGTTTGTGCAGGTTGGTAAAAAAGAATCAGAATCCTGTGAAGGTCTTAATATGAGTTTTCACACCATATCATGTAAGTTTCTTACATATCTCAAAGAACTTGTTCTCTGTTATCTCTTTCACTTTCACCGAGACAAAAGTTTTGTTTTATTAAGATAAGGCTAAAAAGAAAGGCAAACATGTGAAATCTATGGCTGATAAAAAAGGGTTTTGATAAGATAATGAAAAGTCCGTTCTTGGTTTTCTTGTTTGGTTGATTTTTAACTAAAAGAAATGACATTTAGAATGAAATTTTCAATCTTTCTCTTTTCTTGTAATTGGTTTTATTGCTACGTAACGTGCCAATTCACCTCTACTTGGAACTGGTCCCCAAACATCACAACATAATCTAAATCTCACATTTTTCTTATTATGAAGTGGACCAAACATTTTTCTTTAATCACCTTTACCAATTTTAGCTCACTAATCTTTATATTGAGTAGGTTGGTCTTGATTTCTTATCTTATCATCTTTTATGTTTAGTTCACCATTTAGTTTGGTAAAATGCTTTGACAAAAGAGACAGAGCTCTTAATCTTTTGATTTGACCAATATGGGACAAAAGAGGATAATTTCAGGAAATTATTGAGTTTTAGATTAACACATGTATATTGCTTCTTGGTCATGGCTATAAGACCCCATCTATTACCATACATGTCTATTTCCTCATCTGTCTTGAGTAAATATAGCCACTATTTTTTGGTTGTTACCATTTAATTTATTGCTAAAAAATTTGGCTTTTGATGCATGAGACTTGAGAGGTCCATAAAGCTGATAAGATCGAATTTTCTAGATGATAATTATCTCTTTTTTCCTTCTTTTCTTTGGTGGACATAGTTCTTTAAAGTTTTGTCAGTATCTGAGAGTTTCTCTAACAGAACAACTGTGTTTATCCATATGTTATAAGGATTTGGACTAAAGTTTTTCTTGGATGAACGATGGGTTGAGTTGTTATTGGTATTGAAATTTTCAAGGAGACTTTCACTTTCTGTAGATGAGACGGGGAAGGGAGTTTATTCCCATTCAAGATTCTAATATATGTTTGTCCGGATAGGGTTTGTTGTTGCTGCTTCCATTGCAGCAGTTACTGTTAAGCGGCTCAACGTTAAACCTTCCAAACCGAGCAAGCCATCAGGTGGTGGAGGTTCTTCATTTGATTGCATTTTTCACTTCATATACGGAATCTAACTTTGTTTGTTTTCTGCATTTTTGTTCTAAGAAAATGGCGAAGGAGGCGAGAAAGAACAGGCAGTGTATCCCGATAACAATCTCAATGACAAGAATGTAAGTGTTTTTGTATTTTTCATGTGGTTGGTTGAAATGTTTGTTGACTATTGGGATAATATATTCAGGTGGAGGAAGAGGAGGAAGAGGAGGAAGAGGAGGAGGAAGAAGAAGAGGTGAAACTGATCAACAGCGTAATCAATCAGACTCGTGGAAGTTTCTCGGATTATTTAGATGATGATATTTTACCCGAGTTTGAAGATCTTTTTTCTGGTGAGATTGAGTATCCATTGCCTGATGATGATAATAACTTGGAGAAAGCTGAGAAAGAGAGGAAATATGAGAGTGAGATGGCTTATAACGATGGTGAGCTCGAACGGTTAAAACAATTAGTTAAAGAACTAGAAGAAAGAGAAGTGAAACTCGAAGGCGAATTGCTTGAGTATTATGGACTTAAAGAGCAAGAATCGGATATTGTTGAGTTACAAAGACAACTCAAGATCAAGACTGTTGAGATTGATATGTTAAATATCACTATTAATTCTCTACAAGCTGAGAGGAAAAAGCTTCAAGAAGAGATTACACAGAACGGTATTGTAAGAAAAGAGCTTGAGGTTGCAAGAAACAAGATTAAGGAGTTGCAGAGGCAAATCCAGCTCGATGCTAACCAGACAAAAGGACAGTTACTTTTGCTTAAGCAGCATGTTTCAAGTCTACAAATGAAAGAAGAAGAAGCGATGAATAAAGATAACGAAGTTGAGAGGAAGCTAAAAGCTGTACAGGATTTGGAAGTGGAAGTTATGGAACTCAAGAGAAAGAACAGAGAGCTTCAACATGAGAAGAGAGAGTTAACCATTAAACTCGATTCAGCGGAAGCAAGAATTGCAACTCTTTCAAACATGACTGAGGTAAGTGTAAATGATTCCTCCATATCAGTTTCTTTCTTTCTTTCTTTCTTAGACTAAAATTTTCTTTCTTGTTTTCGTAGAGCGATAAAGTGGCGAAAGTTAGAGAAGAGGTTAACAATTTGAAGCATAACAATGAGGATTTGTTAAAGCAAGTGGAAGGGCTTCAAATGAATAGGTTTAGTGAAGTTGAGGAATTGGTTTATCTTCGTTGGGTCAATGCGTGTTTACGGTATGAGTTAAGAAATTACCAGACACCAGCTGGTAAAATCTCGGCTCGTGACTTGAGCAAGAATCTAAGCCCCAAGTCTCAAGCCAAAGCGAAACGGTTAATGCTAGAGTATGCTGGTTCAGAACGTGGCCAAGGAGATACTGATGTAGAAAGCAACTTCTCTCAACCTTCATCTCCGGGAAGTGATGATTTCGATAATGCTTCGATGGATAGTTCCACTAGTAGGTTTAGTAGTTTTAGCAAAAAACCAGGATTGATTCAGAAACTCAAGAGATGGGGCAAAAGCAAGGATGATTCGAGTGTTCAATCATCGCCTTCAAGATCATTCTATGGAGGATCACCGGGAAGACTTAGCGTGAGCATGAATAAACAAAGAGGTCCTTTGGAATCTTTGATGATTAGAAACGCAGGCGAATCCGTAGCCATAACATCATTTGGTATAGCGGATCAAGAAAGTCCTAGTACACCTGAAACTCCGAATCTTCCAAGAATCAGAACACAACAACAAGCTTCTTCTCCCAGTGAGCCTTTGAATTCCGTTGCAGCTTCGTTTCATGTGATGTCTAAATCGGTTGATAATGTTTTGGATGAGAAGTATCCCGCGTACAAAGATAGGCATAAGTTGGCGGTTGAAAGAGAGAAGAGCATTAAGCATAAAGCAGATCAAGCGAGAGCAGAGAGATTTGGCAGTAATGTGGCTTTGCCTCCTAAACTTGCTCAACTAAAGGAGAAAAAGGTTGTGGTTCCCTCTGTGATCACAGGCGATCAGTCTATCGATCAGTCTAACGAAGGTAAAGTCAGCGAAAACGCTCAAACCGTAACCAAAATGAAGCTTGTAGATATTGAGAAACGACCTCCTAGAGTACCTCGCCCGCCTCCAAGATCATCTGGAGATGGTAAAAGTGCTACTTTGCCCTCAAGACCTCCTTTACCCGGTGGTGGTCCACCACCACCTCCTCCACCACCTGGCGGTGGGCCTCCTCCACCTCCTGGTGGTGGCCCTCCACCACCACCACCGCCTCCTGGGGCACTTGGAAGAGGAGCTGGAAGCGGGAACAAAGTTCACCGAGCTCCAGAGCTCGTTGAGTTTTATCAATCATTGATGAAACGTGAAGCGAAGAAAGATGGTGCACCTTCTTTGATCTCTTCAGGAACTGGTAATTCTTCAGAAGCTAGGAGCAATATGATTGGAGAAATCGAGAATCGATCAACATTCCTCTTAGCGGTAAAGTTCGCATTTTCAATATAATGTTTGATACAATTGCAATTTCAAACAAAGAATTCAATGGTTTTTAAACTTGATTACAGGTAAAAGCGGATGTGGAGACACAAGGCGACTTTATTCAGTCGTTAGCAACCGAAGTTCGAGCTGCTTCTTTCACCAATATAGAAGATCTCTTAGCGTTTGTTAGCTGGCTAGATGAAGAGCTCTCTTTCTTGGTCATTAACTCTTCTTTTCAACAGTACTTTCTAACCGCTATTTCGGTTTCTTTAAACTCACAAATCAATCGCTATCTTTTTGTATAGGTTGATGAAAGAGCAGTTCTTAAACACTTTGATTGGCCAGAAGGTAAAGCTGATGCGTTACGAGAAGCAGCATTTGAATATCAAGATCTTATGAAATTAGAGAAGCAAGTTACTTCCTTTGTCGATGATCCTAATCTCCCTTGTGAACCTGCTTTGAAGAAAATGTACAAGTTACTAGAGAAGTAAGTTATCAAAACCCGAAAAACAGAGTAATTCACACCAAATCTTTCTTTACTAATGTTAGATTTTCTGATTTTCTTCACAGGGTTGAACAAAGTGTATATGCGCTTTTACGTACAAGAGACATGGCGATTTCACGATATAAAGAATTCGGTATTCCAGTTGATTGGTTATCTGATTCTGGCGTCGTAGGAAAGGTAAAACATTTGTGTAACTTGAAAACAAATGCTCTGTTTCATTGTTGTTTTATTTCTTGAAAACAATCTTGAAAATGCTCTGTTTTTATTTTGTTTTGTTTTCAATCACAATACAGATCAAGCTTTCGTCAGTCCAGCTTGCGAAGAAGTACATGAAACGAGTAGCTTATGAGCTTGATTCAGTAAGTGGTTCAGATAAAGATCCTAACAGAGAGTTCTTGCTTCTCCAAGGTGTTCGTTTTGCCTTTAGAGTCCATCAGGTAAAACTAAAACTCAATTCAAACATGGCCAGATTTCTCAATTTATTTGCATATATATAACTCAAAATGTTTATTTTATTATGTATGAATGAAATTTTGCAGTTTGCTGGAGGGTTTGATGCAGAAAGCATGAAAGCATTTGAAGAGCTTAGAAGCAGAGCCAAAACTGAACCCGTTGGAGACAATAATAATAATAACAATGAAGAATCTGTAAACTGAGTTTTTTTTTTTATGTTTCTCTCTGTATCATTGTATTACATACATGTCAAAAAATGATTTATAGTACAGTGAAATTGATAGATTGTTGTAAAAACAATACATTTTTTGTTAGTTTTGCAATTGTTTTTTTTGTTATTTTTTTAACAATATGTTAGTTAATAAATTCGCAATAAATTTGTAATCTCCCAAACTACTGCAAAAAGATAAAATAATTGTGGTTTGTCTTAAAAGTCACATGTTTCATATCATGTGCAACCATGCAAAGTATCCCCCGAATCTTCTTCGCACTTTCATACTTTCACATTATTTATTATGACTTTTATCATTTAAATTTATCACAATATTTTTGGTTAAAGCTCAATTTCATGTTTTAGTAGAGTACAAAGATAAAAAGATAATAATGGCTCAGTAGATGTACACATACAAAAAATAAAAATAATAATGATTCATTAGATTTACAGCATAATAACAACAAGGACTAGTTCCATTTTTTGTTTTCTTTGTAATTTTATGCAATCGTATAATACAATATCTATAATGTTTATAATTTTGGAAATTAAAGTATTTCTGCCACCACCTAACAAACAGGGTCCATCTCTTGGGTATAGTACTTTTCACGTTCAAACAAGATCTACATTTATTATTATTATTGTATTGTATAATTATGAACTATTATCATAATAGTAATTGATATCATCCGACCCTCTCATAATAAATGAAATCAATTCACGGATCTAAGACTAAGATTACAACTCACTAGAAACCAACCATAGTATAGTCCATAGATGTACAACATTTTTGGATTACTCCAAAAACAAAATCAATTCATTTTTTACTATTACTACACTCCTTTAGTATTTAAAACTAAAACAAATTATATGCTGTGTTTTTCTTAAAAGGAAAAACATACTTTTAAGTAATATTTACAAACGTAAAAACGACTACAATTATTTGTGTAGGAAATAATCGAATCAATGATTAAAAAAAAAGTTTAAAGTGAAAGAAGAAACAAAACAAAAACACATTTAGACAGCTAAGAGTTTTTATTGCAAAAGCCAAAGCAGAAAAAATCTTTCAGTCTTTCACGTTGCAATGTACTAACATTTCGACCACAAAATGACAAAATCGTTTTACATATATACGTATAAATACCGTATTTTTATACGTTCTTCGTCTTCATCTCTTAAAAAGCACAGACAGAAATAACTAAAACCCTTTCTGACTCTATCTCTCTTCTCTCTATCTCAATGTTATCTCTTATCTTTCTCTGCTCTTTTCTCTCTCTCTTAATCCTCCCGCCGGCGAATCTCGCCGCTGTAAGTGATGGTGACAACTTTCTAAAGCTTCCGTTACTACGTAAATCTCCGTTTCCTTCTCCGACGCAAGCTTTAGCTTTAGACACTCGCCGTCTCCATTTTCTCTCTCTCCGCCGGAAAACTCAAAAACCCATCCCTTTCGTTAAGTCACCGGTGGTCTCCGGCGCTTCTTCCGGGTCGGGTCAATACTTCGTGGATCTTCGAATAGGCCAACCGCCTCAATCGCTACTTCTAATCGCTGACACAGGAAGCGATCTCGTTTGGGTAAAATGTTCAGCTTGCCGGAACTGTTCTCATCATTCTCCGGCCACCGTCTTCTTGCCACGTCACTCCTCCACATTTTCTCCTACTCATTGCTACGACCCGATTTGTCGTTTAGTACCTAAACCGGGTCAGGCTCCGAAATGTAACCATACTCGGATCCATTCCACGTGTCATTATGAGTATGGTTACGCGGACGGTTCATTAACTACCGGTTTATTCGCTAGAGAAACGACGACGTTGAAGACTAGCTCCGGTAAAGAAGCGAATCTTAAGAGCATTGCTTTCGGATGCGGGTTTCGGATCTCGGGTCAAAGTGTATCGGGTTCGAGTTTTAATGGAGCCCATGGAGTTATGGGCTTGGGCCGTGGGCCTATTTCTTTTGCCTCTCAGTTAGGTCGTCGTTTTGGTAACAAGTTTTCGTATTGCTTAATGGATTATACTCTTTCTCCGCCGCCGACAAGTTACCTCATCATCGGCGACGGCGGTGGTGAAGATCGATCCAACTCCGTTTCGAAGCTTTTCTTCACTCCGTTGCTCACGAATCCGTTATCGCCGACTTTTTACTACGTTCAATTGAAATCTGTTTTTGTTAACGGTGCGAAATTACGAATCGATCCTTCCGTTTGGGAAATTGACAATTTAGGTAACGGCGGAACCGTCGTGGATTCCGGTACAACCTTAGCGTTTCTCGCTGATCCGGCGTATCGATTAGTCGTCGCCGCCATGAGACGAAGGATCAAGCTCCCAAACGTCGTGGAGCCGACTCCGGGATTTGATTTGTGCGTTAACGTCTCCGACGTCGTAAAGCCGGAAAAGATCATGCCGAGGCTGAAATTCGAATTCTCCGGCGGTGCAGTGTTTATTCCGCCGCCGAGGAATTACTTTACTGAGACGGAGGAACAGATCCAATGTTTGGCTATTCAATCGGTGAATCCGAAAGTTGGATTTTCGGTGATCGGAAATTTGATGCAACAAGGATTTTTGTTTGAATTCGATAGGGATAGATCACGGCTAGGTTTTTCTCGTCGCGGTTGTGCTTTGCCGTGATGATTCTCACCGGAATATTCTGTTTCGAGTCGCTCAAAGATTCTTTTTATCGTTTTCACTTCTTTTTTTCCCTCTTGGCAGTATGAAATTGGGTGACGGTTCACTGTTACCGAAAATAGAAATAAAATAAGATTTTTGGAGTTTGTATATTTTGGATTTGAAATATTAAAAAGAAGTACAGTATCACTGTAAATTGTCGTAGAAAAAACAAAAAGTACTACTGTAAAAAAAAAAAAAGAGAACAAAATTTGTTTTGAACTCCTTCTGTTTAAAATTTAAATGTTATTTCAAAATTTTCACATATAATCGGATTTCTATTATAGTTTTACGTTTTATTTTATATGATGTTTTTACTAAATGCATGATTTTTTTTGTTTAATAACTATCCAGCTATCCAGTATCCATATCCCTACTTCTTTCTTTTTTCTCCGACCTTTTTACTAATTGATGTTAGAACTGATAAGTGAAATTATAGGGATAATCTATATAGTAACTGAATTTATATTAACGTATTCATATTTTGTGGCCTTAGTCAAACAAGTTAAGAGAACAAATTGTAAAATAAATTCTGATAGTTCCTAAATATTACATCTATAATTTAATTCTTCTGTTTAATTTAAGTTTCAAAAAAATTCAGAACTAAAATCTCCATCTATTTTATGTGAGATTAGATACAAAAAAAAAATGCATTTCTTAGATAGAGATTAAGATACTCTTTGTCTTTCTTAAAAACAATTACTAAAAAAACTGAATCCAGTTAGGTTACAGTACAACTATTACTTCTTCTTCTTCTTTTTTTTTCCTTTTTTTTTTTTTACAGCCACGGACAGTTAATTCTTGAAAATGTAACTTTCATGTAACGAGATAACTAAATAGTCACATATGTGTATCGACATATTGGCCCAAATGAATACTTGGCCCAAAATGACTTCTTAATTAGCCCAAAATGACTTCTTAAATAGCCCAAAATAACTTCTTAATTAGCCCAACATGACTTCTTAATTAGCCCAAAATAACTTCTTAATTAGCCCAAAATAACTTCTTAATTAGCCCAACATGACTTCTTAATTAGCCCAAAATGACTTCGTCCAACTAAAGCCTCATAGACATGTGAAATTTGATAAATAAAAATAAATTCTTACTTTGTTTATTTAGATATATCAAAACTTTTTGATTCGCATCGAACAAATACTAGCCAAATTACAAAAAAATGTCCTGTGAGGCTGTGAATAAAACTAGAAATGTTAAGTTTCAAGATTTGAAGACTAGTAACGTTTATATAAAACCATTTTCTTTAGCAAGACAAATAGATTATAAAATGTCCTATGAATGATAGAGTTTTACGTTTTGGTACAATCATACAACTATAAATGTAAAATAAATGAGTTGAGATCAATGTTCGAGTTTTTTCAATGCGATTTCAGTCATAATCGATTATAATATGGGGTTCGAGATCTCTCGGCTATTAAAGAAACAACTCGAGTAAATACAACTATTTTATCCGATATTTTGTTTGGCCGATACACTTCATAGGTATTTTTCTAAAACACTAGTAGCAAATATTTATTATGATATATTTTTCAAGGTTGATTGATACGCATGGGCTAGAGTTAGACACCGTTGTATTTCTTATGAAATTTACTAGCTACGAGGAATATTTCGTATTAACCAAATTCGGTATACTGGTAGTGTAGGTTGATCAAGATATATATATATATAACCTTTTTACATTAGATCTATTTAGAGTTTAACTTATTTTTGTAGATTATAACGGCATGTTATTCGAAAGTTCTAAATATATTATAGATTAAATATGTATTATACGAGTTAACTTGTCTAATTTTTTATTTATTTTTTTGTAAACAGTAGGCTATTATTATAACTGCAAAATGTTAAGATTTATAATGAATAAGATATGTAATTTCTAAGACGTAAAATGAATGGTAAGCATGGCGTCATGATGATCAAAGCCCTAAAAGAGCACCCACCATCCGGGATAATGTTCACAAATCGTAACCAAACTTTTTTCTAATAAAGAATTTATATTCACTTTTAAAAACATTAAATTATTAAGAAAGTGCAAACACACTCATATATATTATGTGTATATAATATATATATGTAAAGGGGTGACATAAGAAGGCTACAAATGGCCACAAATGTGAAAAAAAGAAACGCAAAGGGACCAGAGACAACCCATGCGTGTGACCACAAAGTGATGCTTACTTTTTCGTTATGCTTATATAGATTTATTTGTTTATAATCCTAAAAATACACAATTTTTATGCATAAATTAAGATCACATACACACACATGGGCAAGCACTTCCACATACAATTACAAGCAAACTGTAATATACATTATATTTCATATTTGCTTCCATAAGACCTACCTCATCCCACGTCACCGTTTCATATTTTGTCAATATTGCATCTTTGGTTTGTTATACAACTTGGAAGTTGGAAAACAACTTTTCCAAAATTCCGTGCAATAATTTTTTGAAATATCTACATTTCTTCGGATCATAGACCAAGTATAAGTATGTGCTTTATTCTTACGAAATGATGAAGGAATCTTTTTTTTGTGGTGAATTTGAATCTCGGACGGTAGTTAAACTTCATCTGACCAGGTCGACTGAGTTACCGATATTTAAGGTTATCTTTATTTATTTTAACATGATATATATTGAATGTTAGTTAGTGAATGTTAAGTTTAAGGTAGAGTGAATCCGGTAGATGACTAAAAATAGGAAAAAAAATAAATTAATGCAATTGGTGGATGTGTATTTAGGAAAATATTAATGAAAGCAAAGTAAAAATTGTGTTATTCCGATTTTATATTTGATTTAACTGTTATGCGGCAAATGGTTTATTTTATTATTATATGTTCTTTTTTATGTATATATCTAGTTAATCATATGGACTTTCTAACGGTATAATCCAAAAATTATAAACCCTAAAATTTAGTTAATTAATGAGACATCCTCCATGTAAAAATTAACATGTTATAGGGAATAATGTTTTCGCAATACATTATTTATGTTGCCATCTAATATATCATATGGGTTTTCTAACAAAACTAATTAAATCATAAAATAGGTCCACTTCTTTTTGCTAAATGACACAATTACTCTAGTTTAATACCATGTTATATATGTTATTCCTTTCTATATTAAAGGAGAAGACATAAAATTAAACCAAAAATATAATGCTGGTTTTCTAAGAGTGGATTTAAGAATTTTTTTTTTCTTTCATTGACTATTTTTTAAGTTGCTGTTTTTTGTATCAACAACCTGCATTCTATCAGATTTGAATTTATATGATGACATAGCAACGATACTATATATAGTACATATCATATTTGTTGATCTGATTGTTTTATGCTTTTATCCATAGAGAATGCACATAGTATTTTGGGAGTAGTCATTGAAAACTATTATTTTAAAATATTTAAAGGCTGTATATGATTGCTGACCAAAAAAAAGGCTGTATATGATTTGCTGCTTAATACTTTCCAAAAATCTTCAATCCTATGGAATTTATACCTATATATATATATATATAACTTGATGTAAGTATCTAGTTTGATTAATTATGAAATTTTGTTACTGGATAGGAACCCTGCAGCGTGAGAAAATATTTGCGTAAATTTTGATTTGCTATATAATAATAATATTAGTATTTTTATTTCATTTACTATATGTTTTTATAATCTTACGTATTTAATTTACTATGTGTCATATTACGATGTAGACCCACAATCGGATTAGTAAATCCAATGATCCAACCCTAATCTTTTTTGGATCCAATGTCAAAATTTGTTGGATTATAGTCTATATTTTTATAATTTATTTTGGATCCTATACTCTAATGTAGATCCGTCGTTGTACTATAATCTATGTTTTTAAATATAGTTGCATCTAAAATAAATGTCTTTTGGAACACTTCTTCATCTAAAGTAAATTTCGGTTTCATATAAACTCCAGAGCAGAGCTGGCCTT
Organism: Cardamine occulta; assembly: GCA_028015245.1. Lineage (NCBI taxonomy): Eukaryota > Viridiplantae > Streptophyta > Magnoliopsida > Brassicales > Brassicaceae > Cardamine > Cardamine occulta. The sequence continues at coordinate 14,520,702 of CM051381.1, read as the reverse complement.
TTGCAATTATTATCTTGTAGAAAAAGTTTTTATTTTATATTTTTTGTTAAATTAAATAATTTTTTCAAATCTTATATTTGGTTTTATTATAGGAATATGCTCCTAAAAATCTGTTTAGAATATTAGATGAATATGCACCAATTTTTTGTGCTATTTATTAGGAAATTAATTTACTAAATAAAAAATTATTATGATTATTAGTAAGATTTGAAAAGATTAAAAATATTGCTTAATGGTATTTGTTATAATATCCCACATAAATGTAAGGTTATTTTATTTTTAACATTGCTCAAATAATATTATAGAGATTATAAGGTACTCGAATCTAATATTATCCGGTAAGCTTTCCCTCACATAACATTTTCTAAAGTGATTGAGCTATTATCATCGCTAACAGTTTGGTTTTGTTTGATTTAACCATGATATATAATGGATTTCAGCTAGTGAATGTGTAACTAGTCATATATATTCGTATAGTCGTATTAAATAATCATACAATTATAAAATCCCGGCATAGTGGGGGCAATGGGCATGTTATACATTCCCAGTTTATAATGTGCGCTCCCTTCAGATAATTGAGATTATGTTTTCATAAGCGCGCTAAGAAGATATGTAAGTTCAGGCTTATATTTGTAAGATTTGATGAAATGTTTTTGATATTTGTAACTTTGTTGTATAAATATTACAAAAACTGCGTTTAAGTAATTTTATAATGAGTAACTAGTCAAGTAATGAAAAAAAAAAACTAATCAAGTAATGATAATTTAGTAGTTCCCATTCTGTTAATAATAATTTATTGTCAATACTATATATAAAAGTGGCATGCCCCATAAATCAGTCTGAATTCCAGTTATTTATTTTATCTTTTCGTCACAAACACACTTCATTACTAATTAAAGAAATATAGTTAATATATCAGTTAACCAGTTAAAAACATAAATACTAATGTTAGGTGTTAGGAAAACCGAAATTTATTTATCGAGTTTGTCTTTCTAGAAGATCCGCCTTCATAATTTCCCCTTGCAGCTGGTGAATGAGATCAAACTCTATAAATATAGCTTTTGAAGTGTTTTCAGCTCACACTATTTAGAAATAAAACTTTGCCAAACCTTTTGGTTATGGACTATTTAGATCAGATCCATAAAATCCGATTGAATTTTTAAAAGAAAAACTCTAACAAATAATATCGGACACTTTGGTTCTCTTATACCGTTTGGGCTACATGAACTTTCCAAAAAACCTCTTATAAGAGAAGTTCGACCTTAATAATATCATGGGATACAAATAAAAAGCCAGTATACACAAAATAACAAAAATATACATAAACCTAAAAATCGTATGCACTTTTGTAATGAATCATGGCCTAACGCTAACGCGCACACGCTTGAAGACTCTTTGCACATATATTTACACATACACATGTAATGATGTGGTCGTGAAGACCTTTGCACAAATATGCTGTGTAGTCACAGATTCACGTGTAAAAGGACAACTTCTGGTTACATACATGTAATGTTATTAATAGCTATTCATAGATAAGTATAAAATATGACCACTGATAGTAACTCAGCTGGTTACTGAAGATGTATAGTACTGTCGATAATAATAATAATATATAAAAAAAAATACTGTCAAAAGATATTCAAATTCAAGTTCCATTTTTTTTTTCTAAAAAAACTGCGAATTAAGTTCCATTTTGTTACTACAATTAATATGATGCATCACATATTTTAGACAGATTATGCTCTAACGGACCCAAATTGCCTAATTATAAGAAAGAAAATAATATATGTATATAAACTACAAACTATGTATATGTTTTATATCCATGCAACCGGATCGACAACAAGACTAATACTTGTGAACTATAAATAGTTTTTAACCTATGAAAATTGATCGGCCGATTTTATGAGATTCAAAATATCAACACAAATCCATAGCATATGTTTTTTATTGCCCCCATACAATGCATGTTGTTGACAAAAAAAAATTATATATATATATATATATATTAACATAAATCCAATTCCAATTTGTGTTGGTTATTGCAATTTGCAAAATAATATGAAGGATCACAATTTATGAAAGGACTAAGATCCAATACAGTATAATTTTAATTTTAGATTATTACAAAATTAGATCAGAGTGTATATTTGACACCGGCATAATCACAAAATAATACTCTTTCCGTTTCGTAAAAAATATCATTTTGGAGTGAAATTTTTGTTTCATAAAGTATGTTTTTTATATATTTTCAATGCAATTTTTAAAATTAGTTTCTTAATTTATCTTTCATTGAAATTTTAAAACATTTGAGTTTATGTCATTATTTATTTCTTAGCTATATATATATATATATTAAATAGAGACATATTTGCATATTTAAATAGTTTTTAATCCATGTTAAGTATATCAGAACGATACTCTTCATAAAACGAAGGGAGTATTAATTATACTAAAACGCATCGTACTTTCACTAATACTAGATGTATACCAGCATTACCTGCGGACAGGGGCGGAGCTAGTCAATAATTTAAGTGGATGCAAAATCTTGCAAAACATAGACTCGAACCGATTACCTCAACATTCAGTGGCAGCATATCTTACCGCTATGCTATTTTAACTGTACTAAGTAGTATAATTAATCAAATAGTGATATTTTACTGGGTGCACTTGCTGATTTATTTTTTATCAGACAATTTTTTATCACACTATATTAAAGCCAAAGTAACTAACTGATTCGGGTTTAAATGAGCCATGCTTGTCAAGATGAAAATGATTTTATCTTTTTCAAAGGCCTTTTGAACATGAACACTGACTTTAATTTAAAGATAATGATTATAGGTTTCTTCCAACAATGGTTTCTTGTCATATAATTCTTCACTATAAAATTACGACAATTTATGGACCAACAGTTAAGCACATACTCGCTGAAGGGTATGGTCTCGTGACAATATTATATTATTGATACAAAAAAATGTATTTTGTTATATAATATTGGATACCGTGAACATTATCAGGTTATGTCCATAGTCATTAGAAACTACAATTATTATTGCTGCTTTTGATACGATGTTTATCACTTTTTTCAGTGTATAAAAAATGGCTTCACGATATACCTTTCGTATACTTGATCTTCATGCATAGTTCGTTCTTTTCCTAAGTTTTTTATTTAGTTAAGTCTTCTAGGTAAGTTAGTTAAATCTAGTGGGCTATGTGTGTATCTAAACTAATAAATATGCTTGAAACACCCAACATAGCAAATCCAAAATAGTAAAATTCACATACGCATATTTATAAGTATATTTATCCATAAATAAATAAACATTTCTTCAAACATAAAATGAAATAAAAAATACATAAATATCGACATAAAACAAATTAGAAGATATTTATTATATTAGTTAATTTCGGACTGAAAAATTTTAGACTAGCAAACCAATAATCATGTAGAGAAAATTTAAGTAGAATGGAGCGAATAAATTATGTAAATTTTTAAAATGTCTTTTCAATAGGACCTATGTAAAAAAAGTTTTCGAGAGAAGAATTATAGCGATGTTCTGTTTCAAGTTTCAACAAGAAAAAAACAGAAAAGAATCATGTATTTAAATCAATCAAGTACTAATAAAATAGAAGTATTATTGGAAACAAACAAGAGGAGGAGTAAATTCAAAGACAAAATGATTTGAAATTCTTGGAGAAGGAAAAAGATGAAGACAGCGTGGAGAAAGAGCCCAGAATGTTGAACGTCGTGTGGGCTTTACTCTGCACCACCACCACCCCCAAAACCCTAGTTCATACCCTATCCTATTTTTCTTATCTATTACAAGTATACCAAAATTAAATCATATGGAGTATATTTCTTATATTTTTATTATACTCCTATTATATAAAAAGTTCCGGTTTTTTTACATATAACACTTTTAGATCTAAGATCAGTTTTTTATAATACTTGTACGGGTCCACAAACTTAAATTATTCTACTTTAAGAAATTTTCTGATTACTAATTCAATTGAGTTTTTGAATTACTAGGGGGTTTTGAAGTTTTTCACCGATGTCATAATTTTATATACTTTTGAATAAGGTTGAATCATTCTAATATTTGCATATTTTCGTATGTTTATATCATATAATCAAAGATATTCGTTGGATATAGCTCAAATAAAGAGAATCTCTTCAGTGCACTTGAGACAAATCTATAACATAGAAAATCTTGATTAGATTAGTTTAGACTAAAGAAGGAAAGAAAAAAAAATGAAAGTGGGTTTGGCTATAAGAAACGAGTGGGATTATTAATGATTAAAAGTAAAAGTCTTTTTGGTCTCTGGTCGGTCGACAATCCGTGTGTCCTGTGGTCAGTGTTTGTTTTTTATTCTTTTAGTTTAATTTCGAGTTTTTATATTATTATGTTTTCCACTGAAGAAAAAAAAAACATTAAGCAGCCAAATGAAATTCTTTTAACGCGTTGTTTCAGAACCTGATGAAAACAATAATCATGACTTCTTTCTTCTTGCCCTTTAAATGCATGTCAAATTATATTGATTTATAAATCAGCTTTAATCTTCTCTTCTTTCTTTTCTTTTTCCAGAAATTATATTTGTATTGTGTATTAAGTTATTAACGTTTAATATGTTCTTATTAATTTAACATTTCGAAGTGTACTTCTATTATTTATATTTTTCTTCTTTTGTATTACTCTATGTATATTAGGTACACAAAACAAAATGCAAACTAGAAAAACTTTATAAAATTATGATATAATGTGAAATGAGCTACCCTTTGATTTTCTAACTGTTCCAATATAGTGGTTATGTAATTTGTTTTTCACAATTTGACATCGACTTTTATTAGCATGTGCGAGTATTTTCTTTGAGACTACATTATGTTGGGTTCTGATCATACTGATGTGCGAAAAATAGTAAAAGTAAACATGATTGTGTCTATTTGACCATTCTAACTGAGAATAAAGTTGATGACAAAAAAAAACTGAGAATAAAGTTTTGTTTTTGATAAAAACTGCTAAGGAAGTTGTTTAAAAGGGGAAAATAAAAAAAAAATTATATTTTTGTCTATAAAACGCATGATCGATATTCTACAAGTTTTTAGTCAATGCCACATGAGAACTTTTGAGAACTTCTACTAATGTATTAATTATATAAATTATCGATCACATTTGGTAGATCTTAATGTTTTGTTATATTTGTACGTAAATAACTTCATATCTCTCCAATTATTCGAAATTTCGAACGTAATAACATATTTTGACATAGTAGCACTTAGCAGGAAGGTGGTGACGTGGTATTCCTCATTTTCAAATGGCGAAAACTTTTCTCCTAAACACAATAAGTGGAAAAAGGAACCAAAATTCTTCTATTAACATATATAAAAAAGTACACACATTCATAAACATTAAATCAATATTCTTATAAAACATAAATAATTAATAAATGTTCATAGGAAGCCAAATCCATCAGAGAAATCCACAAGATGATGACAGCTCCCCATTTAGAAGTCGTAAAAGAAAAGTAAAGAAGATGTGCAGCACTTGCAGATTCATTTGTTTTCTTAAATATTTATAACAAATCGTACGTGGTCCCAATTAACTTTTTATTTTGTAACTAAAAATTTAATGGATAACATTTAAATAAAAGAAAATGAAAAATACGCAACATTAATATATTTTCTTGAACAGAAAAACCTACTAATTTAACTACAACATTTAAAAATTGACAAAAAAAAGTTCCATTAACTGTACAGATAGTTGAACATAAACTGCGGCCACGTAATCATTATACTATTCTACCAGTGAATGGAATTAAATTGAAAAATTATAAATCATAACATCATAGAAACGCATATTTCTCACAAACCATTTACTCTCAATTGTGTATTTTAATTTTTATCACATATAATGGCGGTCTGATTGTACAAACCGGTGAAAAGGTTTTTTTTTTTTTTCCATAAATGAATTATTTCTTTGGACATAAATCTCTAATACTAAAATATTTCATAACTTTTTTCTTTAAAATATAAGGGCACAGTATATAGCACTATATATATGTGTATCCATTATCAGATGGGATGTTTGTGACCTTTTGTCTCTTCTTATCTAATTCTCTTTTCCTTCTTCTTACAAAAACAAAAAAAAAAACCAAAAATGTATGCAATGAAAGAAGAAGATTGTCTTCAAACGTTTCACAACTTACAAGACTATCAAGATCAGTTTCTTCTTCATCACCATCCTCAAATCCTACCTTGGTCATCTTTACCTTCTTTTGACCAAACCCATTTCCCATCTAATCCGACCCGTTATCCTGACCCGGTACACTACTTCAACAGAAGAGCTTCTTCGTCGTCTCCTTCCTTTGACTACAACGAGGGTTTCGTCTCTCCTCCTCCTTCTATGGATCATCAGAATCATTTAAGGATTTTATCCGAAGCTCTTGGACCCATCATGCGTCGTGGCTCATCTTTCGGGTTCGATGGTGAGATCATGGGGAAATTGAGTGCACAAGAAGTCATGGATGCTAAGGCTTTAGCTGCTTCAAAGAGTCATAGTGAAGCTGAGAGAAGAAGACGCGAGAGAATCAACACTCATCTTGCTAAGTTGCGTAGTATTTTGCCAAACACAACCAAAGTAAGTTTGTTGTTAATTATTACTCTTTCCCTTTCATAATCTTCTGATGTTTTGAAATTTAATGTCTGTTTTTGAAAAATCTATGGAAACAAGGTAACTTTAAAATTGATTAATGATACTTCAAAATTTATTTTTGTTCAGTTATTATTGCTCATTTTACAAAAATAATAAGTGCATCAAAACGATTTGTATATCAAAAATATACAATTTACAGATCCAATATGTGGTGGTATTTTTGTATCTTCTTCATTTTCATATATGTTTTTTAAATCTATGCAAAACATATTTATCTTTATTCAATTACCATCGTTTAGTAGTTGTGATTTTCCAATTTTTTGACAATAAATGCGTAAAAACGGTATTTTTGGTATGTAATCATAGTTCATAGTTGTGGTAAGTTTGTAACTATTATCATTATGATTAAATAATTATTATTCGTTTTGTTTTTTTCATAGACGGACAAAGCTTCGTTGCTAGCAGAAGTGATCCAACACATGAAGGAATTAAAACGACAGACATCTCTGATCACCGACACGTATCAAGTCCCAACAGAGTCCGATGATCTAACCGTCGATTCGTCTTACAACGACGAAGAAGGAAACTTAGTGATAAGAGCTACCTTTTGTTGCCAGGACAGGACTGACCTCATGCATGACGTCATCAATGCCTTAAAGTCTCTTCGTCTTCGAACTCTCAAAGCTGAGATTGCAACCGTAGGTGGTCGAATCAAGAACATCTTGTTCTTGAGCCGAGAATACGATGAAGAAGACCATGATCAATATCGTAGAAACTTCGATGGTGATGATGTTGAAGGTTATGATGAAGAGAGGATGATGAATAATCGTGTGAGTTCGATAGAAGAAGCGTTAAAGGCGGTAATAGAGAAGTGTGTTCATAATGATGATGAAAGTAATGACAACAATAACTTGGAGAAGTCATCTTCAGGGAGTATTAAGAGGCAAAGGACTAGTAAGATGGTGAATCGATGTTATAATTAGTTAAACTAAACCAAGTCTTTAATTAATTAGGGTTAGTTAATTAGACTTGCAAAATGGGATTGATTATTATGGGTTGGTGGTATTTATATTTAGTATCATTTTGGGTTTGGGTTTCTTCTTCTATGTTTTTTTAATCTATGAAGAACCCTTTGTTTAGGGTTTTATAGTTATGGTCTTGGTTTATATATTTATTATAGCTAAGACATTTTATCGTCTTAATTAATATAGGAAATGTAAAGAGTTTGGGTTTGTATTAATGAAGGAGTGGAATCAAGAAGTTTCTTTTTTATATATTATTCTGATCATCAATTGCATTAATCATGGTATTATAGTGCTCTAGTTATCAATTAATTTTCAGTTACGACTAATGTAAGAGGTTTCGTTTATCTACAATAACAGAAAATCTCTTTCTACTTCCATTGATAAATTTCTGACAATCTTTAACAATTATGTCGAAATCAAATTTTAAATGTTGCATGGGAAAAAATCGTACTCGTTCCATAGCTTCTTTGCTAGTTTCTAATACATATACACTCGTTTCATAAAACAAAAAAAAAAAGAAAATACATATACACTCGTCAAAACTCATTTTTTTCTTCATAAATTTATACCAATTTACAGTTAATGCGATATGTCCTAAATTAGGTTGAGGTAGAGAGTTATGTGATGGAAGATGTGTAACTTATAACAAGTGAAATCGAGAGGAGTAGATCGAATCTTTTTCGTGGGAAGAGAACACTTAGATCATTGTTCTATTTATAGAAACTCTTTCGTGATCTCTTACAACAGTCTCTTTCGCCGTTACTGACTTACGTTATATTTATTATTATTACAGATACAGTTGCTTCCACAAGCACATTACATCATGATCTCGTCACTTGTGTATATCTTAATAGTTTTTTTTAGTTCTATTTTTCTCCCAATTTCAACATACAACCAAAAGAAATGTTCTTTTGTCACCAAGATCAAATTACACGCTATTTTAAATTTTTAACTATAATATGATTTTTCCCGATTCTAAATGACAACTTAAATCTAAAAAAGTAATAATCAAAATAACGTGTAATTTGTTGTTCTTCTAGAAACAAGGCTGCTAATTTTGACTTGTCTCAAACTAAAGAATTTTTTTCATTTTTTTAAAATTATATGTAGCAAAATATCGAAGGTATTAATCAACACAAAAGACCCGAAATCTAAAACGAAACAAAAATACCGAAAATATCTTGTTAAATTGAAGAAAAAAAAATAGCGTACGTTTTAAGAAGGCTCAGTGATAAGGCGTTTTTTCTGGGCCTGATTCTCTGAAGAAAGCAACTCATAGACCCAATTGAGGCCCAATAAATCGTGTTTCTTAATGTGCTTTCTTTTTAAGAAAAAGGTTAGGCTGGTTGGTGATGATGTCTTTATAACCGATGGGCTGATATTGAGGGCCAATATGGAAAAAGTTAAAAAAGATGGCCTATACAGGGATCGAACCTGTGACCTTCGCGTTATTAGCACGACGCTCTAACCAACTGAGCTAATAGGCCAATTTGCAAATATATCTTTCGTTTATTATTAATTCATATTACATAAGAGGACCCTGAAATTCAAAATTGTGGCCTATTGTTGAAGTCGTGAGGGTTAGAAATTGAAGATAATCAAACTGAAGATAAATTTTTGACATGAAGTAAGAAACATTTCCATATGATATCTATAAATACAGAAAATATATAATAATATGAGATAGTCATGTGCAATGTAACAGACTAGAAGAACATAAATATGAATGCATCTGGAGAGAAGTCCATAAGTGTTGAAGAACAAGGAACTGTGGACCAATAATGTCGAGCCAACATATAAAAATATATCTCAAACAAACAATGCACGAGGCCGAAGACAAAAAGAGTATTCATATACAGCAGACCAAAAACATTTTAGCTAGTTGGAATTTGTGAGTAGTTGGAGAGACCATAAGAACCTCGAAGACATAGAGCAGAATCTTGGTTAAAAAAAAATTGATATGAAAAATGTTGTGGAATCATTAATGGAACAAAATTTAACTTAGTTACAAAACATGTAGAATGTAAGATTTTTCATTAGTTATGAAAATAACAATACGAATAACATAGATCACGATTCCACTAAATTTTATGATTAGTAAAACGTACAGAATCGTTTAATCATTCTGTTATTTTGTTATTCTAATATTATGTCATTTGTTTTGCGAATTACTCCCATCTATTTCATGAAACAAAAATTGATTAGAACTTTATTAGCAAGTTCATAAAAATGTTTGAACATACGAAAGCTGTTTCATAGTGCAATACTACTAGAATATATGTTTTCAAGAATGAAGATATCAAGTTCTTGAAACAAAACTAAAAATGGAAATAAGAAATAGTTGACAAATATTACATAGGGATGTGTAGCTTAATTGGGTATGTGAAATAAACCATTGGCTGAGCAATAAAAAAAGAACCATTTGATAGGAAACTCAATAATGAGAATATCATCAATCAATAAAATTTGGGCCCTGATGTGAGAAAGTGACAAGAGAACAGAACGATGGTTTTGGCCACGACGGCGACGGTGGTAGGACCGCCGCACGTGGTCGACCTCATCCTCTTGTCTTTTTTCTGTTCAACTTCTTTTGTCTTTTATGCGTCAAGATTTTCTTACTGCTGATAGATTTTTTTTCTTACTACACAGTTCACATACCAATTCATTTTTTTGTATGAACCTAATCGGGTTAATATTCATATTCATTTCTTTAACCATACAAATTCATTATATTTAGTTGAAAATATATTATCAGTTTTTTAGGATATCTGAAAATTATAAATATAACTGAAGACATGTGTCGTGTAAGCCATGGAACTCTTTCATTCATTCATTAATAAATATATATATTAAACATGACAACCAAAACATAGAAAAAAGTATACAAAAGGTGTAGTGTAGAAGAGCACATAACACATATGGGCTGCATAGTTTAAGTTGGCCGACAACAGAATTTCAATGAGACAATGATGCAGAATCAGTTTCTTCCCACCTGACACTTTGACCCCATTTTTTCTTGCTTTCTTTATCAACAATCTTTAATTTTTTAAACCAAAAAAAAACAATCTATGAATTTCAAGAAAATAAATAGAATAGTAATAATAAATTTAATGCTCAAATATTAATAAATTTCGTGTTATAATGAAGGTATTCCCAACCGCAAAGCTCTCAGTCAAAAACTTGTGTGCTTTAATCAATGTTCTTGCTTATTTTAATTCAAAATTTACAAATTTATTTGAGATAAAGAGAGATTAGCAAAGAATTTTGAGCATTGATGGGCCGTAAATTTGGGCCCATAAGTTCGTGATTGGTTGCAGTCAGTTTTAGTCTTCAGACGATATTGATGCAATTAAAAGAAGAACAAAAAAAAAAAGGAAAATCACTTTTAATTATTTAAATATAATAAATTTGACGTGGCCTCATACACATGTCTTCTATCATGAATCACTTGGCGCCTAATGGTCACGTCAGAATAAATAAGAGGGACCAAACAATAATTTTAATACTGTGTCCCTTGATGATATCTATAGACTATAGTCATTAAAACTTGATTAGATTAATTTGATCATTCAAATAGCAACTAAACAGCACACATCATATAATGACAAAAGTTAATTATAATAAAATCTTGAAAATTGTGATGCGAGTCCACAGAACTAAATTAAAGTAGAGATATCCCATACGTCAGAGCACCAACATACTAAATGATTAGACAAATAACCAAAGAATATTTATTTTTAATTGTTTAATTTATCTTCAAATCAATTGGCTAATCATTTGAACTAGGAAGTCGTTGTTGGTTTGACTAATAATTAGGGGGTTTTCTTCATATGGACCTTAGGCCATCCTCATCGGTTACTTTTTTGGGATTTTCTCGTATCTACCATTTTGTGTCTTCTATATCTTCCGCAAAATATTTAGTCTTCCCAAAAAATACCACGTGATTCGTCGCAACAATAAAAAATCAATTTTTTTTTAATTTTTTTTTAAAATAAAAAATAAATAAATAAATAAAATCGGAAAGATCTCGTGTGTAGGAATCTCCGATAAGGATGCCTTTAGGACTTACGAATATTGAAACATGATAAAAAGTAGGTGTTATCCGAACTTGTAACTTTCACAGTCTGTATATTTAATTTTTGTAATAAATGGGTTTTATGAACTAAAACTTATTTATAACGGCGATATAAATCCTAATAGTTCATGTAATTAAGGAGATAGATCACTTGCTTACACATAGACAAACGATGTAAGTTGGTTTTTCTGTTAAATTATTAAAATTAAATTGGTTGAAATTAAATATTACACCGTCCTCTATTTGTTGGATTATTTATCGAGTAGCTAAACCCCGAAACCGACTTTAATTTTTTTTAAAAACATTTGGAAAATTTTAGTCGATTTCAGAGGGTTTGATACCATTTCTTATATATTTATGTAAATAACATTTTGTTTGGGTTAATGCGGTTTCACATATTAGAAAACAAAGTTTTTTTTAATAAACCAAATATATTCAGAAGCTCATAAAACTATGAAAACAATAAAATTAAGAAAAAGATTAACGTAAATAAGAACTGATCTTTGTTAGATTTATGTGTGAGATAGTTGAATTTACAGTGGGAGCTATAGAACAAAGGCCCAAAGCCATTACAAAATTTATCCCAAATATTTATTTGTCTATATTTACAACTTTACCCTCCAATACCCAAAAAACATATACCCTAAGATCGACGATTGGCAAGCAAAACCCAAACCGGTATTATCCATCATATCTTCTAGCAATCATCGGTTTGTTCCGGTTGAGCTTCAAAGTAGTGAGACTTTGAATCAACCAAGATCAATCTTGCCAACATAGGAGCATCACAACACATCGTTTGATGATGTAAAGCTTAGCTCTTTGCTCTCTAAGAACACCTCCAAGACCTCTGCTACTCGATACTCTTCTCTTTAGAACGCCCATCTTCGATATAGAAATTTTCTTTTAGGGTTTTTTCTTTGATGGTTTAAGTGGCTTAGATGTGAAGATGAGAGAAAGTGAGATGAGCAAAGAAAGGTATTTTATAGAAGATGAAGAAGAGAGTTGCCTAGGGACAACAAGTCGAAGTCGCGCGTGGAAGTGCACCCCAACCCACCCGACATTGTCTTTCACCATCCACTTGTGTTAGATGTCACACATCATTTTCAATCTTCTAAAGGAAATAATTTTTAAAAAATTTAATTAGATGATTTTGGGCGGTTTGTATTGGTGTTACCGTCATATATGTTAGGATTTGGATTGCAAAACTAAGTTTTAAAATACCATAAACACATAAATAAATGATACACATAATTTATATTGGTACATTTTTAAATGTGAGAGTTTTCTAAGTTTACAATTTCTTTTTTTTTGCCATACAAGAAACGACTTTGGCGCTCAATAGTAAATAAATGAGTAGCAAAACAATAAAGTAAATAGATGAGAAAATGTTAGGACAAACAAATACATGTCAATCAACATGAAATCTATCATCGCATCTTCACATCTTTATATCATCACCAAATCGGCAAAACCTTATGCTCCACAACTCAAAAAAAATAGAATTAGAAGAATTTAAATCCGGTAAATATGCACGTGTGATTTGTGAAATTAAAATCTCGAATTTCAGAATATCGAAGTTCTTATTGGCTGTCCACAAGACGACAATATTATGAATTATTGTACGATTATAATAGACATCATGAATCAAGAGAATTGTGAAATCATTTTCTGTATTTCTTTCTTTCTCATCAATGTGTTACAATCAAATCAATATATACAATTATCTTAACCGAAAGTAAACCAAGCCTATTATGACAATATTATGAATTATTGTACGATTATAATTAATTTCAATCATATGATTATGTTTTTTTTTACCATGATTTATGTTCCGATATAATTGCTATTTTGATTCTTTCATGCTATATACACTCCCTTTTTTTCCTCTTTCGTATAAGTTAAATTTTTATGTGGTGTTGTGAATCAGACTGAATACTTATCTACTTTAGTCTTAAACATGCTCAATCTGATGAGTGTGAAATATCTATAAGCCAATCGTTATACGGTCACAAACCGCGAACATGTATGACCCTCTTTGTTCCTTCTTTTATTATCCACCAAATATTTTTGAGACCTTTAATTATTATAGATTGCAAGAATACAAAAAAATTAAAGCTCTTAAATTAAAATATCATATTTACTCAATTTAAGATCATGTGTCAAAATTTAGTTGAATGATAAACAAATTTGAAATTTGGAACCGAAGTTTAAGTTTTGATTTAATTTGGACAAACCGGATCAAAATATTAGTTGTCAACTGAAATTTTGATTATTCGTACATTTTCGTATAAAGAATCTTATATAATGTAATAATATGTGGTTTCCGATTTATTTGAAATGTTAATCATTTTGGTACCTTTTTTGTGCATAGTATAAAATAATTGGGCCTTTATTTAAGAATATGGGTTATGAATAATAGTTTGTTGGTGTGTTGGATCCACGTCAGTACAGTTAGACCTTCCATTCGAGTTGAAAACATATGGTTCATTGACGTGGCATTGATGATTTTGTAAGATGAAGGGTTCGTAGATAGTTTGTGTTTCGATAAATAATTAAATATAATTAAAATTTTCAGAATCAATTATATAAGTTTACTCGGTTTGTCAATTATGTGGAATATCAATACAAATAGAAGTTCGTTTCTACTTTTTTTTTTCTTTTTTTTCTTCCAAATAAATATTTGATTATATTTTTAAACCATTACATAGATATAAATTGATGCACTATGTGAGGGGCAGATGTATAAAACTCGCGTCTTCCTTTCCTCTCAGGTGGATGTACGTCGTCGCCAGATCTGTGATGTTTGTTGATGTGGTGTTTGTCGTTAGGGTCTTTTTACGAAATTGTGCTCTTAAATCTGGATTGTTTGTCATGGTCACCGATGTCAAAGTTTTAATTTCTTACGGAGGCTCGCCGTTGATTTATGGTTACAATAGCTCTTCTTCGACGGATCTGGTTCTCCCTCACGCCATCTCTTCATCTTTTAGAGGTGAGGTTTGGCCTCTGACTTGATCGATGACTCTTTTTTATCCAGTGTTGCTTAGTGTAGTCCCTGGTAGTTGTGTTAGTGTTTGTGAAGCTTGAATCGTTGGAATTGGCTTGCTCAAAGTTTTTTTGTGGTATGCGTTTGGTTTTGCAAGCCCTCCATGCTATGTTCTTTGTTTTTGAATGTAAATCTACATTCTTCTTCTCTATTGGGTCATGTTGCGTGTTCGTTGGTATGATATGGGATATGTTCCTCTTGTTGCTCGCCATTTGGATGCTAATTCGTTGTGAAGTCATCTAGTAGCCTTTCTTTGAGCTTCCATTGGATATTGGAGTGTGGTTCTAGACATCGCAGTGAGTTCGTCCTTCAGTTTTTCTCTTGCGAGGAGGTTACCCATTTTATATCTGTAGGTGACTGAAACTGGGTCGACGAGGGTCCACGTGTAAAAACTGTTGGTCTTAGTTGGCTTGTATCCATTTGGATTTCAAGGTTATCTCCTTGTCCCTTTTTTGTCTTCGTCTCATCGGCTGATTAGCTTGACGTGATGGTTGTGGCTTTTGATCTTCGGTCTAGTTTGTTCATGTTTTCGTTCTAGTCGGTTT
Source organism: Cardamine occulta (assembly GCA_028015245.1). Taxonomy (NCBI): domain Eukaryota; kingdom Viridiplantae; phylum Streptophyta; class Magnoliopsida; order Brassicales; family Brassicaceae; genus Cardamine; species Cardamine occulta. The sequence goes on along the minus strand of CM051381.1, from coordinate 14,505,361 downwards.
TATCTACTGGTTTGACTACTGTGCAACTTGGTGGTTTAATTTTGGCTTTGTTACGTGTCTGGTCTTTTTGGTGCTAGCCTGCGTTCTCAAGTTTTTTGGAAAGTTTAGTATGTGTCTCTCTGGTTCGTTTGCTCAGATTTAGTGCTTAGATCTATTTTTCTTCCTTGAAGCTGATTTATTAGAATTGAGCCTCATTTTGTCTCCCGGTCAATTGGGTTTTATCTCCTTTATTTAGGCTTTGTGTATCCGGGAATATCAATGTTTCCAACGGCTTTAGATTTTTTGAATGTTTGTATAACTTTAGGTTTAACAACATCTAATAATATCATAGATGACAAAAAAAAAGAAAGAAAGATAGATGCACTCTCATAAAAATCCTAATGAGAGTAGAAACAAAGATAACCATCAAATCTAAGGATTGATAAAATATGGAGAGAAGTTTAAAGATATAACTTGTAAACAAAACTGCGAAGGTACACATCACACTCCGAACTCATTGAATTTGAGAATCGTCACCATAACTTCTGATTTTGACAAATACTAAAGAACATGGCTGGCTCTGAGATGGCAAATGTCCTAGGCGAAACAAAAATGGAGCCATATAATGTATAACATATTTTATTTTATTTAGATTTATCTTAATTTATAGAATTTCTAAAATATTTGATCTATTTTCAATTATTAAAATACACAAAAATATTTTAGCAACGTATAAATATATTTTTATTTGATAATATATGCACTAAACTTTCATCACAAAAATGGGCTATAGGCAAATGTTTCATCCTCGTATGCTTTCCACCTGCCACGGATTTCACTAGGCTAAATTTCGTTGCATCTCTAAGACTTATAAAGATTCTGCCATAACATAACAATCCGGTTAGAAGATTAACAATAATCTTTGGACGTGAATCCAAAGGAGATAAACTTCTTATAAGTGATTTCTCTACAAGAGCAAAAATAGGCTAGTTATTAGCATCGCTTCACCGGTAATTAGATTAGTGGGAACAATTTTGTAATTTTATTAATAAAATAGTCTAGCCATTAACATTGTTTCTACTAATCATCTAATTTTATTATGGAAAAATACCATAAAAAAACTTTAACTTTACAACTTTTTCTAATTAAAACCTCCAACTATTTGTGTTTTCAAAACAAACATTCAAATTGATAAAAAACTTTAACAAAAACCTCAAACTATTTTTGTTTCCAAAATAAACCTCTAACTATAAAGTTTCGCTTACTTAAACCTTCAAGTTTCTAATATTGAGCCCCATTGAGAGATTACTAACGGTCAACGATAACTCCCGTTAACTATGTTTGTCCATTTTTACGTATTTTTGTTGTTATTTAGTTATTTAGTAAGGAGAAAATGAGTTTACAACTACAAAAGTCTATTTATATAGGATTCATATTCAAAACTGACGGAGTTAACAAATATTTAATAGACGTTTGCTGTGTTAATTAGAGTTATCATTGACTATCAATTAATCCTCAATCAGACTCAAGATTGAGTTTTTCTTTTTCTATCTATGATTTCTATTCAAAACTGATAAAATTAACAAATAGTTAAAATGCGTTTGCAAAATTATTTTTGACCGTCAACTAATCTTCATTGGGATTCAAAATTGAGAACTTGAGGGGTTAAATAATCAAAACTTTATATTTGGAGGTTTGTTTTGAAAACAAAAATAGTTTGAGGTTTTTGTTGGAAAATTTTATCAATTTGAATGTTTGTTTTGGAAACACAAACAATTAGAGGTTTTAGTTGGAAAAGTTGTAAAGTTGGAAGTTTTTTATGGTATTTTTCTTTTTATTAATAAAATTTTAAAGTGATCAAACGTAGATTTGCAGTTGAAGTATAACACAAGTGCGAGTAAAATTTGAAAATCAGTTTGTATTAGTGGTAAGCGAAAAAGAAAAACATTAATTTAATATATAAGCTATAATTGGTGCAAACCCAACCCAATTTCTACGTTGTTAACTCTTGCTTTAATGGACTCAAGTTTTTCATTGATGGCTCTTGGAAAGAGCAGATGTATCATCTATGATAGTTTTGTATACAATAAAAGTAAAACGTGGATTAACCATTTTTTTTTTTTGTAGAGACCAAAATATTATGCAGAAGTTTGATTTCCCTTCGTGCGTATCGATAAAAGACATTAGTAGATCATATTCTGTATGTTTAAAAACTTAGAAGCCCATATACTAATGACTATTCTAACGATTTTATCTCCCAAAGCAACTAGAGGCAAAAAAAAAGTAGATCCGTTCTGCCTCTCCGGCAGTTGGTGGTCTTTGCCGGTGTCAGAGAGGGCTCGTCGGTTTCTATTCTTCCGGTGGCTTCCTATTCAATTTTCTGGTCTTAGGCGGAGGCTCCTCCGTTCGTTGGAACATCCTCATCGCGCGTTAAAACTGAAATTGGACTGAAGTGGGGGTCGCTATGGTGATACGTTCCAAACTTGAATCCGATCAAGTCAAGAACATAACCCCAAAACACTAAGCTTTAAACCCGATTAAAGCCAAAGACAAAATAAGAACAAGTTACTTCAATTTTCTATATCCCCCTTGTTTTAGTAATCGTTGAAGTTTAAATACAATAAGAGAAAGAAACTAACCACTAAACCTATAGCTAAGAAACGTGGAGAAGTGGGTTACAGTCCCATTAATTTAGGAGTGATTATGTTCTCATCAATACTCCACCCTCCAAAGAACCTTGTCCTCAAGGTTCATAACAAAAGCTCGTCCACGATCAAAGGGATGTTTCCCGTAGGTACCAAACAAAATCTCCTTTAACACAACCAATTTCCGAGGTTGCACAGAACCAAATCGAGATCCATTCGTAGACGAGTTGTATCGATTACACTTTTCTGGTTTTCTGGTCCGAGCAGTGTGATGGTGGCGTCTAACCGGAACAGTTCGACTCCGTCGTTGTTTCGGTGGTGAAGCCGGTGAACGTTTGAGTGATGAAGTCACCAATGGCCGAGATTCCACCGAAAACTTCATGTCGATGGCCATATCCACGATTTGTTTAGCCGGCTGGGTTGGTTTCTTCACGGTCTTCAACGTCTTCATCTTCTTACTCCAAGTTGCTGCCCGCTCCTCCCAATATTCCACCATCTTCTTCATCTCTTCCCGTAGCTCCTCTTGAAGATGAACAAACTCCTTCTTCATGGTTGCACGTGGAACCGCCAACGATGGTTCTTCATCGCCGTAGACATCAAAGATGGGAGCTCCATAGATCTTGTTATAGAGTTCCATGGATCAACTGCTCTGATACCAAAATGATACGTTCCAAACTTGAATCCGATCAAGTCAAGAACATAACCCCAAAACACTAAGTTTTAAACCCGATTAAAGCCAAAGACAAAACAAGAACAAGTTACTTCAATTTTCTATATCCTCCTTGTTTTAGTAATCGTTGAAGTTTAAATACAATAAAAGAAAGAAACTAACCACTAAACCTATAACTAAGAAACGTGGAGAAGTGGGTTACAATCCCATTAATTTAGGAGTGATTATGTTCTCATCATATGGCGTCGGCAGCGGCGAAGTTGGTGAGCTCGTCGGACCTCTTCCTGCTAGCTGGCTCGAGGACGGCTCTGCTGCAGGTTAGGCTCGCCAATGGTTTTGTCTCGATGGTGTTCTCTACGGTCCCTCGCGCTGCTCCTCCGTTCAGTTCTGGTGGCAAGTTGGGCTCCGGCATGGGCTTTTCCCGGCAAGGCTCCCGTAGATCTTCTTCCTTCGCTTCTGGTTTTCAGTTCGCGGTGGGGCAAGTCTTGTTGGTTCGATTTGCCTCAAGCGGTTCTTCGGTGGTCTCCCTTTAGCGAGTGGGAGGGCGGTAGTGAGAGTTTGGCCAAGTGTTGTTGGATAGTTCCTTCTCCTTGCAGGCGTTCTTCATTTCGGACTGGTCTCAGTTCTGTTTCCTTTGCGTGTAGGTCTTTGTTGTTTGTTCTTCTCTGTCTTCGACAGGGGTTTCATCAATTGCATTTGTCGGGCTCGATTTCTTCATCTTAGGCGAATTTTGAAGGATTGAGTTCTGTCTCGAGGATTCATTGACTCCGATGCTTTGTGTAGCTTCTTGTTCTCACCGGGAGAGTTGTTATGTGGGTTGTTTGTCAGGACCGTGAGTTTTTTCGTTATAGGCGGCTTCTCTAGCTTTCGGCTTCGGGTAGGGCTTCAACCAACATGTCGTCTTTTCGAAGCCGCTGTCTGGTCTAGAGGTTTATTGGAAAGTCGTAGGTAAAGGTCTGCTTCTAGGTTTGACGGCTGGCCTATCTCTTGCCTTTGCTCGTGGCAACTCGAAGAGTCTCTGGAGTTTGGGAGATGTGCTTAGTTGACCGAGTTGTTGGATCTTTGAGCTTCAGTATTTTTTTTCGTCTTTTCGTTTTTTTAAGGATCTTGCTTGGTTCGCGCTGTTGTTGATTGGTGTTTAGATTTTGGTATTTCCGTTTTCTTTGTATAATCTCTAATTCTGTCAAAATTTTAAAATAGTATAAATATTTAGCAAGTTTACCAAAAAAACCAAATCTATAGTTTGGCTCCTAGACGTATACAATTTAATATCAATGCCAAACGTAATTAGTTTGGTATGACAAAAAAAATGCAAAAAAAGAAAAAGAAAAAGAGTAATATCAATATTTCAAAAGCACTTTACTATTTTGGGCTTTTTAGACATAATGTTAAGTCTGGCCCATTAACACCGACATAGCTTAGCCCATTTAATCAGCTTAAACATACGTTTTTTGTTTTTTGATAAAGAACAGCCTAAACATACTTGTAGCTTACAATTTCTTATATGATGATGCTGGCTCAAAAATATCCAATGCTTTGTTGATATATCACACAAAAAGACAGACATATATTATAAATGCATGCATGTGTGTTTATATGGAATTGTGTTGAATATTTATCAGTTTAACGGAGGTACCAAAATAGTTATTACGGCAGATTAATTAATGACGGTTATGAATCATAGAGATTACAGAAGAACTATATATACCATTGGTCGTATAGGATTTAATTTCAAATCTGTTCGTAATATTGAGTATGAATCCTTGCTGTGTAACAAGTTTTATGATCTGGAAACTCCTTATAGTCTGAAATCTCATTTCAATAATTAACCACGATTTGTAGTAGTATTGTAAATAATACGTTTTGAGCTTAAAGAAAGTCAATGGCGTAACATTTTGTGATATCTTAAGAAGTTAAAACATGTCGGTCCATTGGTACGGAGTTACGTACATAATAGTGTACATATTTGGTAAATACTATATGTAGAGCTCGTTGACTTGGTTGACCTTTAACTTTCACATTCTCTTGTGGTGACGCCATTGCGTTCGTCATTGTTTATCAGTTAGAAATATTAAATAACTAAAGAATAACGACAACTATGATATGTGTATGTGTGTGTGTATAGCTTTTACAAGTGGGAGTACGGGTTTTTGATGAGCTCGTTTACAACAGAAAAAATTCACTACATAAATATCTAAAAAAATGTCATTATATGTAAATGCAAGTTGCAAAGTTAAATCAAAATCCAACCCAAAAAAAAGTTTGCTAATAGTAAGTTATAACAGCTAGTTGGATGTATTTCATTCAAGGGTGTCATGTCGGCAACGTGAATCTACTTATTACATATAGTCAAAGATAGTATTAATTAAATATTAAAATGTACTTCTATTTATAATACATTATTCTTTCACAATTTTAGTTTAGGAAAAATTAGGTATTAGGTATTATAACCATGAAACACATTTTAACTAACAAAATAATAATGTAAGTTAAGTGGCAATACTAGAGGGTCCTTCTGTTTCTAATTAATGTAGTTTTTTCACCTACATTAAAAAAAGTTTTGAAATGACAAAAATATTTTTTTTTCTTCTAAAAATTATAGTATTAATTAGAAACAGAAGGAATAATAAACAAATCAATTAAATTAAATTTGTAAATTTATTTAAAACTTATTACAGTAAAAGTTTTAAAAATTAATAATATTGAGAACAGTATATTTTACAATATATATTTTTAATTTATCATATTTATTAATTTATAGAGATGATATTTAAGCCAAACTATCAATTTGAGACTAAAAATTTATCAAAATATTAATTTATCGAATAATAATTTATAGAGGTTTTATTTACTGCACATCAATCTCCAGAAAATTCTTGTTGTTGTTGTTGTGTTATTTGCCATTATTGTTGTTGTGTTATTTGCCACATAACAATAAATAAATGTTAGAGAATGATGGAAACCTCATTAATTTTCTGACAATAACGGGGCTACTTTGATATCAGCTTCTCAACCAATGGAAATATGTATGGGGTAGTTGGTCCCATGGTTTCGACCAATTATCTTCGAATTTTTATAGTTATTGAAACTTTAGTCAACAAAAGCAACTTGGAGTGATAACACGAGGAACTAGTCACTATATTGATGAAGTTAATAAATATAACGAGCTCTTGAACTTAATTAGTCATTATTAATTGATTTAAGTTATTCTTTTAGATTACTTTTCTTTTTCCCATGACTTGGAATGAGGTGTATGACTACATCTGGTCCACAAGTGGCCCATGCTCTGATGCTTTTCTTTCCGTTGTTGATATAGAAGAATCTTGTAAAATCCGTGACTTAATTTTAGTTATTAAATTCCAAATGTTAAGAATTACCTAATTTTATTTTATTTTTAGTCAAAAGTACATAATTACTTAATTAACTGATGTTCTAATTGGACAAAAATGGCGAAGGTGGGCAGATTTCAGGTTTCTCTCCTACTAATTAACTTTTTGATCAACTCGAAGAAGATGATTTGGTAATTTAGATCTCTAGCACTTTTTTTTTTGGTGCCATTTGAACAAACTCGTAAAATTAGTTAGTGTTTTTTTTTTCCGCTTTTCATTATGACAAAACAAAAAAAAAAGAATAGAATTTGAGAGAAATTGTGCTTGATTCGATATGTCTTCGTAAGTTAGTTAGGAGCACCAATTCTCAGAACTTAGCTACTACTATTACAAATATTTTAACGGGCAATGTACATTACTTTCAAAATGAGACAAGTTGGCTAATCGAAAACACATAAATGGGAATACAATGCGTGATATTGCCGTGGCACAAAGTTTCCATTTCTCCGAAATACTATCCCTTTCCTTCTTTTTTCTTTTAATTAAAAAGGAAATTAATTGGGTCGTGAACAAAGAAAGATAAGATCTCTCCCATAAAGATAACATTAAAAATTACTCCCTTTTGTTGAGAAGAAAACATTACTATATTTACACCTAACGGCTAACGCTGCCTCACCTTTGATAAGATAAATGGTTAATTTCTAACTATCCGAACTATCTTATTTCTATATAATTTATATAAATGATGTCATTGATATCAGAACATTTGTAAACCTATATAATTTTCATTTCACTATTTTGGAACCTTTTTATTAAATAATACTAATAATAGGAATAAAACCTATGGAAACTCATCGTATCTAATTAATACATCTAGTAAAGAGTAATAACATAATATGCCCCAGTCACGTACTTATTTCTTAAACTAAACTAAATTCATCTAATGGAAAAATACATAATATATTTACTATATATTTGATTGATTTATGTTTCTCATTTCTTTTTTAATTTTTAAACTTATGTTTCTCATTTCTTGTTTATTTTAAAACTTATGTGTCTCATTTTCGATTTATATTTGATGGCTTTGATTATTGTTTCTTAAAAAGGTTAATTATTTAGTAGGGATATCAACAAACAAGTTAAAGATATTATACACGCTACATTTGTGAATTTAATTCAGTCTTTTTCTGAAAACGTGTAGCTTATTCGCTTAGTAATCATCATTATCTAAACTCTAGGAAAAAGAGTAATAGTCTTTTTAGTTCTTATCCAAAAACTTATCTAACATACTTAATAGACACGAGAGACAAATTAAAGGACAATGAATGTATATATATATAGACTAAATAAATAGTATACTCTTAAGTTGAAGTAAATATGTAATGAGATCGATATTTGATGTAATATTCGTATTGATGAGAAAAAGTGAAATAAGTTAAGAATACGATCGATCCTCCAGAACAAAGAAGAATAATATGGGAGTATATAGTTTAACAAAAAAAAAATGTGAGTATATATATTAGTTATGATTCCTATTACATTTATCTACGATAGAAAGAATATTGCTTTTAATAAAAAAAAAAGAATATTGCATTTTAATATCCCAAAATCAGATACACGATTAAATACTAATTTTTTAGGATATCACGCGGCTGCCGACAAGAGATGTAAGGTATGACTTTGCGCAGACATATTAGTCATTTGAGTGTCATTATATATTTGATTGCTGGGATTATATTTGATCTCTACCTAAACAAGCTTTACGTCGTCGCACCAAAAATAAACTATTGAGTGTTGTGTATGCCTAACACTAAAGAAGTTAAGATAATCTCGAAGGCTATTAATCTAATCCAAACAAGATTAATGTGGATAAACATTCGCTTTGTGGTGCCAACAAAAATAACAAAAAGCATTCTTTTTGCTTTGTTCATCACAACCCATCGATAACGTAAATAATACTTTTTGGGGTTTATTACTTTTGAACCCGTAATCACGTTTTGGTTATGCTATTGAATTTTCTCATTTAGAAGACGTGTTTAAAAAAAAGTACATAGCTAGCTAACCAAAAAGCTACAAAATGTGGAACTACACTGAATTATTAGGATCATTATCAGCCGATGCTCGATCAATAAACACATGTGATATTAGCTGATTTGGGTGGTTAATTAATATCATCATCAGTATTCTCTTCTTCTTTTTTTTTTTTCGTAAACTGTCAAGTTTTGTTTGTTTGTTACTTCAATCCGACAAGTTGCTTTGACGTTTATGTTATTTGTCCTCACTCCTCTCAACTACTATATTAATTTTCGTAGAAGATAATATTAATTACTCTAAGTTGATGTAATGAGATTAGAGTGCATAGTTGTAGAGTTGTAATAAAAATCACAAGTGTAGATTATTATACTTATACTTGAAGAACGATTTGAATTGATTACTATATTTTTAATTTTTCAATTATATGTTAGTGTAGATTGCAATTTCCCTTGTCTTAAATAACCCATTAACAATCGTCTATGTTAATGTTTCTAAGACTTATATAATCAGGTGAATATTTAAATAGATGGATATTGCTATTAATTTTTAAATAGGTTAAATATTTTTATTTACCAATCCACTTGTTAACTAAACTATATAATATATTTTTTATAATTTAATATTTTCAGTTATTATGTTATTATTCATAATTATTTGACCATATATTGGGGGGTTTTTTTATAACATTTATTCGGTGAGAATCTTCTATTCCATTTAAGTCTTTGGTCATGGGGCTAAATTCAACAAAAATCACAAATAAATTTACAAGATTCTACATTTAGCCAAATCATGTCGGTTATTATAAGAAATGGAAGAAATATGCTTTATTGCTTGATATGCAAAAAATGGAATTAAAAAGGTATTATATCTCAAGACTCAAGAGCATTGACCATTGCATTTTGTATACATGGAGGATTCATGCTTCCAAAAAGATGCCAGGGAACAAAATTTATTGAGGTTTAAAAAAATACATATTAATTTTCAGTGAGAAAAGAATAATATCGTAACAATTATAAAAAATACATATTAATTTTTCTATGGTATCTCTTAAGAAAAAGAAGAATTTCCCAATCTCCTACTTCTGTTTTTTTGTTAATCTATGCTTTCTCATTATAATAATTAATTAATCACCATGCTTGTAAATAAGCAAATTAAAGCTCAGGGGGAATGAACTTCACTAAAATAATATTCTAGTTCTCATGTGAATCTGTTTTATCCATTTTGGCCCACTTCTCGGCCCCACTTCCCCATGCAGGCAGCCCACAACATACTCATATTAACCTTTTATTCGTCGTGAATATAACTTAAAAATATAAATAAATATATATATATATATATATATATATATATATATAAATTTGATTCTTTATGTAGGATTAAATGTGATAATATAATATAACTTAACAGTAAAATATACTCTCGATAATTAAACATAAATTTTGTATGATTTAAATATCTAAGAAAGTCTCGTAATTGGTATATTAAGTGAATGGAAGAATGTAAAGCGTATGATAATAAAAACGGAAAAACATTTCTTGTAGATTTATAAACGGTAAAAGCCAATATATTTTTGTAGACTAATGTTTAGAAAAAATATGTTTAGTTATATTTTCAACATATGTATCATGTGTAGTAGAATCACTTTCTAAAAACTTGTGAACGTAAAAATTTGATAAATATACTAAATAGTAAAAACAAAATAGTGCTTTTTCAATTGGAAACTTCTTTGATTTTGTGATTTTTAAAGATTTAATAATGTTTCTACACTACGCCAAGAAATATGAGGTTTGGAATCTAAAAAATGCAATTAATTATTATTTATGCACATTAGTAGAGGATAAATTTACAAAAAAATTTCAACGTGTGGTGCATGTAGAATTGTTTGGCGTGAATGCTCATAAGACAATAAATTTATCCGTTGTGAAATTTTCAATGTCACAGTTCTTATAATTTAATAGAATAATAATACATCAATGTTGACAAACCCCGATATGGAAACGTTAATATGCGAATTTAACTTAACAAAAAAAAAATATTCTGTAATCTCTTGCATGAACCTTCCAGTGAATTTAAGTTGACCCACAACATATACACACATAAACCCATGTTATTCCCATACACCTACCCATAAATTATACTTATCTCCTTAAAACACACTACAAATAATAAAGGAAAGGAAACAAAATAAAATTAAAATATGGTAATAACTAATAACATACATGGACTTGATGTTTTCTTATTTCCCTCTTGTCTCTCTATATATACACGCATTATATTCACACTCGTTCACACTTACATACATACAAACATTATTCATCTCTCTCAAATTTTCACAATTTTCTTGTGATTTCTTAAACTTCTTCTTAAATGGAGGCTATGAGTAGCGTAGACGAGAGCTCAACTAGTACAGATTCAATTCAAACTCCAATCAAGATTCCGATGAGAAAGCCGTCGTCTCCGGTGAGTTTATTACACAGAATGGGAAGCGGATCAAGCGTGGTTTTGGATTCAGAGAACGGCATCGAAGCAGAATCAAGAAAGCTTCCGACGTCAAGATTCAAAGGCGTTGTTCCTCAACCTAACGGACGATGGGGAGCTCAGATTTACGAGAAGCACCAGCGCGTGTGGCTTGGCACTTTCAACGAAGAAGACGAAGCGGCGCGTGCTTACGACGTCGCTGCTCACCGTTTCCGCGGCCGTGACGCCGTCATAAATTTCAAGGACACGACGTTAGGTAACGGCGATGACGAAGAGGTTGATTTCTTAAACGCACATTCGAAATCTGAGATCGTTGATATGTTGAGAAAACACACTTACAACGAAGAACTAGAGCAAAGGAAACGGAACCGTAACGGTAACGGAAACACGAAGGAGACGACGACGACGACGACGACGGCGTTTGATGACGTTACGGTGATTCTGACGGGGTTTAAAACGGCGGAGTCACTGTTTGAGAAAGCTGTAACGCCAAGTGACGTCGGGAAACTAAACCGTTTAGTTATACCGAAACACCAAGCGGAGAAACATTTTCCGTTACCGTTAGGTAATAATAACGTCTCCGTGAAAGGTATGCTGTTGAATTTTGAAGACGTTAACGGGAAGATGTGGAGGTTCCGTTACTCGTATTGGAACAGTAGTCAAAGCTATGTGTTGACTAAAGGTTGGAGCAGATTCGTTAAAGAGAAGAGACTCTGTGCTGGTGATTTGATCAGTTTTAAAAGATCCAACGGTCAGGATAAACAGTTGTATATTGGTTGGAAATCGAAATCCGGGTCGGATGAAGAAACGTGTCGGGTTGTGAGATTATTCGGCGTTGACATTTCTTTAAACGACGCTGTTTTAGTGAAGGAAGAAACGGAGATGTTGTCGTTAAGCTGTAATAAGAAACAACGAGTCTTGTAACAACAGTTTAACAACCTCTTTATTTGTTTTTTGTATTGTAATTTCTTGGAAAAAAAACTTTTAATTTTAATTTTATTTAACTTCTACTCCTTGCCGATATTATTTATGTTGTTAACAACAAAATGGCAAAATTAATTAGGTGTTATACGATTTTTTTTGTGTTAATATGTAATTACCTCTATTTGTGTGGGCCTTGTTTGTAATTATAATGGGCTCTATTGATTTACAGGCCCATTAATGTTTTTCTTCTTCAAAATCTATGGTCCGTTGCCTTATTCACCAGCGAAAAATGTTGTCCAGGATTTCTCAATCCCGTTCATTATTTAACGGCAATCAGTTAACGCCGTCGAGATACTTCACCGGAGCTCCGACCAAGTTCTCAGATTTCCCGCTCTTAGGTACTCTTCTCTAATTGCTCTATTTGTTTCAAGATCATGCTTACGTTTCGAGGAAAATTGATGATGAAGGAATTAGTAAAATACGATTCGCATTGTTTAAGTGTTTCAAATATGAAATTTTGGATTCGTTGAATCATAATTTGAATTCTGTGTATTTTTTTGTTTCGTTTTAGGGAAGAAGAAACCATCTTCTCTGAGTATAAGAAGGTATATAGCAAAATTGAATGTAAGACATTTTTACTTATAAAGGTGAGATTTTTAATATATGTTTATATCCAATTTTAATGCATTTTCTAGGATTCAGAAACTTCAAAACACATTAGAAGATATCAGAAATCAACCTCTAATATGTGGAGAAGTATCGCTTCGTCTTCTTGTTCCTGATCACATACCAAAGCCTTCATATGTTGAGTCTACGGAATCACCAAAGGTATCAAGTGAATATCAGATTCCTGACTCTATAGGCATTGTTAAAATGAAGAAAGCTTGCGAGCTCGCGGCTCGTGTATTAAACTATGCAGGATCTTTGGTTAAAGTAAGTAAAGATTGGATTTTTACTTGTGGGGTTCTTCTAGTTTTCTATTGAATCCTCTTTGGTTTAATGGTTTTTTTCTTTTGCAGCCCTTTGTTACTACTGATGAAATTGATAAGGCAGTGCATCAGATGGTTATCGAGTCTGGTGCTTATCCTTCACCTCTTGGATATGGTGGATTTCCTAAAAGTGTTTGTACATCTGTTAATGAATGTATGTTTCACGGTATTCCTGATTCTCGTCAGCTTCAGGTCTGGAGTATGATCATGAAACTACTTTTTCAGTATGAGAATTTTCTTGTACAATATCACTAATAAACCATTCTTTTCAGAATGGGGATATAATAAACATCGATGTTGCTAATCGATGTTGCCGTTTACTTGGATGTAAGTCTTCTTTTGCTAATCTACAAATCGATTTTAAACTTTGGATGTAACATTTTTTTATGTTTAACACTTTGAATCAGGGATATCATGGAGATACATCAAAGACTTTCTTATGTGGAGACGTTAATGAAAGCCTTGTACAACTTGTGAAGGTTTTAATGGATAAACTCTCCATTTGCCTTACTTCTAAACGATTAGAGGCTGACTTGATTATTGTTCTTGTAAAGATTACAGAAGAATGCTTGAAGAAAGGTATATCGGTTTGTAAAGATGGAGCAAGTTTCAAACACATTGGGAAGATAATCAGGTACTAACCAGATTCAATAAAACAGAAAGTGAAGTTAAAATGGAGCAGTTTGGTTTTATTGAATTTCCAAATTTCCAACAGTGAGCATGCTGAAAAATATGGCTATAATATGGAGAGTTTCATCGGTCATGGTGTAGGAACCGTATTACATTCGGAACCTCTTATATATCTTCATCGTAACTGTAAGTAATAGAAGAGCTTTTCTGTAACAAGTCTACCTAATGGTGAAATTTCTCTGAAAATGTGTTCTTTTTGTGCAGATGATTATGAGCTTGAATATATGATTGAGGGACAAACTTTTACGCTCGGTAAGCATTCTCTATAAAGAACTTGATGTAATGCATTGTACTCTTTTGTAAATAAACTGATTGGTTCCTTTTTGCACAGAACCAATTCTCACCATTGGAACCACCGAGTTTGTAACATGGCCTGACAAGTGGACAATTGTGACAGCGGATGGTGGTCCGGCCGCACAGTTTGAGCATACAATTCTTATTACAACAACTGGTGCAGAAATTCTCACCACATCATAAACTATATAGTACCATTCACAATGGTAACTTAACCATTTCAAGGTTTTGTTTAATGGTTATACTGCGGTTAAGATACTACATGCATCAAAATATGGAAGCTGCAATGTGATGTTGACTGATGTGTAGGAGATTGTATTAGCAGGAGCTAACACATAAAGATCAGATTAAGACTTGTGTTTTTAGTTTTACAGTTGCTCAAACAGGTTATGCTGTAAAAAACTATAAGCCTGTTTGGTTCTGAGCTAAACCAGTTCCATGAACATTCATACTAATCCATAATTCTAAAATCTTAGGTTCTGGTACCTTGAGGCGATTATCAAACTTGGAAACAACAAGTATAATAGTTGAAAAGCTTGAATCAATCTGAGGAACTGCAACTAAACACAACGATGAGCCACCACTCCACACTACTCTGCTGAAGAAACAAGAGAATCATACACTGACTTGACCATCGATAGAATTTCATCTTTTCTTGGCTTACTCAAACAAGAATTACAAAGTATCCAATACACAAAAAGTTTCAAACTTTGATCAAGATAGATACAAAAAGTAAGACAGGGTTTTAGTAGGCGTGGTTACATCTGTGTTTGATGAAATCGCCATTGACGAATGACGAAAGAAGAGAGGCAAAAAGTGAAAATTCGCAGAGATGGAGGAGAAATCAGACGAAATGAATTCAAATTTGAAATTTACATTATGGGCCTTATTGGGCCTAACTTCAACTCCATCAGGCCAACATTTTAAAACCTATCTAATCTGCAGAAAGTCTATAATTACAAAAACAAACACAGTTTTTGGAAAATGCAGGACCGTCGGATTTAAGTATCTGACTGATCAACGGCTAATCTTGATAATTAATAAGATCTCCTGAAAATTTATCCGTTAGAAACGCAAAGATGCATCGGAGAAGAAGAAGATGTTCTCCACACTCCCAAATTTTCTCTCTTCTGATTTTTTTGGAAGAATTCTCTCGATCTCTTCTTCAATTTGTAAAGATCCTTCACGAAATTCATAGATAAGTAATTTCTTCGATTTCCTTGTATCGCGAATTTGTTTTAGAATTTCTAAGTTTCGTGTAGTCTGTTCTTATGTTGTATTGATCTAGGGTTTTTGTTTGTTTTGATGGAACTTTGATGCTTGATTCAGCGAGAAACTGCTATCATCGTTTGGGGTTTCTTCTTCGTCTTAGTTACTGATTAGGTTTCTATACCTTCTTTTTTGCGATTTTGATTTTAGGTTTTACAAGTTTCCTAATCGTTCGTATTTCAATTTCTGTTTTAGGGTTTCTCTTTTCGTCTTCTTGGAAGCTTGATTCTGCGTGAAACCATCAAGGTACTTCTATATCTTTACTGTTTTTGTTGTGTTTATTTATGAAGATTTGTTTAGGATTTTCTGATCTGTGAGGACAAACATATATGATCAATCTTCGTCTGTGAGATTACTTCTTTATTTAGTTAATTGAAATCTGTCATCGTATTTAGAAATCATGATTTAGATGATGATGATGATGAAGAAGATCCAATTGAGAAAGATTGAGTAAAGGCTGTGTAGAGAATTTGTTTTCTCTTAGAAAGTTTCACTTAGAAATTTTTAAAGAGTTTATTTCCTTGTGGACTTAAAGAAGATATTCATGTCTGTGTCAATTGATCTTTGTCGTTGCAATATTTGAGCATTGATAACAAAGTTAACTTCAATAACAATCTTTTCTAAAAATTTCTCTTAGGGATTAGATGTTGTTGAAGAAAGTGATGAAGAGTAAGGATTCTTGAGCCAAATAAAAGGCTGAATGAATCTGATGGAATGAAATTGGATGATGTAAGTCCTTTTCAATTTTCCCATTTTTGTCCATCACTTTAGTATCTTATTTGGGTTTTGGTACAAAACAAATTGAGCTTTTTTGTTACTATAATATGTTTACTTTTCCTATCTACTCTGTCAATCTTCATAACTCTTCAATGACCAGTCTTTATAGTATGATTATTTGATCAAACTTGTATTGTACTTTTTGTTATCAGGAGAGAAAAGCTTCAATGAAGAAAGAGACATCATCGGCGACAGAGTTGGTAACATAATAAGAAATCAGTGCTGCTCTGTTGGAAATGGGACCAGCTACAAACTAAAGAACTTAGTTCTCGGTTCAAGACAAGAATTGTGAGTAAACAAGTAAATACCAATTTCTCTTATGATCACATCTGAATTAAGCTATAATCTTAACATATATCAAGCCCTCTATGGAGATTTCTGGTTATGCTAATCTAGTTTTTTTCAAGACATAGTAAGACGATTGTGATCTTGATGTAATGCTAGTAACATTTCTTGTCCCCGTTCTTGTTCAAAAGTTTTAGCTTGCTTGTGAATGTTTTTGTGTTGCATATGTAATGAATGTTGCAAGGATTTCCAAGTTTCCTAATCGTTGATATTTTAATTTCTGTTTAAGGTTTCTCTTTTCGTCTTTGGTTTGAATCTGCATGGAAGCTTGACCATGCGTGAAACCGTCGAGGTAATTCTCTATCTTTACAGTATTTAGAAATCATGATTCATCTTCAATAAACATGATTAAAATATAATCATATGAAAAACCAATCCCAAAAATAAATTCTAAATACAATAAACTAAATCATAGTTTTTTTTTACCTATATATATCAGCAATATTTTCTATACTTTAAATAAATAACATCATTATAACTATTTACACAACTAAAAATAAATACAATACTTAAAAGAATACCATAATCATGTTTAACACTAATCCTATAAATTAATTCTAAATACTTTGAAAAACAACATATTTCACAAAAACAAATATAAACTAATTGAATTATTTTTCTAAACTAAAACCAAATTAAAATATTCACCCGTGCTGGAATGTGGATCCGACTCTAGTTATTACTTTTTTTTTTATTTCAACCCTAAAAAATCATGGGCAAACACTAGTTTAATAGTGTTCACTCAGATTCTATTTGGGGACATTGTCCCGAGAAATTGTGAATTAAAACGATTTTTGGTGGGTAGTGCATGCCTAATCGGAATGGAAAGAGAAAAAAACACACACAGTTTAGAACAAATACGATGAATCGGTTTTTGACAAAAGAGAGAATAAGACCGACGACTTAAGAAAATAGGACACACTAGTGGGTAGTGCATGTCTAATCGGAATGGAAGAGAATGAGAAAAGAACACACGGTTTAGGAAAAGACTATGGATAGATTTTGATAGGGAGAATATGACCAACAACTTAAGAAAATCGAGCACACGGGTGGGTAGTGCATGCCTAATCAGAATGGAAGGAGATGGAAAAAGAACACAGTTAAAAAAAAAACAGACTATGGCTTGGTTTATGATAAAAAAGATAATATGACCGGCATAAGAAAATCGAACACACGGATGGGTAGTGCATGCCTAATCGGAATGGAAAATAACATACGGTTTAGAAAAAAGATTCAAGATAATTTTCTGATAAAAAAGAGAGTATGACTGACGAATTAAGAAAATCAAACACATGGGTGGGTAGTGCATGTTTAATCAGATGGGAAAGAGATGAAAATAAGACACATTTTACAAAAAAAAGACTATGGATCGGTTTCTAATAAAAGAGAGAATATGTCTGACGGTTTCAGAAAATCGAACACACGAGTGGATAATGCATGCTTAATCAGAGTGGAAGAGGATTGAAATATAACACATGTTTAAAAAAAAAAAAGACTATGAATTGGTTTCTGATTAAAGGAAGAATGTGAATAACATCTTAAGAAAATCGAACATATGGGTGGACAATGCATGTCTAATCAGAATGGAAAGGAATGGAAAAATAACATATGGTTTAGAAAAAAGATTTAAGATCGATTTCTGATAAAAGGGAGAATATAACTGGTGGCTTACAAAAATCGAACACACAGGTGGATAGTGCATGTCTAATCGAAATGAAAGGAGATGGGGCAAAACACACGATTTAGAAAAAAAGACTATGGATATGTTTCTGATAAAAGGGAGAATATGGTCGATGACTTAAGTAAATTGAGCACACAAATGGATAATGCATACCTAATCAGAGTGGAAGGAGATGAAAAAAACAAACAGTTTAGAAAAAAAAACTATGGATCAGATTTATATAAAAGTGAGAATATGACTGACGGTTTAAGAAAATCAAACACATGGGTGAGTAGTGCATGCATAATCGGAATGGAAATGGATGGAAATAGAACATACAGTTTAGAAAAAGACTATGAATCAGTTTCTGATTAAAAAGAGAATACGACCGGCGGCTTAAGGAGATTAGGAGCTTCTTGGGTCATGCCGGTTTCTATAGGCGTTTCATTAAGGACTTCTCATCAATTGTAGGCCATTAACTAGGCTCTTGTGCAAGGAAGTTGAGTTGTATTGATGATCACTGCCTTGAAGCCTTCTTAAGGATCAAGAAGGAGCTAGTTAGTGCCCCAATTGTTCAACCACCGGATTGGGACTTGTCTTTTCAAGTGACGTGTGATGCTAATCACTTTGCGGTTGTAGCGGATTTAGGTCAAAAGAAGGATAAGAAGCTCCATGTTATCTACTATGCAAGTAGAACTCTTGATAGTGCCCAAGTCAAGTATGCAACTATGGAGAAAAAGCTTTTGGCAATAGTCTTTGCATTCGAGAAGTTCCGATCTTATCTAGTGGGTTCCAAGGTTATTGTGCATACGAATCATGCGGCTTTGAGGCACTTGTTGGTTAAGAAAGATGCAAAGCAAAGTCTCCTTAGATGGATCTTACTTCTATAAGAGTTTGATTTAGAGATCAAGGATAAGAAGGGCATCGAAAATGGTGTGGCGGATCACTTATCAAAGATGAGAATTGAAGAGCGTCCGTATAGATGACTCTATGCCCGAGGAACAATTGATGGCCGCTAGACTTTTGCTAGAGAACTATAAAACGGGAAAGAAGCTTGACTAAGTTATGAGTTTGAGTGAACAATTGTCATGGTATGTAGACTTTGTGAACTACTTGGCATATGGGAGAGAGCCGCCGAAGCTAGATAGCTATTAAAGAAAGAAATTTTTTCAAGGACGTCAACCTGTTTTATTGGGATGAGCCTTATTTGTACACACTTTGTAGAGACATGACGAAGATTTATTCCTCCGCTACACATCTATTATAAAGATTGTGTCTACAAAGTGTGTACAAATAGGGCTCATCCCAATAAAACCGGTTGACGTCCTTGAAAAAATTTCTTTGCCTATCTTGACTCTTCTTTTTTGATCTATATACTGTAGATTATTAATAGTTTAGAGATAGTTATTAAAATACATAAGATAGTATACGTCAAAAACTCTGTATAAAAGTATTAATAATTACGGAAAATTCACCTCATTATAAATTTTTAGACATGTACAATACTTCATCACATCATATAATTTCGTATTTGAGTGTTAAGGATACCATTATTATAATCAGAATAGTAATTTTACATAAAATTTATCAATAAGTATTTTACTAAGATTTTAAAGATATGATAAATTTAAACTTTAGTTGATGATACTAAGATACATATAAAAAACTTAATTTTTAAAATTTATAAATTTTTAAAACTTAAGTTTATTATAGAGCTTAGTATCATAGGAAAGTTTAAATTTATCCTTTAAAATCTCTACGAATCTTTGTAAATATAGAAGAGAAGTCTAGAGAGTATTATAAGTATACTAGTCACAGGTGTTAAGTACCATTATATACTGTGATAGTAATGGATAATATGTTAGAATAGCTTCAGAGTATGTCGTACATGATACATGTCTAAGTGTACCCCATATGTCGGAGGTGGGTCCCATTTGCCTGGTAATGCGGTCTTGACTTCTCAGATAATTCTTTATACAGAGTTTTTTGATACAGATATACTCTGTAGATTATTAATAGTTTAGAGATAGTTATTAAAATATATAAGACCTTTTTCCCTTACTACCAAAAACACATCTTCCAACAACCCATTGGTCCCCTAAACCTCATCGCCTTTCACATTGACATGGGTATTCCGTGGGTTTGTTCTTAGCATTTTAACCTCACTCTTTACTTACCAGGAATGCCTTGCTCTTTACTCCGAGAATTTCAGATTAAATGGTGGGACAAATTTACCCTAGACCGTTGCTCCCTCGCCAATATTCAAAAATTCTTCAAAATCACTAAGGAAGTTCACACCGCTATCCAAACCGTTTCTAAATCAATCCCCCTACTTAAACCACATCAACTTCCTACATCCTTTACTTCTAAAACCAAGCCATCTACCCTACATCCGCTACACATCTTTTATAAAGATTGTGTCTACAAAGTGTTACAAATAGGGCTCATCCCAATAAAATCGGTTGACGTCCTTGAAAATTTTCTTTCTTTGGTAGCTATCTAGCTTCGGCGGCTCTCTCCCACATGCCAAGTAGTTCACAAAGTCTACATACCATGGCAATTGTTCACTCAAACTCATTACTTCCTTAAGTTTCTTTCCCGTTTTATAGCTCTCTAGCAAAAGTCTAACATCCATCAATTGTTCCTTGGGCATAAAGTCTTCTATAGGGCCACCCTCTTCAATTCTCATCCTTGATAAGTGATCCGCCACACTATCTTTGATCTCTAAATCAATTTCTTGTAGAAGTAAAATCCACCTAAGGAGTCTTGGCTTTGCATCTTTCTTAACCAACAAGTGCCTCAAATCCGTATGCACAATAACCTTGGAACCGATTAAATAAGATCGGAACTTCTCGAATTCAAAGACTATTACCAAAAGCTCTTTTTCCGTAGTTGCATACTTGACCTAGGCACTATCAAGGGTTCTACTTGCATAGTAGATAACATAGAGCTTTTTATCCTTCTTTTGACCCAAAATCGCTCCAACCGCGAAGTTACTAGCATCACACATCACTTCAAAAGGCAAAAAAAAAAAAAAAAAAAAAAAAAACTAGGGATCGATTTCTGATGAAAGGTAGACTATGGATCAATTTTTTTAACTTGTGAGAAGTTTTTTTTTTTTTAACCAAAAAAAAATTCGACAATTTAAAAAAAATCAAACACACATGTAGGTAGTTCTGCATCATTGGCCATCACTAGTTCGTTTTTGAAATTTTGTAATTTGTATATTTTCTTCTTCGCCAAGCTCTGTTCCTTAATTCCTTATTGTTGTTTGGTGGTTTGTTAAACTTAATCCTTATTCCTTAATTCTTGAGTTTTTTTTGTTTAGTGCTGAATTCTCAAGTTTCTTCCATGTCTGTCAAAATTCGTGATCCTCACGTTTTAATGCAACTAAATTACCTTAATATCCCTACAAATTTTCTCTGTGTTTGACTTAGTATACTTGAAGAATGGTTCATAATTTATTGTTTGGTTCTCGTTTCGTCATAATCAAATTTGTACTTTTATGGCTCTAACGATGCTCGGATCGAGGTTAAATTCATCGTCTATTATTCTATATGTAAGTCGGCCAAATATCTAGTTAGAATAACGAATCCAAAGCTTCACAAGTCGCACATTTTTATTATTTTTATTTTATAGTTTAGGAACCGGCCATAAATATTCAACTTTGATCCAAGAGACCAAGACCCAAAGCTTGGACCATTTCACATTTGCTAAAAGTTAAATCACGTGCCGGCCATGGAAGCCAATTCCAAATCTCCCCCAAAGCTATTTTGGGGAAATTACGCACGTGCTACTTCATTACCATTCATCATACGTATATCTAAAATATATTATCTCAATATTCTCTCATCTATAAATACACATAGAAGACATTTCGTACAACTCAACTCAACTCATCAAATAAACCAAAGTACTATCTCTTCATAATATCCTTAAAACCAATCAAATCAAAGTTTCTTTTTAAGTCTTTATTGATCAAATGGCTTCTTCTGCGATGTCTCTCCAATCTATCTCTATGACAACTCTAAACAATCTCTCCTTTAATCACCTCTCTCATCGAAGCTCTCTTCTTGGTTTCTCTAAATCATTCCAAAATCATGTGATCGCATCTAACGGTCCAAATTTCTCCTCTCGATCAAGTTTCACTCCCAAAAAGAACCTCACTCCTTGTCAAGCTCTCTCCCAGAACTTGGGGATAATCGAAAACTCTAGACCAAGTATGTTTTTTCTTTCCCTCTTGCTAAAAGATCAAGTTGAGGTCATTTCATATATATATATATATATATTTGTTAAAATTTGGGTCATTTCATATATTTGCAAAATTGGTTTCTCTAAATATTATCTTACAGATAAATCTGCAATATTGATATTGTAAACATGATTTCAGAGTTCACAACCAAATAATCCAATTCATAAATTTGCGTTGACCAAAAAAACAAAAAAAAAGAAAATTCATAAATTTGCAAACTTGATTATCTATATATTCAGAGCCTCAAAACCAAATTCCCATTTCATAAATTTGAAAACTTGATTACCTAAACATGATCTCAGAGATCAAAACCAAATACCTATTTATAATATTACCAGACTTGATCACCAAAAACATAATCCCAAATCTCAAAATCAAGTACCAAATTCACACATTGATTCTGTTTTTTTTGTCAGGTAAAATTCAAGAACTAAGCGTATACGAGCTCAACGAATTAGATAGACACAGCCCAAAAATTCTTAAAAACGCCTTCAGCCTAATGTTCGGTCTCGGTGATCTCGTCCCATTCACCAACAAACTCTACACCGGCGATCTCAAGAAGCGCGTGGGCATCACCGCCGGTCTCTGCGTCGTGATCGAACACGTCCCTGAGAAGAAAGGTGAAAGATTCGAAGCTACTTACAGCTTCTACTTCGGTGACTATGGCCACTTGTCCGTACAAGGACCGTACTTGACATACGAAGACTCGTTCCTCGCCATCATTGGCGGCACCGGAATCTTCGAAGGTGCGTACGGACAGGTTAAGCTTCAACAGATTGTCTATCCGACAAAACTGTTCTACACTTTTTACCTTAAGGGTCTTGCTGCTGATTTGCCGGAGGAGCTTACCGGAACACCGGTTCCACCGACTAAGGACGTGAAGCCGGCGCCGGAAGCTAAGAAGTTGGAACCAAACGGAGTTATAAGTAACTTTACTAATTAAATTCATAAAAAGTGGTCCTATGTTTCTTTTTTTCTTTTTTTTTTTTATAAACAACGGTGATATTTTTTATTTATAAAGAGTTATATTCTTATGTGGTCCTATACTTTTTATTCTTAGGGAAAAATAAAATAAAACAACTTATTCAAATAAATATCCCTAAATTTTCTTAGACACTACACCACAATTACACGATTTTTGAAGTTTAGAAGCATCACAAGATTTTTTAAATTCTTTCATTTTCTTATAAAAACCTGATTCACATGAATTCAGATCCATCTCTTGCTCTCTCTGACTTTTCATCATTTTTTAAATTTTCATCTGAAGATTAAAGAATTTCTCTCCAATATTATAGTCATAGAAGCTACAATCTTTGAGCTCGAACAATAGATTATTTCTCTGCATTTCTATTTGATTCAAAAACAAAATGAGAGAAAACTCGATAAGTACATCCTCTATGTCATTATCTATCTCCACATGTAAGTTAATAATATTTTCAACATACTAATATCGTTTTTTTTTTCCGTATTTATTCATTTGTATATATATAAAATTCATCGTTGTGTTATCATTCACTATTAAATTAGTTTTATTATTGCCTCAAACATATAATATTTTAATGATAAAAATCAACCGTATTTAGATTTTTGGGTAAGCCATAATATTTTTTTTACTAGAAAGACAAAAATTATTCAAAGTAATATTAAGAAAAATTTGTTCGTAAAACTTTGTCCATCCGTAGGACTGGTCATAATACTAGTTATATATATTTTTTTTGTCAACAAATTATATAGTAATTATACTAATATACAAATTTTGTTGATATTTGTTCATAAAATTAACTAAAAAGTAGTAGAAATAAGAAAAACAAAATTCTCTGCCAATATTACAAAATTAATTAAATTTTTATTTTTATATGTTTTAATTACTTTTAGTTTTTTTTTTCTACATGGCATGGACCAGATATCCAATTGAATATCTAGATTTTAGCCTGCATAACGTATATGAATACAAAATATCGACGGGGATGAAATCAAACAGATCACATACCACAAACATTCAGGATATCCGGTCTGCGCAAACTCCTATTTCACTGATTAATCGCTTGAATACAAGTGCGGTTTATCATCTCTTATTATGGGCTCTAGCCAATTTGAAATGTTCGATACAATTGAGATTTCATATGGTGACATTAACATACTCTTCTTTGTCACTGCAATATATATATATATATATATATATATATATATTGGTAAAACACGGCAATAGTTCCTCTGCCCTTAAAAAGAACATTGACTCTAAAGTTGCACAAACAATATAATCATATGAGACAATACAAAAGACATGGTTACAGCAGCTAACCAAGCATATTTGCACTAATAATGTGTTTTAAGGTGTTAGCTGCGCCATGTTATCACGTTGCTGTCCATGTTTATTTACTTCTAATTATCATTTAGGTAGCATGAAAATTCCATTCAAAGTCCGTTTTTCGTTTTAAAATGGAAATTTTTGGAAACACAACCTGAATCCTAAAAATTATAATTTTGAAACATAATAAAAACATCTGTTTTCGTTTTGGAAATACAATGAAAACTTACATTTTTATTTGGAAACTTAATAAGTAAATCATTTGAAAACATGGAATATATATGATATTTATTATTTTCTTTAACTTAAAGATCCTAATTAATTTAAAAAATATAAAATATCTCATAATTATTAAAATAATAAAAATTTAAATCTTAAGAATGCCAATGAATATACCGATCTAAATCTTTGACATTGATGGTATTATCTTTTATCTCTAGCTAAACTATTTAATACTTATATGTTGTTTCAAATATTTTTTTTAATGTGGTCATAGTGTTACACTATATATTTTAATTATATATATATATACATATATATGTATGTATGTGTTTATCTTTCCAATACGAATCTGTTTTCTAATTTTTTTATTTCCGTTTTCATGCTATCACCTCCCAGATATGACCATGACCATTAAATTTCTCCACAAACAATATTAAATTTTTATTCATATATACCTTATCACTAATTAATAAATTACTTATACAATTTACTTACATTTATTTATTTTGTATTTTGTGTGTTTTTATTCAAACTACAAAAATGTTATCAGTTAGAGACAGTTTCGAGCCGTGTCATCTCTTGCTCTCTTTTTCATGACCACTCAAATAGATGTGTGAATTGAAATTTTGTTGTGGTTTAATTACTTCCTGATTTAGGAGTTTCTCATAACTAACCAATTTCTCATAAGCAAGCAATGAACATGATATTGTCACTGCGATTGTCAATATAATGATTGTCAAGTTGATTGTGATTGTCACTATAGTGAAATTTAATATAGTCTTTGTGTATACGGAAACTTACATATCTTCAGTAAAACACTCTGTTCGGCAAGGCTACGCAGATATATTTTGGCTATTTGCAATATTATAGTTTCTCAATATTATAATTGTATAACACGGTTTTAAGTCAATATTTAATACATATATTCCATAGCTAACGCTTCGAGACCATTCGAAACCGAGTCAAAATATCTCAAAGCAACTTTCGTTAGAAACCCACATTTGTAATATACGCACGTGCAACTTTATCATCATCCAATATATATACACATGCGTAGACCAATCACTCAACTCACCAACCATAAATCAAAGACCAAACTCTTCTTTAATAATAGCCTAAACCAATCAAATCAAAGTTTCAAACGTCTTCTTGATCAATGGCTTCTTCTGCTATGTCTTTCGAATCTATCTCTATGACAACTCTCAACAATCTCTCTCGTAATCATCACTTTCATCGAAGCTCTCTTTTGGGTTTCTCCAGATCTTTCCAAAACTTTGGGATCTCATCTAACGGTCCAGATTTCTTCTCCAGATCAAGATCTACTACTCCCAAGAACCTCAATGTTACTCGAGCTTTCTTCTGGAATTGGGGCAAGAAGACCGAAAACTCCAGACCAAGTAAGTTTACAGATCATTTTGTTTTGTCTTTTCGTACACTGTGATCGAGTCAACGTATGTTGATCAGATCAAAAATCAAAATGCCTACTTCATAAGCTTTAACAATTATCTTAATGTGATCTTAGATCTTAAAAATCAAACACTAATTCTCATATGAACAGAAGATTTTCAGATTTTAGAAATCAATATTTTTAGCTCTTAAAGCAAAAAAATGTCCACTTCATAAATTTGCAAAAGTGATTTATCTAAAAATAATTCTGATCTTTTTTTTTGTGCAACAGATAATTCAGATCTTAAAATTGACTTTTCTACTTCTGAAAATTCATAAATTTGAGAAATTAGATCAAATTTTGAACTATTAGGTAAAAATTCAAATATTAAATTCAAAAATTTACTCTCTTTTTTTTTCTTCTTCTTGTAATTCAGCTAAAATTCAAGAACTGAGCGTGTACGAGTTCAACGAAGGGGACAGAAACAGTCCAGCAATTCTAAAACTCGGCAAAAAACCAACAGAGCTTGGTCTCGGCGATCTTGTCCCATTCACCAACAAACTCTACACCGGCGATCTTAAAAAGCGCGTGGGAATCACCGCCGGTCTCTGTGTCTTGATCCAACACGTTCCTGAAAAGAACGGTGATAGATTCGAAGCTAACTATAGCTTCTACTTCGGTGACTATGGTCACTTGTCTGTACAAGGACCGTACTTGACTTATGAAGACACGTTCCTCGCCGTCATTGGTGGCTCCGGAATCTTTGAAGGTGCGTACGGACAAGTTAAGCTTCAACAGCTTGTGTATCCGACAAAACTGTTCTACACTTTTTACCTTAAGGGTATTGCTAATGATTTACCGGTGGAGCTTTCCGGAACGGCGGTTACACCGTCGAAGGACGTGAAACCGACGCCGGCGGCTAAGGCGACGGAGCCAGGAGCAACTATTAGTAACTTTACTAATTAGTTACTGTGTTTTTTTTTTTAATCGTGGCCGTATAATAATTGTCTTTCTTTTGTTTTGTAATCGAATCTTTTGATGAGTTGTGTGAATTTTTAGTTAATGCTGTGTTGGTGGAATAAAATGTTTATTTAAATGTGACTTTGTTTGTTTACTACTATAGAAGTCTTCTACAACGTGGAACATAAACGTGAATTCATTCCGTTTTACATGTTTCATTATATTTTGATTCATGAGTTAATGCTACTATTAACGCCATTTTTTTTTGTCAAAACTCATATTTGAAACTAGAAAGCAATCTAGTTAATGCTAGTTAGCATTAATCTTAGACGTAATGTAATTAGCGCAAGTCAACATCTGTCAATAGTGTAAAACTAGACATTAAAGTTAATACCAATGTTAATGCGTCCACCAGTCAAAGCAAGTACACTGTGTTGGAGGGAAAAACAATTTGTGGGTCCATTCACTGAAAAAAATGTTTTACCAGAAATAAGGAAACATCGATGTAATAATTTTTGTTATGAGACTTAATCGGAGACCACCAAATACGTCTTTCTCTCTAGTGTATTTTTTGCATTGTGCTTTGTGTCATGCCCAAAAGAAACCCATTTTTTTCAATGCTGTTATAAGACTATTACATTAGAACAAAACTTACGATCGACGCATAACTTCAAAATTCTAATGTAACATGATAATGTTTAGCATTCAATCTCAAAATTAAGTATCAAAACAATGGATTAACTTATGTTGTGTATGTATTATTTTAAGTCTTATTTTCTTGATCTATCCTTAAGAAAATCTTATACTGAATCGGCAATATCCATCCATCTCAACCAATATGTACATATCAGATCAGATGGACTCCACTTACATGTCAAAACTTATTGATTTTTCATTCAAAATCTAATTGGCAAAAAATGAACCGGTTCATCTCTCTTATTTCAAATGTGGAATTTTAAACATAACAAATCCTCCTTATAATGCATAAAAAATATACACATGTTTACTATACATGAAAACTGATCACCCTTGTTTTGATATACCTAGATTGGTTTTTATAAGATTCCTACAAAAAAGCTTGGAATCACATCGGCGAATGTTCACCACTCCATAGCTATACACAACAAGAGAAAACCCTTTTTTTTTTTTTTTTTAATTCTAATTGGCAATCATATGTTATAGATACAATGATAAGGTAACTAATGTTTACGTAACACATAAATAAAATAAAATAAAATTAATTAATTATATAATTAATTTTTATGACAGAATCACACATATCTACTGAACATTAATCTTGTTTTTTTTTTCTCATTTATTTTGATATTACTATATATAGTTATTATTTTATATATTGTACTGACTTAAGTTACCATGAGATGGTAACCCAAATTTACAACTCCTTAATATGGATACACAATAAATAATGCAATAATGTACCATTATGCATAAATACAAGAAAATCAGATGAATTAATTATATATTTACACTTGTATGAAAAAAACTTACAAAAATCTAACAAACATTAATTTCATTTATGTTTTCTCGATATTGTTATATATATATATATATAGTTATTATTGTAGAAGTATCACATTACTCTTACACTATCATGCTAACTTTCTTCTCGAAGAATATCAATCAAGTTTATGATCATGCTTGTTATTCTTGTTTTGTTATATTGTGTGTTTCCGCGAGATGTCCAGTCTCAATAATAGTTTTGTGGATGTAGAAGCATTGCAGTATTTCAGCAATTTTAAAAATGAAGAACAACTTAAAGTTGTCAACAAACCTGCTAGTAAAACCATCAAAGTCCGTTTAATTCATCTTAAAATCTTTTTTAAAGCCATAATATATATATTCACCTTGATTTATACTTCTATATAAATGCATATTTTTACACCATCATATCTGAAGTTTACTAAGTTTTTTCTAATCTATTTTGTTTATGGATGACAGACTACACATGGTGATTCATATGAATGTGTGGATTTCTACAAACAACCAGCATTTGACCATCCATCAATGAAAAATCACTTATTCCATTACGAAGTATATACTATTTATAGTATATATGAACTAGATCATTATTACATTCACTAACACCAAATTGATTTTGAAATGTAGATGCGTCGGATATCATCTCTAAATAATTCAAGAACAAATAATGAAAATTTTGGTTACTTGTGGAAAAATGGTATAGGATGTCCTATTGGTACCGTGCCAATTAAAAATTTTACCAAAGAAAAACTTTTGAAATTAAATTCGTTCTCTAAAAAATATAAACCTCAAGGTTCTTGGAATTTTACTTATAATCAGCATAATAATGATAATCAACATCATGTAAGTGATATATTTCTTTTTATATTTCAAATAAAAGTATAATCGTATAAAATAATTTTATTATGTCAAACTCATAAAAAACGTTGATTACTAATGGTGATGATGATTAGTTTGCGGTGTCTCGCATCAATGGAGAAAAGGGAAAAGGATATAATGGAGCAACAATGCTAGCTAATACATATAATCCTAAAGTCAAATTTCCACAATATAGTTCTACTCGCATACACGTTCAGCTTGGAAATGATTTTATTCAAGCGGGTTGCACTGTAAGTTTTTTTTTTATCATATCTTATATTTGGTTTAAGGTAGGCCCTAAATGATATCAAAATAAAAATTCCATGATAATTAGATGTGTTTATAATCATTTTAAAATTTAATATACTCTAATATCCTTATCACAAAAAATTAACATTTTAGGTAAATCCAAAGTTGTATTCTGATACCAAAACTCGAACTTTCGTGTATACTAAAGTAAGTTTATTGTTAATTTATATATTTCTCATATATATTAATTAGCCATCATAATTTTATACTCTACGCATAACAATATATAAAACAGGCAGGTGAAAATCAATGTTATAATAGCATGTGTCCAGATGGGATCATAATTGTTCGTTCAGATTTTCCTCTTGGTTCAGTTGAAAAACCTTGTGTTCGTGGTGCTAAAAAACGATACGTTGAAACATATGGCTTACTCAAGGTTTGTTGGTTATTTGTTTCTTCCTTTTATGTTTTATGAGATTGTTATACTTATAATATATATAAACAAGTTAAACAAGTTATATTTATAGCTAAAAAGGTTTATACTCCACATATTTTTAACTAACAAATAGAACGATAGAACGTACATAAAAAAAAATATAAAAGAAACGACTGACATAAAACAAAAAAACACAACTGTTTTTTATTTGAAAATTTTATGAGTAGTTAACAAAATTTTTTTTTATCAAATAGGAGATGTAACAAGTTTCATGAGTAACACATAATATAATCTGTCTTCGTTTTTCTGTCACTATTTATCAAAGGATAAGAAAAATGGTAACTGGTGGCTCGAGATTTCAAGAAAAGAAATTGGTTTTTGGCCAGGACAAAAGTTTCAACAAAGTTTGGCTAACAATGTCGAGTGGGGAGGAGAAATATATAGTGCTTATATGCCGAGTCCTCAAATGCGATGTGGTCATTTTCCACTAGGGTATATAAAATACGATTCTGTTATCTATAATATAACATTAATAGAAAAAAACTTTAAGATTGATAAGCGGGTAACGGATAGAGAGGCATACTCAGATAACACTCTTGGTTATAGAGTAGTAAATGATATATATTCAGATATACCGGTAACAAATATCATGTACTATGGGGGTCCTGGGAATATTTGAAAGAGTTATGATAATTTTATGTAAAATTTAGGAAGAAATTCTGCTAAAATAACTTGTAATCGGATAACTAAAATAACTTGTTCATCGTTCTTTCTTTACAGTCGTTTTGGTGTATATATTATATATAGCACCATTGAAATACTCTTAAGTTTGATGAAGGCATATAGTGTATTTTTTCTTAGTGATAATTAAAATTTATATACTCCCAAATGAGTTTTTAAGTGCATACAATATATTCTCGGTTAGTATGTGATGGTCGAACCTACGAAGAATTTGCCACCAAAAGAATTGTGAAAAAAAAACCCAAACTATGGTTGTTAAAGTTTTAAAATTGTTAAATTTTTATCACAAATTTTATGTTAAAAGATATTGTAACCAAGCATCTAAAAGAAATTATTCACCAGAGATCGATAGCTCAACTGGAAATGTACCATGGGGTAATCTAAGAGATCAACAAAATCGAATAATAGTTGGTACGGATAAATTATTACAGGTTGATCCGAGTTAAAAACACGTATGGTTTCAGCTCAAAATCTCTTAGTTATTAATAAAAAAAATACTCACCAATTGTAAGTGCTATCGCTCTAGTCAACACCTTAATTTCAAATATATAAACATACTCGACTTGGCCAACACCTCCATGGCCATAAGTATGAATATCTAAAATACTTGGATCGACGGGTTGTATCCCCATCCAAAGTTTCAATTAAATGTGTATCCCCATGAAACTTCAGCCTCGGAATGCAACTACACCACACAACTTTGATGGGATAAATCCCCACACAAACTTTAAAGGCTTATATCTCCATCTTTGTTAATGAGTAGTGATTTCCGTTTAATTTGACATTAAACCCAATTAATATCAAAATCAACTAATTAAAGTTTTGTGCCTATTCATCGTGATTTTTTCCTACCACTAGATTAATGCCAAACTATGAATAGTTACAAGGAAAAAAAATCAATTTCGGGGATAAATTTCTACACAAACTTTAATTTCAGGTTATATCTCTATCGTCGTTAATGAGTAATGATTTTTGTTTAATCTGACACTAAACTGAATTAAAATCAAAATTAACCAATAATCCACAAGAATGAAGACGAAGAACACAACGAAACGAAAAACATGGAGATAAAGATTTCTTTGCATGTGTTGATTCGAAGGAGAAAATTTCGATTCAAGCATTGTGATGACATCAAAGATTAAAATAACCCTAATTCCTTGTTGACATTCCAATTGCCAGTATTCAATTTCTAATGAAGAACAACACTAAAGCCATTATATGATTGTCATCATAATACTCAAGTTCTTCTCACTTCTATTCTTCCTCTTTCTCTATCGTATTTTTCTTTTTTTTTGTTCCCACGGTTTTAGGTTTATTTTATTTTTTTTGAAATCTTTGATATGAACAAGAAGGTTTGGTAGTTAAAAGTATTTGAGTTTCTAATATAAAACCTCTTGAACTCAGATTATTGGTTGATTTTGATTTTAATCATGTTTAATATCAAATTAAACGGAGATCATTACTCATTAACAATGATGGCGATATAACTCGAAATTAAAGTTTGTGTGGGGATTCATCCCGTCAAAGTTTTTTGGTGTAGCTTACACCCCGAAAATGAAGTTTTATGGGGACACATACTTAATTGAAACTTTGGGTGGGGGTTTATTCCGACAAAGTTTTGTGGTGTAGCTATACCCCGAGACTGAAATTTCATGGAGACACACACTTAATTGAAACTTTTGGTTGGGTACAACCCATCGACCCAAAATACTTCAGAGAGAGATTCATACATCTCTAATATTTTTTTCATTGACTTTGCATTTCTTAAATACTATAACAGTGCATACATGTATGCTTGCATGAACCTTTAGAGATGATGTCATAATGGAAAATGAGCTAGTTGAACCCGAGAAAAGCCATGTAGAGAACGGAGCCAAAACAAAGACCGGCCAAGCCTTATAAGTAAGAGAACAGATTGGCCACGCTTATTATGGACCTTTAGGAGTCAAGAGCACCGGAGAACACGCCAATACCGCTTCAGACCTGACCGGAGATGCACACACAACTATGATTCTTTATCAGATCAAATAATGAAACTATCTCATCATGATCTCAATGAGTTCCAAAACCAAAATGAAGACTCTACTTGTTTAGATGGTTTCACAAGACCAAAGACTCTCTCTTATTCAGAATATCCCAAGCCAAACAAAAGTAAAGAAGACTTACCTTATTTGGAGAGATGCGGGTCAAAAGCATTCAGCCCGATGCCGAGCATGAGCCCAATAATGAAGCCAACAGCATAAGCTTCAATCATACTTATCTAGAACCAGTTTGGCCTGAAGCCATAGAAACCCCATAAGTCCATAACGTTAGAAATGCCAAGGAGAAACGCCAATCCCATAACAGAATCCAGCCATCAGTTGACTTGCCATTTAACCAAGGAATTAACGACCTTTCCTTGTTTGACTTCTCATTAATGTTTGCCATGTGAAGAGAAGTCTCTAGGCGCGCTAGAGGCTTTGAAAGAAGCCAATGATGTTTTTTTTTAATTATTATTTAGAAGGTTTAATTCGCTAAAAAGATCACACACAGGCTAATGTTTCCTATCCAATCTATAAGATCTCTTTCTTTAAATTCCAATTGTTCTTTTCCTTATATTTAAGCTACAAATTATTTTCTTTCATTGTGAGTTTATTCCTTGTTTTTAATCTATTTCATTTCAAATTATAGGCATTGGAGGCTAAGAGTTCATTTCTTCTTCGTCACACTATTCATCACTTTTCAAAATTCAACCTAAACCTTTGTGCTTTGTATCATCTTCTAGCCTTCGAGTGTGTCTCCTCTGCTAAAGATTTTAGCTTATCGCAGGGCTGTCATAACTTGTGTTGCACTAATCGATCCACCCTTCCATGTCCTCATCGGCAGGCCTAGTGAGGAAATAGGAGGTCATTTGACCCCAGTTGAATAATAAAAAACATTTTATTTATGCATGTATTTATTCTAAGTGTCAGCAAGCAAAGATGGTAATTCTTTAGGATATGACACCTCAAAACTCAGGTTCCATTTCCACTAATGACACTTTTGGTTTAATTTTTCCTTCCTTGACCATTTATATATGTCTCTTTAGTTTTATATTTATATCCTTCTCATTATTTTTTCAAAATTAACAGTATTTGTTTTACTGATTTCACCATTTTCTTAATTGAAAATAACATCATATTTTCATTTGTTTAGTGTTTATGTAAATATTATTATGCGCGAAACTGATTTATTTTTTATCCCGGTAAAATTAGATTCTGGATCTGCCAGTGCAATGTCCTGCCTAAGGAAACCTACTCGAGTGTTTTTGGTCTTTTGTGCTATCTTTGAGGCTTAAATAATCTGATATCAGAGATTAAGGTTCAGTTTAAACATTCTAAAAATGGATGCATACAATGTCCAAAAGGTTTTTTGGTTGAATAAATTTTACATTCATTTAAAAAAAAAAAATCAGTTTGTTTCAATTCAACCCTATATATTTACATTCTGTTCTTTTTTTTGGTTCTTTCATTAAAATCGAGAACCACTTGTATATCCTTGTTAATTATGTTTCACTTTGTAGAAGAAAATTATACTAAAAAAAAAAAGATTCGTGTTCTTTGTTTCAGTTATGTTTCATTAAAGCCAAATATTTTTTTTAATCAGAAACTTTAAATAACTAAGCAAAATCACACACAAGCTGAAGTTCCCAATAGAATATCCATCCACAAGAGCTTTGGTGTATTCACGAATTTACGACTTTTAACCATGGATATGAAGTTCTTTTTGCAAGTGTTTTTATTTAGTTTTGATATTTTTCAATTTTTTTATGAAAGTATTTCTAATGTCTAAGATCTTTACAAATTAAATAGTCTAAAAGGACAGAACATGGAGCAAAAAAGATGAGAACGGAGTATTGGGATAACAATCTGTGACCTAAATATAACAAAAAGTTTTACCAACAAAAAGTTTGTATCAGGAATACTTGATCTAGGATCAGATACCAAATAAAAAAATAATTCGATTCAGAATTTTTGAACTGTCCAAAAAAAAGGCTAATGCGGGTGGTTATGGATATGGTTATCATTTGTGTCGGACGTTATACAAAAACATAATTTTTCAGGATTAGCTCGTTAAACACCATTTTCTGTTTATGGAAGGAGCCGACAAATTTTATCACTAAAGCTGACAGCTATTAGAGCTTTAGTTTTAATATCACAACTTCATATAAAATTGAAACAAGAGCTAGGGACATAACAACAAACAGCATAGCATACTAATCTATATTTATAACACTAATATATGTCTTTGATTGGGAAAAGCATTGACATAATCAAAATCACCAGCAAACACAAGATATAGGCAGTGCATTTATGGATAAGGTTATAACGAATTCAACCAAGTGTCAAGGTCTTATGACATTTTAATTGTTTAAAAAAAATTATAAATATATAATAATGTAGAGAGGTTTTATTCAAGGCTTTGCTTCTCCCATGTTTCGGCTGTCTACGAAGGGACATTTGGCTTTTCATATTGGGATGTTTTTGTTATACTTTCAACGTTTTGTACATATTATTTTGTGGGTGAAATTAATACTTATAAAACAAAAGAGCTCATGCACGTTTGGGATTTTTTTGCCAGTTGGTCTTAGATTTGCATATTCTTTCCCACGTATTGAACTTGTAAAGGACATGTAATCTAAAAGAATCAAACTTGACAAATATTAGATCAAGAAGCAAAATTTGTATGTGAAAATATATAGGAGAATGTACAATTTATACTTTTCTAAAGTTCGATTTCTGTTATGTATTCTTATGAAAGGCATTGGGAATTTATCAATTTTTAAAACATGCCCACCGGAATCCCAAAAGTTTTTTTTTTTACTTTTTCAATGCTGTTGTAAGACAATTTTCCATCACAACAAAACTAACCATCGATGTATTATAACTTTAAAATTCTTATGTAACATTATAGTGTTTACCATTCAAACTCAAAATTAATCAGCAAAAAGATGAATTCGCTTATGTTATGTATGTATTCTTTTAAATCTTATTTTCTTGATATATCCAGAACAAAATCCTACTACTGAATTGGAAAATATCCATCTCAGCCAATATACACATATCAGATCAGGTGAACTCCAATTACATGTCAAAAATTTATTGATTTTATATTCAAAATCCAATTGGCAAAAATTAAAACGGTTCATGTCCCTTATTTCAAATGTGGCATTCTTAACATAACAAACCCTCCATATAATACAACAAAAATATAGATATTTTTACTATATAAGTGAGAACCCCACCCTTGGTTGGATAATACCCAAATTGATCTTATAAAATTCCTCGAAAAAAAAAATCTTGGAATAACATCGGCGAATATTCACCGCTCCCTATCATTACTACTATAATTCACAACAAGAAACAAAAATATGTTCTATTTTAATTTGGCAATCATATATTATATGAATTTGGGGGATCAAGCCATCAAGGGATATACATATTATATCATCAAAAACAAGATTCGCCTTGTAATGCGACGGCCCGACTTCTCCTCTCAAAATAATGATCCTTGAGAAACCCTATAGAGCCATATATATGTTGTCTTTATAAAGAGACATAACCCACCTTCTTGCTTAACTGTATACTTATAATTATTTATCCAAAATAAAATAAAATAAAAGTGGATTAGTCCCTCAAACCATCATGATTAAGAACTTAAGCAATATGAAGAATTACCACCAGAAACGTGAAAGATGTTGTGAGTACATTGAAGCTCTTGAAGAAGAACGCCGCAAGATCAATGTTTTCCAACGCGAGCTTCCTCTTTGCTTAGAGCTCGTTACTCAAGGTATTAATCTAATGCATACATATGCATCTATATGTAAATTTATGAACAGATTTTAAGTTGTATTTAGATCCTCAATTTGAAGATTATCTATTCTAAAAGTTTTTTTTTAATAAAAAAAAATCTAAAAGAAACTTTGAATATGTATATGAATCGGAGTTTACATTTTATTTAAAATAAAATTTTCAATATGTATATGAATAAGAGTTTAATTTTTCTTGATTTAAAATATTTATGACATCTATGTATATGGATCAATGTTAGATCTAATGATTTAAATTTTTTATGGATTGGGGAATTTAGCGATTGAGGCATATAAGAGGGAGATATCAGGGACGACGATGGAGAACTTGTACGGCCAATCTGAGTGCTCGGAGCACACCACCGGAAAATGTGGGCGCGTCTTGGATCTGTTCATACCCATAAAACACTCTTCGACCTCTATAGAAGAAGTAGATGACAAAGATGATGAAGAAGATGATGAACACGAATCTCATGAAACCAACATAGATTTTGATGACAAGAACATGAAATCTGAATGGCTCAAGTCTGTTCAGCTCTGGAACCAATCCGACACATTTCTTTCTAATAAATCGGTAAGATACTAATTAAGGGGTTGAATACTTGAATCTTGATATTTTTTTTTATATGCATTTAGAACAATTTGAAAGTTGTTTGATAAATAAATTGACAGATTATATGTTTTTGAAAATACTTTAACTGATAAACACAATATTTTGACTTTTAAAAGCAAAAAAAAATCAAAAATATTGCCTATATTAATTAATAAAGCAAAAAATCTCAAGTTTAAAGCGTTTTGCATTTTCAGGATCAGTCACAACAAGAGACAGAAACAGTGGTAGAGGTGATTAAAGGAACTAATGGAGCAGCGTCTCGTCATCAGTCGCCGTGTTATGAGATGAACAACGGGAAGAACGACGACATAAAATCTCTGGCGACTTTTAGCAGTGGCGGTGGACAGAAGAAGGAGGCGGAGAAAGATGGTGGTGGTGGCGGCGGCGGCGGAAGAGGGCAGAGAAAGCTGAGGCGGTGTTGGTCACAAGAGTTGCACAGACGCTTCTTGAACGCTCTTAAACAACTTGGTGGTCCTCATGGTGCGTTTCTTGATTTTTTTTTTCATCGCGTTTCTTGATTTTTTTTCTTTTTTCATTGCGTTTCTTGATTTTTTTTAACATTCTACTCGTCGTAATTTTTTTATTAGGGTTCATGGAGTTTTAATTAATTCTTAACAAAGTTTTTTTTAATATAATTTTGAAGTAGCTACGCCAAAACAGATAAGAGAGCTAATGAAGATTGATGGATTAACCAACGATGAAGTCAAAAGTCATTTACAGGTTAGTAAATCGTACAACATGAAAAAAAAATTAAATAATAATTTCCATAATTGGTAAAAGAATTCAAAGTATGTTTTATGCCATATTAAGACACTTTTGCGCACGTGGATTTTGGAGAGTACAGTAAAAGTTTGTCGGTATAAACCCTTTTTTTTATCCAAAATCTTGATATCTAATTTATTATAAATAAAAAGAATTTTTATTTTTGCCAACACAACAATATGTATATATATATATATATATATATATATTATTTATTTATTTTGGTTCAAACCACATAAAAAGTATTTATCGTTTCATTTTTTTCTTGGATAATAAACAGAAATATAGGCTGCATACAAAACGGCCTAGCCAAACAATTGCTAACAACAGAAACTCTCAAACGCAACATTTCGTGGTCGTCGGTGGAATATGGGTCCCACAGACTAATAACTCCACGGCCAACACCGTCGCATCGGTTGAGACCACCACCGGGATTTACGGGCCTATGGTTAGTCCGTTGCCCTCAGAGTGGCCGAGTCATTCCAGTTTTGGTCGGACGATTTTGGAAGATAGATCAAGAGGCTATAACAAAGGAATCATTCGGTGTAGCTCACCAGCGATGTCTTCTTCTACTCGTACAAAGACGAAAGACGCAAAAATATCATAATTCTTTTTGGTTAATTTATTAAGAAAAATGAAGTCATAGACATTGATATTTTGATGAAAGAATGTATATGTGTATATAGAAGTTTGGAGGGAGACTCTATATATTACTTCTACACAGGATCATAAAAGTAATTTTGGCTGCTCTTCTCACATTGGTAATTTGGTACAGAATATATGTGTATATGATCTATTTATTTTAGTGTCATGGTTTTTCTTTTAATAGCCGGGGATACTTTGATCAAATATCCATATAATTGGATTGTTAAGTTCTGATCCATAGCCGAATTCATATTTCACAAAAATACATGATATATGGAGTCGAATTCTAGTGGGAAGGCCGCAACAGTGAAGCGTTAACCACTTAACTAAAAGCACTTACCGATATGTGAAAATTTTAAATGATGAAACTAATGCATTTGACAATGAATGTATTATTTGACCACATCGTTTTAACTCTTCCAGATTTTTAACATAATGATAAAGTTTTCTAAATTATTTTGAGATGGAGTCCGTCCATTAAACTCGGCAAAAAGAATCGTAGATATACAGAGAATCGCAGTAATTGAGATTTATATAGTATTATCAATATATTTTAGAAAACTTAAGCTACCAAAATAAATGTCATTAACAAACTCAAATGTATTAATTCCGTCCTAAATTTGTGTTTATAAA
Organism: Cardamine occulta; assembly: GCA_028015245.1. NCBI lineage: Eukaryota > Viridiplantae > Streptophyta > Magnoliopsida > Brassicales > Brassicaceae > Cardamine > Cardamine occulta. The sequence continues at coordinate 14,465,885 of CM051381.1, read as the reverse complement.
AATAAACAAACGAAGACATAATCTTGGTTAAAGTAGTAATAATTAAGATACAGAGGACATTATAGAAAAAAATAAAATGTCTTCGAAAAAAGAAAAAAATGTCAAATATATTATGCCATGCATACCCACAACTCGGAAGACATTATTAAATGAGATTATTCATGTAAAGAATATTCCGAAATCTGAAGAGCATAATCTGCAAATTTCCTTTAGACCATAAAATATACTACTATTTTCCAGTTAAAACTGTATGCCTCTTGTTGCTTGGATGTGAATGCATATCTGCACGTTGGGCTCCTTCTCGTAGAATGTATTATTCTTTACTCCAAAAAAAAGTATATTATTCCAGTATATGTTATAAAAAAAATACCTCTTCCGTTTCAAAATATAAGACGTTTTGACTTAAAACATGCATATTAAGAGATTGTTTTTACTTTTAAAAAGTATTATTTAATATATAAACAAAAATAATTTAATCAATTATAAAAAAACTGTAAATTATTATTGATCACACAATATTCAATAAAGTAAAATGTTACATCGAAATGAGAACACCTTATATTTTAAAACATAACAAAACTTATAAAACGTCTTATATTTTGAAACGGAGAGAGTATTATTCTTTATTCGTTGCCTTTACCTTTCCAATTACTAAAAAGAAAAACAATTGTGTATAACTGCGTAAATCGTAAACCCACATATGTTAAAAGTCAGTTTCCTTTGCCACTTAATTTTTTTTTAATGGCTAAAAATAGTCACAAAAATGAGGATCCTTACTTTGACAAAAAAAATAAATAAATGAGGATCCTTACCTTTTTCCTTTTTCCGTTAAGGGTCCTTACTTAATGTGATTAGAAATTTAGAAACATGGCCTCGAGCCACCTGAAAATTGTTGACCATTCAAACTCATTACTAGACCACTATCTCCTGATCTATTTCCTATTTTCTTTATCAATCTTTTTTCTTGACTCTCAATTGTTGTTTATTAGGAGGTCTTCATGCAAAATTTTGTTCATTAAGTAAACGATGGCATTAGTTTTCTAATGTTTTAGAGGATTTACTTAGTTTAACCATACAAGCATTTAAATCGTAGGATTTTAAGTAGAATTTAGGAGGATCTTATAATAAATCATAACAATTTCTCTAAAATCATCAAAAATCATCTAAAGACCTATCAAATATTAAATCATTTAAAATATATGGTTGAATGCTCATCCCCTCAGAGATTTTGGTTTTTTAAAATTTTGGTTTATGATATAAAAGTAATAATATTAAAAATTTAACAAATTTGATAAAAATTGTAGTTACGTAACTTAACTTAAACTTATAGTAAAATTATATGAAATTCGATGGTTTTCATTTTTTTAGTAGATAGATAGTAGAATTGTTTTGAAAAAAAATTAATTAGATAATATTATGTTGTTTATACTTTTAACAATATAGTAAGTTTGAATTGTCAAACGATATTATTTAGGGAAAAGTTGTCTAATATTATACAAAAATTTTGAAATATCAATTTTTTTATAGTATTAATTTTTTTTTTTTAAACCATTACTAATTTTGTTGAACTGTTCACATTCTTCCCCATTTTGCAAACCAAATCTAGGTATGAAGACCAAAGCGGAGGAGGAAATGCTTGTCCTAATGTGCGGTCCTAATGACTGTGCGAAGACCTCGGCTTCTAAGCGGCGATCAGATGTAGATTGCAAAAAAAGATTTGAAAAAATCTATGGAGCCTCAGTACTTAAATGTTTATCTTTCCTTGTTAAGTTGAAATTGTTACCAAAGAGATGGTGGTATAGTGGTACTATAAGGAGATTAGTTTTCTTATGTTCCAAGTTCAATAATGGTGAGACATTTTTTAAGTCGGAGAAACTAAAACCTGGTTCCGAATAGTGAGGAAAATTATCATAACTTCTGTGGTTTATATATACAAAAAAAAAAGATTATTTTCTAAATTACCTTAAATTTTGTTATACTTTTGCAAACTACATTATAATTTACAAGATTAGAAATCTATTTTTTATGTTAAAATAAAATGACATTTTTGTCCTTAGTTAATAACTTAAATTTTAAAAATAAAAATAAAATATTTTAATTATTAAATTTTTATAAATAGTTAAAAATAATTAATTTAAATATAATAAATTTTTAATTTAATTTTAACATTAATTTGAATTTCAAAATATAATATTTTTAAAGATTTCTTTGGGATTTAGTTGAGATTTTAGATGATATATATATATATATGTATATATATATATATTATTTTTAATTAATATTTAATAACTATTATTATGTTGTTTAGTTATATTTTAAGAATACCAAAACTAAATAGTTTTTATGCATGATAATAAATATATATTTTTAATAATTTCAGATAATATTTTTTTAAAATTAGATTTAGATAAATTTTAAAAACTTTTTGATAGTGACTAATCCAAACATCATAACTAATTTTGAAAAAATAATTTTGAATTTTAATATATAATAAAAATTTTAGTTTTTTAGATTTAGTTAAGATTTTAGATAATGATATCATAGCTTACATAAAAGATAAATAATCTATGAAAGAATAAATTATAAAATAAAATTAAATAAGAAAAATTATTTTAAAATTAAATGTAATTATTAATAGAAAATTATATTCTATATTTTTTAGTCAACATAACTATTTTTTAATTAATTACAAATTTAAACTATAGGGTCAAAATAATATTATAAATTTTATAATTTATCTAAATGTTTACATAAAATTAGTTTTAAAAATTATAATTGTTTTTTTGTTAATTTAAAATTATTTATTTAAAAATAATTTCATGAATAAAAAAAAAGTCAACAGTTTAAATATGTCGACTATGTAAACAAATCAACCAATCAAGTATAAAATAAGTCGATGGTGAAAAAAAATAAGTCAACAGAAATAAAATATATATCGACAGTTCAATAAATCAGCTTTAATAATAAGTCAACATAAGATTTAATAAGTCTACCAAGAATAAATAAGTATACGAGAAAAAATTATAAATCAAAGAACAAAGACAATAAATCAATGAGATTATTTGCTAAAATACCTTAACTTTTGTCAAACTTTTGTAAACTACACTATAATTTACAAGATTGGAAATCTACCTTTTATGTTAAAACAAAATTACATTTTTGTCCTTAGTTAATAACTTAAAATTAAAAAAAATATATATATATATATATATTGTTTGATTATTTAATTTTAATAATTAGTGAAAATAATTAATTTAAATATAATAAAATTTTAATTTTACATTAATTCGAATTTCACAATACAATTATTTTTTTATTTTGTTTGGATTTAGTTGAGATTATATATATATATATTAAATTAATATTTAATTACCAAAATTATGTTATTTTCTATTGAGTTCTATTTTAAGAATGCAAAAAAAACCAAAATATTTTCATTTAGCCTAGATAAGTTTTTACAAATTAATTATAAATTTTAATTGTATAATCATAAAAATATTTTAGATTTTCAGATTTAGTTAGGATTTTAATGTATAATTTATTAATTTTACATAATAATTTTAATTGATAACTACAATCAAACTGTTTAGATAAAAGATAATTATAATGTCTATAAAAGATAAATCCATGAAAGAATAAATTATAAACTAAAATTAAATAAACAATTATTTAAAATTAAAATAAATTATTAATAAACATTATATTCTATATTTTTTAGTCAACATAATTAATTATTAATTATTACGAATTTAAACTATAGGATTAAAATAATATTATGAATATTTTATAAGTTATTTAACTTTTTACAGAAAATTCGTTTTAATAATTATAATTAGGTTTTCGTTATTTTAAAATTATTTATTTGAAAATAATTTCATGAACATAAATTAAATTAAGTCAACAGTTTAAATAAATTAACTATGTAAATAAATCAACCAATGAAAATATAAGTTAACTATTAAAAATAAGTCAATGGTAGAAAAACTTTAAGTCAACAGAAATAAAAAATAAGTTGATAATTCGATAAGTGAACATAAAATTTAATAAGTCTACCAAGAATAAATAAATATAGGAAAAAATACAAAAATTTAAGTATAAGTCGGCTATTATAAAATAAGTCGATGAAAAAAAGATTAAGTCGATAGAAATAAAAAATAAATTGATAGTTTAATAAATCAGCTTTATTAACAAATCAACATAAAATGAATATAAGTTTATCAAGAATAAATAAGTGTAAAAAATAATATAAATCGGCAAACAAAGAAAATAAGTCAATATTTTAAATATGTCGACTATGTAAACAAATCAACCAATAATGTATAAGTCGACTGTTATAAAATAAGTCGATGGTGAAAAAAAAAATCGACATAAAAAAAAATTGATAGTTCAATAAGTCAGCTTTATTAATAAGTCAACATAAAATTATACAAGTCTATAAAGAATAAATAAGTTTACGAAAAAATAATTTAAATCGACTAACAGAAAAATAAGTTAACAGTATCAATAAGTCAACTATGTAAGTCAACGGTTATAAAATAAGTCGACGATGAAGAAACTTAAGTCGATAGAAATAAAATATAAGTCACCAGTTCAATAAATCAACTTATTAATAAGTCAATATAAAATAATATAAGTTTATGATGAATAAAAAATAAGTATATAAAAATATATACAAAAATTAACTAATTAAAATCTAACTATGATTTCTGTTTTTGTTAGATATTAGTTTTCATAACAAAATAATTAATTTTTAAACAAATTTAAATTAATTATAATTTTTATTTATATTAATGAAAATAAATTAAATTTTAAATGTATTATTTAAAATTAAAATTTTTGTTTGTAATTAAATAAATAATAAATAAGGATAATTTGGTCTTTTATTTATTATAAAAAGGTATTTTTCAAAACATGTAAAATTAGGTATAGTTTTCAAAGTTTGTAATAAATATGGGATAGTTATCCAACTACCCCTAAATCAATAGTTTAAATATGTCGAGTATGTAAATAAATCAACCAATCATGTATAAGTCGACTGTTATAAAATAAGTCGATGGTGAAAAAATAAGTCGATAGAAATAAAAAATAATTTGATAGTTCAAAAAATCAGGTTTATTAATTAGTCAACATAAAATTATACAAGTATATCAAAAATAAATAAGTTTAAGAGAAAAAAACTTAAATCGACTAACAAACAAAATAAGTTAGCAGTATAAATAAGTCAACTATGTAAGTCAATTGTTATAAAATAAGTCGATGATGAAAAACTTTAAGTCAATAGAAATAAAATATAAGTCGACAATTCAATAAATAAACTTATTAATAAGTCAATATAAAATGATATAAGTGTAGGATGAATAAATAGGTATACAAGAAAAATATATATACAAAAATCAACTAATTAAAATTCAACTATGATTCGCTTTTTATTAGATTATAATTTTCATAATTAATTTTTAAACAAAATTAAATTAATTTTAATTTTTATTTATATTATTGAAAAAAAAATAAATGTTAATTTATTATTTAAAATTAAAAATTTCGTTTTGTAATTAAATAAATAATAAATAAGGATAATTTGGTTTTTTGTTTATTGTAAAAAGAGTATTTTTCAAACTATGTAAAATTAGGTATAGTTTTCAAAGTTTTTAATAAATATAGGATAGTTATCCAACTCTCTATAAAAAATGTTAAAATGGTTAGAAATTTTTGATGATTAGATCTTTAGAAAGTTTTTCAAAAGCTTTAGTCAATTGATGGAAAAAAAAAGTGCTTGCTGTTTTTTTTTTTTCTGTTATTTCTGCAAAGTTCTGAGCCAAAACTTGTAAATATATGTAGACTGGAAATCAGAACCAGATAAATGTAATGATCATTTCCTTAATAATACACAATTCTTTGGTTGGATCCTATGCTCAACCACTACACTACAAGCACTTGGATAAAAGCTCGCATCTCTTATTCTCATTGCTACTTCTTTTGTATTGAAATACGAAGGGCATTGGGAAACTTGAACTTAGAGAAACGCTATTGGCGTTCCCCATATGGCGGTTTGGTCTATTTCAAATCTTTAATACTAATACAATATTTTAAATACTTGATTCTATAGACGTGTTAATACTTGAAAATATAATAATTTGACGATATATCCAAAAGAGCAGGAATCGGATTAGGGTTTCCTTAAGAGATATGATAAATTAATATATTGGGATGGGCTAAGCAATTAAAAGCAGGATCTTATATGTGACCTTTCGCGGTCATTAAAAGCCTAAACAGCTCTTGATACTTACTTTAGGACCATTATGACACCAAAACATGGGAAATAAACAAATAATTAAGCAACAAATGCTCTTTTGTGGTCTTTACTTCTCAGATTAACTAATGTTATTATATCCATGTGGAATATTCGAGTAGACCTAATTAGTAATTGTTTAATGTTAGTTTCTTCCAAATTTATCAACATTTGTGCTTAAACATATATATGATGTGAACAATATTAATTAAAGTACGTGCTGATCTTATTTTAATCTTCTCTTAAATGAGATTAGTATTGATAAACCAAGTTTGACATTGTATATTAGTCATATAGGAGTGAAATATTGAATAAAGCTTTCAAGGATACTTTCTTCTATCCACGAAGATGATTAGGTCGAAAGGGAAACAAAATTTTCAACATTACATGTTTTCTTTAATAATAGAAAATAATAACAAATTTAACGATGTAAATGGTTACACAGCTGTAAGAATATAATATTGAGTGATATGATATTACTATTAGGTATTTATGTACTATTTTCCTAGTGGCCACAGCATTTTTCATTATTTCACATAGAATAACAAAATAATATATATATATATATATTTTTTATAAGTATAATTTATTACTTCTGCAAAATAAAATCATTCGATTCTGTCTCGACCTCGATCCTTCACCTCGTTATTAAAAACATAGTCTTTATCCCAAAAAAAAAAAAAAATCATTTTTGAATTCGAGCATCAAAAAAACAGAAGAAAGGATGGAATCTCATTATTTCAACGTTGAGTGTTTGCACACGATTTGGGCTAAAGAGCCCCAAAAGTATCCGACAATGGACCAAGCCCGTTTTTAACTTATATATATTCCCAAAAAGTTCAAAAGTTTTTGAAAATCTAAAAAAATTTGAAAATTGACTTTAGTGACTGGAAATAGTAAAATACATGAAATAAAAACAACCACCTAGATAATATAATATTTCACGTTTTGCCGACAATCTTGGATGATAAAACGTTGATGGTGCATGGTACAAAAAAAAATCAAATAATTTGGTAATCATATAACAATTTTAAGTTCACTTGTCAATACACCAAAAATAGTATGTTTTATTTGGCATTGTCCACTTACATATATAGAGTCTGCAATTCACAAAAGAATTGCAATTGCTGGAATTATATTTATTTACTAAAAAAGTTGTTTATACACATACAGCAAATTGTCTTCAATGAAAAGAATAATATATTCCAACTTTTAATGTTATAACTTTTTTCTCCAAATTAGCACAAATTCAACTTCTCATCAGCAGACTAATACATAGAACATATCTATTTTAGAAAACCAATGTAAATGAATAAAAATATAAAAACCAATTTTTTAGATCTGCATTCGTTATAGTAAATTATACATAGTCGACAATAAAATTCAGACTATGTTTTTAATAACGAGGTGAAGGATCGAGGTCGAGGCAGTATCAATATAGATTCAGCTCGTCCTTCACCACTGCAATTTCATGCCAACATCTTGCTCAAATGAGTATTCCATGGAGAGTAATTGTAACCTGCGAAAGAAAAAGAAACACACAACTATTTAGACATATGAAAAGCATTTGATACAACCTTTTTTAATTAATACTGACGCACACATATTGTATTAGACTCTAAGTATCGAACTGCCGAATTGAAAAAATTGGGTGCTATCATATAGTTTTGTATCAGCTAAGTTCACGTATGTATGTACTTATTATACCATTGCACTATCTTCTAATTAACCGTACCATACTAGTGTAGCTTGATTACTTCTTTTTCTTCTTTTTTTCGTTTGAGCCTCTATTGAGTTCTGATATTGTAATTCTATAAGATGTTAAGTTCTGATATAATATAGTGATCACCTCCTTTTCATAAAAAAAATATTTAGTCGTTACTAAAAAGGTACTATGTCATTCGTGTAAAACATTTGTGTTTAAATTGACCAAATATTATGTAACGTAAGGAAAATCCTAAATAACTCGATAGAAAATTTATATTTATGCATGCTAATAGCTAACGTATCTACTTCTTCAAAAAAAGTGACCAGAAGAAGCTTACATGAAGTTGGTTTTTTTTTTTAATGTTTTTTTTGGGACGATTATTTAATATTTTGACCCAAAATAAATGAAAAAATAAGAGAGGAAGGTTTTCTAACACCAAGGTCTGATGTTAATTATTATTGTGATAAGTATTTATATTTCTTATTTCATAACAAAAAATTTTTTGTGTGTTACTAGTTACTACTTACTACTACTCAAAATTTCGTTACTATTACTTAACAAAGAAAACAAATCTCGTTAGTACATTTATGCGCATGAAATAAGGTGTGCATCAGCACAAACCCGAATTCAAGTTTTACTGGAAATCACAGTTAACATGACGTATCGCAGACGTTAAAGTTATATTAAGTATAATTAGGTCCAAATTTTCTGATTATATATAAAAAATCTTAAACCCTAAATACGGTTATAAGGATTATTTACTGCAAATTTACAACTAATACTTAAAAAATTATTAAAAAACCAAGACTAATCAATTCATAACAATATATATTTATTTTTTAATCCGAGCAAAAGAGAAAATTAATTAAACGTATATAAAATAAAAATATATTCATCAACTGTGAGGATATATATATATTTACCAAGCTAATACGATCCGATTCTTTCCATACTTGTTTTTTTCTCGCTCTCTTTCGCGGAATTGGAATGAAAGGCAACATACTTTTTTTTTCCTTATTTGGATAAATCTTTGGAAGAACTTATACAGGAAAATGATATAGTAGATCTACTTAAATAGACAAAGCAAAGCTTACGTACATGTGTATGTTTATGCCTGTTTGGTAGGAAATAACAATTTTAACTAAAGGTGCCTTTTATTTGTCTTGGTGGTTGGAAAATATATGCTCTAACCTCCAACATTTTTTATTAAATTGAATATCACACAAGACGAATTGAGCATATAAACGTATAGTCGTATACTTGGTGTGGGGCTTGATATAAAATTATAATTGACAATTGTCTGTTTCTAAGCAAATATAAGGTATATTTTGATGGGATATCGTCATGTGACGTGCGTGTGAGAGCTTACTAAGCAGTCTTGAGTCTACACGTGTTTTTGCGCGATACTGTTTCTTAACTTTAGTCACGTCACGTAGTTTCTTACTTGATGGTTGTACTAAAATATATATATATATATATATACTTAATTCATTCTTTGGTTTACATAAGAACTTGATTCTAAATTTTCTAAGACCTGTTATAAGTTTAATTCTTTCTTTGGTTTACATAAGAACTTGATTCTAAATTTTCTAAGACCTGTTATAAGTTTTTGTCTTTAAGATTTTAAATAAGGGTTGACACATTCCAGTTGAATCAAAATAAAAACTTTCTGAAAGTCTGGATGTGTCGTTCTACAAAACTCAAGCCAAACAAAAAAAAACTTTAAATGGAGCTATCAACATGGTATGATACTTAAATATAAATTGTAATTATTTATTTATAATTTTGAGTTTTTTAATAACCCGTTAATCTCAGCAAGTCAAACCAAAACTTTTATCGAATCTATAAAACGCTAAATTACTTAGTATTTTATATATATCAACATGGTATGATATATATATATATATTCTTAGTATTTTATACCGGCCAAATAAAAAGAAGTCACAAATAACGATCCGCATATAGTGAAAATCAATCACAGGCATCAAACAACAGAATTAATTTACATCAACTTGATTTAGTTTTGATTTGATTTAGAAAAGCTAAACTAACCGAACCAAACATATTAAAATCGAAATAAACCAACCAAAATCCAAAGCATTATCCCTACTCTCTAGACCGGAGTCGTATAGGTCTATATATAGGATATGAAACATGATCTAAATTATTGTTATGATCTAAATGATCATAATTATGTCTGCACGTCCATTATAATGGTGATCAACATGCTTACATCAAGTAGCTTTAATTTGATAAACTCCATTATCTTCCATTTACATAACGTTCTGAAATATATATTAGCTTTAAGAAGACGTAATATATATTATGAGTTCCACTTGCACGTACTTATACAAAAGAAAGAGCATATGACAACACCCCTTCAAAGTATATATTATTAAATCGATCAAATTTCACGTGGAGTGGTGGATACACTCACCATTTAATTTCAATTCTTTCTATATTTCTTTTTCTACTATATAAAATATAATAAACGCAAGTTAAAAACAGACTTCATCTCAAGGGCTTGTTGCTTGGATGGTTGCTGCAATGATCACGCCATCAGAAACTGCCATTCCAAATATCACGCACTACTCTCCAGCCATGGAAAGTTTTCACTCGTGCTTTTTTGATACTAGCTACTTTATTTTTATTTTCTTCCAAAAGTCTCAATTTCACTTTTTGAAATATACAAAACGAGAATCGAGAAACAAGATTTGTATCTTACGGTCTAAATATTGTGAATTGTTAAAGTCCGTTTACGAAGTGAAATTAACCCGATAGGTCCATAAAACCCAAATCAAAGAATATTATAGAATTCTTATATAGTGATAAGAATTAAATTGATTTATATATATCATAAGATTTATATAACTCATAACTCTAGTTGAGATAGGTTTAGCTCATATGTATATATATATATAATTGTATGCCGTTCATGAATCAATAACACAAACATAAACCATTCTCAAACTTTTCATAGGATTATAGAATATTTTTCGACTTGGGTTTCATGGGCTTTTTAGGTTTTACTTCATAAAATACACATCTTGCTTTTCTAATAGAATTCAATTGCGAATATGCATCACATTTTCTCCGAGGCTGCATGTATTGTCTTCTTGTACATCAGATTTCAAGCTCTCCTAAGTTTTGTTATTGTGAGATCAAAAGTTTTATCAAACAATTTTTGTTAAGGGTGGGAATTTTTTGAATTGATATAATGTAACCATTAACACACAAAAAAAGGGTGGCTGGTGCAACACACAAAATGAGTAAACGACTCTGTTTGATTGCATCTACACGAAAGCTCTGACAAAAAAGGTATGTAAAGTAATCTTAAACTTTGGGAATACATCGACAAATATTAAAATTCAAGAATGTTGCATGGCAGTGGAGCCATCCACGCGGCAGTGAGAATGGCCTTTCGAAATTTAAGTTTACTAAATTAAAATCTAGTTGATTGTATGAATTCAGTGTACTAATGAAATGAATGAATATAAATGAATAGAAAGGTGCTAAAATAATTAATTAATATAAATTATTCTGATCGCTCATTTACAACCAATAAAATAAAAAATAATGTGTATTAGACCGAACAAATCATGTCTTAAAATGACAAATCATGTGTTATTAAAATATGAATTGTAAAATATCTTTTAAAATCCAGTGTTATTGAATTAATGGTTTTAAAATGTACAATCAAATCCACTGTTATTGAAAATATTTTAAGAATTGGATTTGAAAATTTCAAATGAAATTTCAGGGAATTTCTTAGTTAAAAATACAAAGATCAAAATCCTATAATTGTATGTGAGATTTTTTTATATATTTTTTAATTTTTAATTTTTCTATCTTTTTTTAAATATGTAAGATTTTATAATTTTTATTTTTTAATAAATTATTTATTTTTCATTATTTTTTTGAAATATGTAAGATTTTAGAATTATTTAGTTTTTAATTACTTTCTATTTTATTTATTTATTTATTTATTTATTATTTAACTTATTTATTTATCTTTTAGTCTTTTAAATTATTAATTTTTTTGGTTTTTTTCTTTTTCTTTTTTAAAAATAAATTATAATTGCATTTTTGTAATTATGTTGGGCAAATAATGTTACATGTTCTTTTACTAATCATTCTAGTCACACCTCTCAAAAGGGAATCATTCTAGTTATTTCACATAAAATATGTGTTATTTTGTACAAATTTCTAGTTATTTCACATAAAATAAGTGTTATTTTGTGCAAATTTCTCAATTTTTAAAGTTTGAATTTTTCTTTATTCGTAAAATATAAAATTTTAAACGCAGGAAAAAATTATCAATACAAATAAATATTTATATAATACTCCTATATGATATAGTGTACCAATTAACTAATTAAATAGCTTCATCGTCAAGATTAAGAAACAAAAGATATGCAAGCAAACCAAAAACAGGAACAAACCTAAGATACTTCACCAACTCAATCTTGCTCTTCTTCACATTTTGCAAGTTCTCTCCAATCAACCATGGCTGAAAGATTGTGTATAGACATATATCCCATATAAAGGCGTAAGCTAGTCTCTCCGATCCCAAATAACCAATCAGATACTGCCATCTATCCATCACTCCACCAAAATCTCCTTCTGCTCGACCGTAAAGAGACCACAATGCTGATATTAGACACACCGTAGCTCCGGTCAGACCAACTATTGGCGCACCTTTGGTCATAGCTTCGCCAAGTTGTGAACTTTTGCTTGGTTTATCATCTGGGTCAGCCTCATTGAGTCGTAAAGCCATGTATGGGATTAGAAACGCTGTTGCAAAACAAAAGAACCAAAGAACTAGTCTAGGGGTTTGCTCTTTAGAGAAACTGAACTTATTAAATCAAAATCAAGTTGTGTTTACTGTTTGTGAGGAACATCATGAGACTCCATAAGACGTCAAGAGAGCTTTTGTATCGATCTCTCTTTCGGTCTGTGTATAGTAATGGAGCAAACATAAGTGTCCAAGCTATTACAAAGTTGAATAATCCTTCAGCCATCTGTTAATTATTTCAGCATTTCATCAGAGAATGACAGAAACGTTCACTAAATGCACAAAATTTTGTCTTAAACTTAAATGGTAACTTACAGGGTGCAGAACAGGAGCTTGTAAGAAATGATTACCAACTGTTCTGTCACAAATTCCAGAAAAGCAAGAAACTTTCATCAGAGATCAAAACAGGAAAACAAAATCCAATAAGAGAAACACAATCTTAAAGCTGAACTATACCTGAGTTTGTAAGAGGTAAGATAAAGAAGAAATTTAAAGAAAGTCCCACAAGAGAATTTACAGTCTCTGAACTAATTGCCCAAACTGGATCTCCCTGTTGATGCCAAATCTCAATACTAAGTTGAAGAATTGAAATTGAAATTTCCAAATTACTTTCAAGTTTCGTCAGTGTGGTAAATTTCTACATAAACTTAGGAAATTTCACATATAGAACTATGAATATGATTTAAACCCTAATGAAACAAAAATTAGGAACTTTAGAATTTGAAGTTATCAGACGTACAGGAGCATAAGGGAGAAGAAAGAGCCATAGTATGTACACAGCTTCAGTAGTCCACAGAAGATATCTAACGATTCCCCGGAGAGGATCATCTTCATCTTCAACCGTCGCTGTTTCCAGTTCCCGGCGAGCACAGCGAGAGAAGAAACTGTCTCGTGTTTGTAATTTGAAGCGATTTATTTTTTGCCATGGATTGCAGCAGCGACCGATGGTCGAGATTTCTCTACTCCGGCGGATTTGCGGCGATTTTTTTTGGGAAATATGGAGGCGGTGACCGAGATAAGTCACCGTCGGTGAGGTTATCAGAATCATCGTTTTCCCTTTCCTGCGTTATCCACCGTTGTCGGGAAAAAATTGCTTCACGAGAAGAGAGACTCGCTGAAACGGCAGCGTATTGCCTTTCTAAAATGAGTCTTAGAGAGTCCAATCACACTCTCCTTGAGTGGGCTTCAACGGGCCTTTGGCCCACGATGCTAAATCGGATGCTGCTTCTCATGTACTCCTAAATCGGGTAGTTCATTTTTCTTTGTAATGTAAATTTTAAGTTCAGTTATCTCATCATGGACATTGATATCCGTACGATGTCTCCAATTCGCGAAGTAAATAGTAAATTTAATATCAAATACTTTTAATAATATTTTTATGTCTTAAAAATATTTGTGTTTTTTTATGATTTGATATGGCATAATAAGGAGGGTGTATCGAATTTGATATTTATGGTGATTTGAGTTTTAATGAATTTTGAAAGGATTTGATTGAATTTTGGTAAATTAGGAAATTTGTTATTTAATTTTCTGAATTCTCACCTAAAAGCATAGGATTTTGATCTTTGTATTTTTAACTAAGAAATTCTTTCAAATCTCACATAAAACTGTTAATTCAATTCTTAAAACATTTTCAATAATAGTGGATTTGCATGTATGATGTATACTGTTGTTTAATTTTTTTAAAAGTAACAAAAATTATTCGAAACATGGATATGTAATTAACTAGAATGAATCATTCTATATATATATATACATATATATAAAGGTTTCATTTTATGTAAAATATATGTTTAATTAACAATATAGTCCGAAATGCTCTTCCAAATTCCATTTGACTTGCAAAGTAATTAATTAATATTCATTTTTCTTACTTATGTTATTTTAGAAATAATTTGTAACAAGATTTCACCAAATACTTTAATAAATAATTATTTTTCTGCGAGTGAAAATTTATGTATATATAATATTTTCTTGTCTATTATAACTCTGAAATTATTTAAGTCCTAAAAAATAAAATGTACCTTGTAACTCTGTCTATATAAACGTATGTGTTGTCCAATGCATTGAGCCACTAAGAAGAGAATATTTCTACTAATAGAATGGCTACATTATGTATTGGTTCACCTCCAATAATATACCAAAATTCCCTTAACCACAGTCATCGTTTTCAACGTCCACAGCGTTTCATATGCAATTCCATGACCAAAACGACGCCGGATGCTGCTTCTCATGTTGACCTACGTCGACGCTCCGGCAACTATCAGCCTTCACCGTGGGACCATCGTGATCTCCTCTCCATCGAGAACAAATATGTGGTAAATTTTTCATCAGTTTCTATACTATGATCTTCAGGCTCTGTCATCTCATCCTTTTAAACGTTTCACCTTATTTTCTCTTTTATTTGATGAGTTTTTTAGTTAAAAAGTTGTTATTACGGGTTTAAAGTTCAAAGACATATTATTATATACACGGATTTTTTTTTTTTTTTTTTGGTCAACCTCAATATACACGGATAAGATGTTGTAAATCGTTTCGGAAAAGTGACATATATGTCATGGTTTTTATCGAATGAATTTGACAAAACATCTCTCTCATGAACTTTGGTTTAGTACACATATATATAAAAAATATTTGGTAATATATTTTTATATATTAATTTGTAAAGATCTTTTATTATAAAAAAAACCTGCTTAAATATTTGATGTAAATGATATGGCTATATATGCTATTAGCTCATAAATCTGATTTTTTTGTTTCTTTTCTAAAATCTCTTTTAGTAGCATTAAAGACTTATTAGCTAGTTACAATATGATTCATGTATACAGAATGAAAATGAAGTGATAACTAGAGACGTGTTGAAGGAAAACGTGAAGAAGATGCTTGATGTTGAGACCAAGAGCCGTCTCGAGCAATTAGAGCTCATCGACGATTTGCAAAAACTTGGGATTTCATATCATTTTGAGCTAGAAATAAATAATATTTTAACCGACTTTCATCTTAAAAATGGAAAAAATGTCTGGGAATGTGACAAAGAAGAAAATTTACATGCAACCGCACTCAAGTTCCGACTTCTTAGACAACATGGTTTTGATGTCTCGGAAGGTTAGTATATTTTCATATTCAGTAATAACCAAAATTTTATATATTGTATTTCATTGTATATAAATATCATCTATTATATACAAGACAATGATAAATACAAGAAAGTGTAAATTGAAAAAAAAACCCGTATATTTCAGATGTGTTCGATGTGATCATCGACAAACTAGAAAGTAATACGTTCAAGAGCGACGATATAAAAAGTATCATTTCTTTATATGATGCGTCGTATCTGTCCACAAAATCGGATACTAAATTGCAAAAAGTCATCAGACCTTTTGCAACAGAACAAATAAGAAAATTTGTTGATGATGAAACTTACAACATTAAGGTCCGTGAGATGGCGATTCATGCACTAGAAATGCCGTACCATTGGAGAATGAGAAGGCTAGAGACGAGATGGTACATAGATGCATACGAGAAGAAACATGACATCAATCATGTCTTGCTCGAGTTCGCTAAAATCGATTTCAATATCGTACAAACTGCTCATCAAGAAGATCTCAAATATGTTTCAAGGTATACATTTTGGTTTAGCATATCTCGCATTGCTAAGTATTGTTTAATTTCTTTCTAATCGTCTCTCTTTAATGATATGAAGGTGGTGGAAGGAAACATGTTTGTGTAATCAGCTTCCTTTCGTAAGAGATAGAATAGTCGAGAATTATTTTTGGACCGTTGGATTAATATATGAACCTCAATATGGAAATATACGACGGATCATGACTATAGTTAATGCACTTGTTACAACCATTGACGACATCTACGATATTTATGGCACACTTGAAGAACTTGAACTCTTCACTGCCGTAGTTGATAGGTAAGTTACTCTACTACTCATATTTTTTCTCTAATTTTTTTGATATATTGTTAAAATTATAGAGCATCATCATACAATAACATTTAGAAACTAATATTGCGATTGATATTTGAAAAAAATAAATTATTTATCAAACTGAAACATGTTCAGACACATATTTGCATAAATATTTTTGAATTCCGCCGTAGAATTTTATATTTCACTTTTAAATTATAGAAACAATGATATATTAATGATAAAATATTAGGATTTAATCATTTCTTTCCATGAATTTTGTTAACAAATCGCATATATATTACAGTTGGGATGTAAATCGTCTTGATGAGCTCCCCGAATACATGAGGTTGTGTTTTCTTATTTTGTACAATGAAATCAATGGCATTGGATGTGATATTCTAAAACATAAAAATATTGACGTCATCCCTTTTCTCAAGAAATCGGTAAGTTCAAACATCTCTTTATTATTTATAATTAAAAAAAAAGATTATAATATTAATCTTTTTTTTAATGCTTTTATTAAAACTAGTGGGCAGATTTATGTAAAACATACCTAGTGGAAGCAAAATGGTACAAAAGAGGGTACAAACCAAGTTTGGAAGAATACATGCAAAATGCTTGGATCTCAATTTCGGCCCCAACAATATTAGTCCATTTTTACTGCGTTTTCATTGATAAAATCTCAATTCAACTTTTGGAGTCTTTATCCCAACACCGGCAACACTTCGTCCGATGCTCCGCCACTATCCTCCGTTTAGCCAACGACCTTGGAACTTCGCCGGTAAGTAATTTATTTTTTGGTTTTATATGTTTGGAATCGCATGCAAGTGAATATTCGTGAGAAGATTGTAGGATAATTCACAAATGAAACCAATGTTATAAAAACCGTGAATTAAATTAATCCACGGTTGTGTTAATACATATAAGAATTTGTATAATGTATATAAATATTGTTATGACGTTATATATGAGTGACTGTATTTATTTGCGTGTAGGATGAATTGGCGAGAGGAGACGTTCTCAAATCACTCCAATGTTACATGCATGAAACCGGAGCTTCGGAGGAAAAGGCACGTGCACACGTGCATCAGATGATTAGTGACACGTGGGATGAGATGAACTACGAAACAAAAACGGCATGCAATTCTTCGTTACTTCCTAGAGGTTTTATGGATGCTGCAATGAACCTTGCACGCATGTCGCAATGCATGTATCAATTTGGCGATGGTCATGGATGTCCCGACAAAGCCAAGACTGTTCATCGTGTCCAATCCTTGCTTGTTAATCCAATCCCATTAGATTGATGTCTCATACTAAAACTCTTCACTCTTATACAGTAATATAAAGCTAGCTATATCATAATTTGTTGTGATGTTGGATTTACCAAACTGTGATCCGAAACAAAACAAACAAACAAAGACTAGCCCCAAGAAAACAGAAAAATCAAATCATCAAAATCTGTTAACATTTCAAACATTGTTAAATTATAGTGTCTTTACACTTTCTAGTAAAAAGTCATAATACATAAAAATCTTATAACTTTCACTGACAGGTAGATCTATAGAATTTTATATCTATCACGAAATCATGTTTAAATAAGCTTGTGAATAATATAACTCTCGATACAGTGAATCAACCATTGACAGTAAAAAACACAAACACCGCTGAACAAGAATGGATGAATCGAGTCAAATCCACACATAATCTGGTCCCTAAAGTTTTTTTTTTTTTTTTTTTTTGACTATATGAATCGTTTAGACGGTTGAAAATCAAACTAATTCTCGATGACTAAGGTGGTAATAAATCTGATGGTGGGTGTTTACGGACCAGGTCATGTGTGCATAGGACCCAATTCGTCCAGATCATGTCCTGCAACGAGACACATATCTATTCCTTTTCGGATACAATGAAACTTCAACATGACAACAAATCCAAACATAATAAAACTAATCAAAAGAGATATATGAGCCCTATATTAAATCATTAAACCTACAACTTTTTCACTATACTACACTAACCAGCAAGAAAAACGAATCGGCATATACTTGCAAAGTCAACGCAGACAAAAACTTTCCATGAGTGAAGATATGTACAATGAAAAATGTTCACAAATCCAATAAGGGTTCCACTAAACCACTATTATCCCTCGTAGTCTAAACTTAGCACTCAAAAAGAAAACTATAGTGTTAAGGAACCGATTAACTAAGTTCATAAACCTAAAGACTTCTACTGCACTATGAACAAGAAAGAAAAACATCCCCAGCAACTTAAATTAAACTGGCCATAAAGCTCGTGATACTTACCAAACTTGCAGGAGGAGAGAGGAAGAGCCTAAAATAGATAAAAAGTCATAATCAGTGAAACATATTGGAAGGAGATAAACAGCAAAAAAAAAACGAAAAGGAAGCCTAATTGAGAAAAGAAAGAATGCAAGGAGATATGATTTAAGTCTCAATACCTTGGGTACTCTTTTTTTTATGCAGCTATCTCCCCTCCAAGCAAAACCTCCGGAATGACAATAATACGATTTATCAGATAACATAGAAAAACAAGAACACTAGAAAAAGAAAAAGTGAAAAGGATAACTAAACAAGAAAAAATAACAATTTCAAGCAAAATTCAAACCATCACAAAAGAAATTGCATATGCCTCATTCCCAAACACAAATAAGAGCAAGGACTAATTCTAAAACCTATTGAAGCAACACAAGTTCATTCAATTTTAAACTGTAAACCAACACAGATGCAAAAGGTTCACTGAAATTATCGTTTTGCTTTCGCATAACTCCCAATAAACAACCATTGTACCTTCTCCTGTGTGCCTCTAAAGCATTGAAAGACGTTAGGACTGTCTCTAAGCATTGTGGTAAGATGTCCTGGAGAAAAACAACATCAGGCCCTTGAAAGACCAGAAAAGATAATGAAGCATAAATGATATTCACAGAGCTTCTGTATAATTCAAAAAGATGACTCAGAATGGCCTCTTCTTATTCAGATGAAAAGTTTCCAAACATAGACTATCACAATGAGTAAAGTCGGCAATGATTACACAACACTAAAAAGAAAGAATTGCCATTCGCGGGTTTTCTTAGAATAGAACCAGTAAATACCCCTAAGAATCGCCAGTAATGAGAACTCCACCGATGTCGACATTGTAACCAAAGCTCTCTCAGGCAGCAGAAGGAAGATAAAGACAATTCAAAGATTAGAACCTTAAAATTAAAATTAAGATGTGTAATGTACAAATATCTAGGACAACAGCATTTCCTGATATAACAGAGAAAGAGAGGAAACGGCAATGTGGTTTCACTTGCCAGTGATGAATGGGTGAGCTAATGCCTGTGACACAGTAAGTCTCCTTTCGGGATCAAGGATGAACATTTTGTCCAAGAGATCCCTGAAATGAGCTAACATCTTGGGATCCTCACCAGGGTAACCTTTAATAATTGAACCAAAATCTTTTGGCCTTACGTTTACAATCATTCTCTTTATCATCTGAAAAGGAAAAGATAACTAATTACTCAAACTGCACAGTGCAAGTGAGATAGAAGGATTAGTTTGTTACCTTTCCACTAACAGTGTCCTCCTCGGTAGCGTAAAAGTTCAGGTCGTGATCGAAGTGCTGGTCAATAAATGCTCCCTGTTAAACCGAGAAACACATGCATTAGAACATCATAAAAACTGTTTCTCTTAAACCTATAACTAGATCTCCACCATACGTATGGAGTTACCTTTTTCTCTCTAAGGAAAGCTTTCATTTGAGAAGAAATACTGATAAAAATTAAAAACCAGGTAACATACACAAAAACCCAATCTATTTTAATGCTTACCTTGCGAAGCATCTTTTTAGGGAAGGGACCTTTCAGTTCCATATGAAGGCGTAACATATCATTGTTTGTAGAGCCAGGGAAAAGAACCTTTCCGCTATAAAGCTCATACAGACAGCAGCCAACGGACCATATATCCAACGGATGATCATAGGGAAGCCCCAGAACTGCCATGGAAAAAATAGAAACTTCAATCACAAAGTCTTTACCTATAATCAATGAAAGACCCTCTTAACAATCTAAAAATATAATGATTCTCACGGCAGATGAAACTTACTGATTTCAGGAGATCTGTAAAAGCGACTAACAAGATATGGTGTAACTTCGTTTTTGCCAGCGAACATTGCATTACCAAAGTCACAAAGCTTTAAAACGTTTTTCCCCTCATTTACCTGGACAAATCAAAAGACCAGCTCTTAGAAAGCTAGAAAAATCAAGTAGGAAAAAACCACAGAAAAGTATAACTGACCAGCATGTTGTCAGGTTTTATATCGCAGTGAAGAACCCCACAATTCTTCAGGTGTTTAAGGGCAATGAATAGCTGCTTTGAATAAGCCCTAACAGCAGAGAGTTTAAGACCAATGTTGCGACCAAACTTCTTCAAGACCTCACGAAGATTCAAATGAAGCGACTCAAATACCAAGCAAAGGTGATTACGGTACTTAAAGCTTGAAAGAAAACGAACGCAGCGGCGCCTGTCATCTCGGTCAGCGCCTGCCAGCTTCTTCAATATCTGAACCTCAATCTGGCCAGCTTTATGCCTAAACAAAATGCGAAATAGTAATCAGCCACAAAAGCATTAAGATGATAAATTAGATATCTCATAAAAATTCAAAGAATTAGTTGGGGCCTACAGAATGCACCACCTACATTGTCTCGTTGTTTCGAATAATTTTTATAGCCACTTCTTCAGGCTCAGCTGGTCCAGCTTTCAAATCTTTTGCACGAACCACAGTAGAGAAGACACCTTTTCCATGAGTAGCAATGACTTCATATCTACCATCAAGTAGCTCGCCAAACTGATAGCCTGAAATGAAGAGACGATATCTTTAAGATGAAAGAAACAGAAGTGCTTTCAGGAGTTGAAAAGAAGAACGAAACACGAGGTACATGAAGTGGTCAGGAAAGTAAACCATAGATTGGTTTTAATTAGTTGGAATGTAGCTCAATATACACACACAAAAAAACACTTACTGTAATAACCCTCTGCATCATCCCAATTATCATGAAGCCCGCTCCTCACCATGGGAACACCATCACCTTTTCCTCGCATGTGACCCTAAAAGAAGAAGATTTAACAAGGAGACAAGAAAATATTAGTAACCCTCATAGAGCAAACAAAGATTTTCCTCGAACATTAATGAAAAAGGTTTTATGAGGATCAAAGTAGTAAATTCATGGTGATAAAAGAAACCTAAGAAGATTTCAAGTAATTGAGTTAAATACATACCACTTTCCGATTACCAGCTGGGGACTCTCCAAAGATATCATCATGAAACATGTCAGCTGATCTTTCACTCTGGACAGATAAAATTATATAAGATCAAAAACATCATCACGTAAATATAAAAAGAATAGTATAAACACAAAACCAAGAAATTACTCACAACCACACACCACCACCAATACCAAAGAAATAATAAAGGTTTCCTTTGCTAACGCACCTTCGGGCTACCTTCACCAAGCCCTGCTGGAGCTTGAGTCTTCTCTGAGTCTGAAATTCCAAGTAAAGTAGGTGACCCAGCAGCTACTAATGATGCCTTGGCAATATCAGCATCAAAGTTCAAGTTAGTTTTTGCTTGACTAACATTAGCTGCGACAAAACCTGCAGAAGAAGCTGACTCTGGAGCACCAGTATCTTGAACAACATCTGACACAAAAACAGAAAATCATTGGGAAGCTCAAAATCTAAAAAACAAGTTTGTACAAGTGAATGCAGGAGAGTGTTATATATGGAAGGAAGACGTTGTTGTGAGATCAATCAACGAAATCTAATGAAAGTAATTGCAGCTTTTCTGCTAAGAGTCGTTCAAATATACCAGAATCAGCCTCATTCTTACGTAAGGGATTGTTTTGGTACACAAAAATGCAGACTTTCACATTAAAGAACTAGATTTTAACGACCAACCAAAAACCTCATAGAAATTATATTAACTCCAAACAAGATAAGAAAGCCAATATTTGAAGAAATCAAATTAAAGATTGAAAATTACCTGTCCCCTTTTCCTGAAAGGAAAGTTCATTTTTCTGCTCGGGCTTCTTCTTATGTTTCTCCAGTATGGCTTCCATCCGCTTCCTGCTCTCCTCCTTAATTCTATTTAGTTCTTCTTCTTCATCCTCAGGAGATTTCCATATAACTCCTTCGTCATTATCATCTTGGACATTCTCATTTTGCAACCTGATCACAACATAGTTAAGAACCAAACAAGATGCCCAAAAGATTTATTATCTACAACAAAAGATTCACAAGGATGAGGTTATTGAAAGATTACCTTTCATCATTGCCCCAAGTTTGTTCTGACTTATCACCCTTGGAATTATGGGACTGCAAAGAATTTGGCCTTCTCATTTCTAAGTCATCAACGGCATCATATCTTGAGTGTCTAGACTGTCTGTGCCTCATCTCACCATAGTCTACATCACTACTTCTATACTTCTCCCTATCAGTCTGGATATCTCTTCCTTTCTCCCTATCTTTTTCACTATCCCTTTCCGTTTCTCTCTTACTCTCTCTACTGTTATACCTGGTTCTATCTCTACTCCTACCTCTTTCATTGTCTTTATCTCGTAAATAGTCATCTTTCCTCTCCCTTCTCCTATCCCTATCAATGCTTTGCTCTTGTTCCTTCTCTTTTCGCCTGTCACGGTCAGCCTCTATCTCCCTCCCTTTCTCTCGTTCTCTTTCCCTCCTCCGATCACTATCTCTCTCTCTCCGCTTACTTCCTTCTGAATCCCTATCTCTTATGATGCCCTCCCTATCCATATCTCTGTCCTTACTTCTTTCTCTTTCCATGACTTCTCGACCATAGTGCCTGACATCTTCCTCATCTCGCCCACGTCGATAATACTTTTCTTCAGTCCTCCCTGAGTCAACTCTATCATGACGATAATCTTTACTAGAATCATGATCTCTTTCTCTGACTGAAAACTCATCAATCCTTGATCTTGACATTCCCCTTTCCCGATCATGTGACTTAGATCTACTCCGAGCACGGCCTTTGTTAGACTGCCTGCTGTTTGATGGAGACCCGTTACTAGTCTTATGCTTCTCTTCAGTGTTTTCCGGAGAATATGAGCTCCTGACATTAGCATAACTTCTCTTACCAACTTCCCTTTCAGAGTCACGAGGTAAAACACCATTAGACCTCTCGTCTTCTCCTTGACGCACACTTTTCCCAAGGGGAAGCTGCAAACATTGCAACAAGATTTTAAGAACACTTATCAGAAGAGAACTATATGAAATAGACAAAACATTAGCAGACATTAAAAAAAAAAAAAAAAAGGGGAGGGAAGAGAACATCTACATAAAACCAGTTCTTACAAATCAAGGGAAAGCCATCAGTCTCCATTGAACGAACGCCTAGTGCGACACTCAGGTTATCTAAAGAAAACTCTCAAAGACCAAAGCTTTATAATTAATTCAGCTTAATGTAGAGCTATAAATGCGGTTTGGATACAGAGTTATAAAACAAGTTTCCTATGAACAAATCAATCAAACCAGAATTCAGAAAGTGAGACGTAAAAAGGGGATTAGAACAGACCAGATCATTATCTTGAAATTGAACGGATTTGATTTCGCCTGACTCGCCATCGGAATCCACCGCCTTCATCAAAACATCACTTTCTTCTAAAATCTCCCCTTCCTCCACATCATCCTCACGGCCGTTACTAACTCCAATCGGAGCCACCGGAGTAACATCCATATTTACCTCTGTCTCATCGCCGGTGGATGGGATTTCATCGTCGCGCTTCTTATCACGGTGATGGCGATGCTTGTGGTGATGATGCTTGTGATGACGGTGTTTGTGCCGCTTAGATGATTTCTCGGTCTCTTCGGAGGAGGAAGATGAACGGTGGTGCTTGCGGTGTTGAGATTCGATCTGCTTGTCATTCGCCATCAGAGATCGTCGAAATCGAAATTAGGGTTAAGGCTCAAGAAAAACTGGTTAGGAATCACGATGGACTTACTCCTAACATCTTTATATTTAAAAAGTTTATTTTATGTATTTTGGACACGTGTGACATGTGTGTGTATTTTTTTTTTTTTTGGTCGTCAGTGTGTGTATTCTTTTTATTTGAGACAAGTTTATAGAATAGGGTCACTTAGACCAAAAAAAGAAGAAGAAAGAAATTACTTCTTTCACATAATTTGGTTAATACAAATTTTTAACAACAAATAATACACAGATTTTTTTCTTTTTTGGGTCATCACAAATAATATACAGATTTAAATGCGGATAGTAACACAATCATGATACTCTAATACACACCAAATTTAATAAAAACAAATAAGATACTAATACTAATCACAGGATTACTAATCATGGTCGATCAGAGGTGTATCTCTAGAGTTGAAAAAAAAAAGACATTCGTCTTAGACCCCCAAATATTAAGTAAATTTTAGGGTCCCAAATTTTTAAATTTTTATTTGTATATTGGTAAAATATGTATTTTAGTGTGATTTTCTTAAGTTTGACTTTTTATTTCATACATTAAAATAGTGTTAATTATTTCTGGTATTTTACAAAATTTTATTTTAAATTTTTATATTTTTATATATTGAAAATAATGTTAATTAGAAATAGATTACAAAAATAGTATAAAATAATATTCTATAAATTAAGAAAATAGTATAAATTTTATTTTCATAGATTAAAAATAGTGTTTATTATCTCTAGTTTATTAAAAATGTTAAATTTTACTAATGACACATATTTTATCAAAACTGTTAGTTTTTTTTTGTTCTTCTTGGGTCTTTAAACCCCTTAGTGTGGCTTTTATATAACTTTAAAATATATATTTTTTACTTTAAAATATTCGTATTAACATTTTGATATTACAGTTAATTTCTAGGAGCTATACATAGTCATTACGAATACAGTCTTAGCCTTTGATGGATTTTCTCATTTCTAAACATCTCTTCTTATCTATTGATTTAATGTTGGCACCATTTTTTTATGCGCCAAATAATCAAACATTCTAGTATATATTATGTATATATGTTATATAAACACATCTGTAAAATATACACAACTGTTTCTTCTAATAGTTTATGCAAATATTTACGCAATAGAGGATAGAAAACAAACTATTTAGAGAGAACTAACACAACAATGGTGTGGTCATGTGATCAGATTGTGGAGAATATTCGTGTGGCGGTTCATATGGTTGTTCGTAGTCTTGTCCTCCTCCTCCTCCTCCTCCTCCATGGTCGGTGGTGAGATCTTCAACTTCGAGAATCTCAACCCTTCGTTTCATCTTCTTTTGTAGTTTTACTGCAACATCTGACGGTCTAAATCGACCACAAACAATTACCTGACGTTCTTTTTTATGGATCATGTGTGTTTCAACTTCTTCAGACAAAGTATCCAAAACATGTATTAATATTAAATTGTTTTTTTCAATAATTGGTTTATGGAAGATGACATGTAAAAATAAACAAAAACGTATGCGCATAGATATCAATAGTGTTATTTAACCAAATTAATCAAATTAATTTTTTCCTAATTCAATATAGTAAGAGATAATTGTTTTCGTACCATTCTTCTTGCTCATTTCATTTCCACATATTTTTTTTATATAACCAAAATATACCAACCTTTCATATTGATGATAATCCTCCTTACTTTTCTACAACAAGCATTGCAATCCAAGTTAATTCGTATCACAACACAACATTGCTTCTGCATTTCACCACCAAATAACCCCTACAAAAAAACTCATCAAAAATCCAAAAAAAAAAAAACTATTCAAAGGAAAGAAAAAAAAAATACACCTTTTCCGACATGAGACGAAAGGGCAATGTTATATGATATGTTTTTGGTCAAGACAACAAAAGACTACTTATAAATTAAGCTTTTGGAATCTGATTCTCTAACTTAGGTTGAGAAGAGAAGATATACAAAAAAATGGTTTTGTTGTCTTACCTTACCTAATCATTGAGAAGAATCTAATTTCCTTAGTTTCTATATGGTTTTACATAAACCGGAGATAAAGACAAATTTACCCGGTTTAATTATCCGGTTCTTAAATTCCAATTGGGTACAACATACAATTACAAATGTAGGTGAAGACGCTTAACGAACATCGACCTCGTCTTCTCCGTCCTTTTCACTCTCTCTAAATCTCTCAGATCTCACACTCTCTCCGATTCATCGAGATTCAACAATGGCGGTTTCTTCATCTTCGTTCCTATCAACAACTTCACTCTCCAATTCGAAATCCACGATTTCATTCGCTTCCTCCGTCTCCCCAACACCAATCCCTTCCCTCCGCCGCGTCATTTTCCGCTCCTCGGTTCCATCGACTTCTCACCGTCGTTCAATGACAGTCCGATCAAAGATTCGTGAAATTTTCATGCCGGCGTTATCATCAACCATGACGGAAGGTAAAATCGTATCATGGATCAAAACCGAAGGCGAGAAACTCTCAAAGGGAGAGAGTGTAGTCGTTGTTGAATCTGATAAAGCAGATATGGATGTAGAAACGTTTTACGATGGTTATCTCGCCGCAATCGTCGTCGGAGAAGGTGAAACAGCTCTGGTAGGTGCTGCAATTGGATTATTAGCTGAAACTGAAGCTGAAATCGAAGAAGCTAAAACCAAAGCCGCTTCGAAATCTTCTTCTTCCACTCCTGAATCTGTTGTTCCATCTCCTCCTCCTGTTACTTCATCTCCCGCTCCGGCGATCTCTCAGCCAGCTCCGGTGACGGCGGTTTCAGATGGTCCGAGAAAAACCGTAGCGACGCCTTATGCTAAGAAGCTCGCTAAACAACATAAGGTTGATATTGAATCCATTTCAGGAACTGGACCATTCGGTAGGATTACGGCTGCTGACGTGGAAGCGGCGGCTGGAATTGCTCCTTCTAAGTCTTCCGTAGCACCACTGCCTCCTCCTCCTCAACCTACGGCGGCAACGGCTAAAACTACCACCAGTACCAATTTGCCTCCTCTATTGCCTGATTCAAGCATTGTTCCATTCACAACAATGCAATCTGCAGTATCAAAGAACATGATTGAGAGTCTCTCTGTTCCTACATTTCGTGTTGGTTATCCTGTGAACACAGATGCTCTTGATGCACTTTACGAGAAGGTGAATTGAATTGAATGATACATATATACACACATTGTTCTATGAAGCAAATGTTTAATTAATCACTGTTTTTGTTTACAGGTGAAGCCAAAAGGTGTAACAATGACAGCTTTATTAGCTAAAGCTGCAGGGATGGCTTTAGCTCAGCATCCTGTGGTGAATGCAAGTTGCAAAGATGGGAAGAGTTTTAGTTACAATGCTAACATTAACATTGCTGTGGCTGTTGCTATTAATGGAGGGCTGATTACGCCTGTTCTACAAGATGCAGATAAGGTTAGCTGATGCTAAGTAGCTAGCTTGTGATTGATTGAACACATACTTAGTGATGTGCGAGTTATGTTTGGTTTTTGGATAGTTGGATTTGTTCTTGTTATCACAAAAATGGAAAGAGCTGGTGGGGAAAGCTAGAAGCAAGACACTGCAACCACATGAATACAACTCTGGTACTCTCCTTTAATAATTTTGTTTTAGATTGCTCTCTGCTATTACACTCATGAGAAGGATTGTGACATATGTATTGAATGCAGGAACTTTCACTTTATCGAATCTCGGTATGTTAGGAGTGGATAGATTTGATGCTATTCTTCCGCCAGGACAGGTATATGAAAGAAACTTCAATAGCTCTCTTCTTGATCAGTGATTACAAGTAATGTTACTTATCTTGTTTATTACTCAAATCTCTAGGGTGCTATTATGGCTGTTGGAGCGTCAAAACCAACTGTAGTTGCTGACAAAGATGGATTCTTCAGTGTCAAAAACAAAATGCTGGTAAGTTTGATAGATCCTATTTGCGAACATGCCTTCTGAGTTTGGTGAATCTCTTTGAGATTTAGAAAGTCGAAAATACGATTAGCTATGTAGCTTTGATAATTGTAGTAGAACTTGTTTAGAGTTCTGTTAACATATATTTTGGTTTTGTTGGATTTGGTAGGTGAATGTGACTGCTGATCATCGGATTGTGTATGGAGCTGACTTGGCTGCGTTTCTTCAAACCTTTGCAAAGATCATTGAGAATCCAGATAGTTTGACCTTATAAGACGCCATTGTCTAAAGCCCAAACGAACACGAACCAGTTTCCAAAATTCCTAAGCCCATTTTTTTTTTTATCTCAAGTAGACAAAAAGATTTTAATTTTTATTGTTATACTGTTCTTAGTCTTGTTCTTCTTTTGCATCTTGCTTGACTTGGTGTAACTTTGTTGTGTCTGTTGTATTTTGTTTTCCGGAATAATCATTTTGGGTTTAACACAAATAATTTCCGGTTTAACTGTTAAACCAGAATCAGATAACAGGCCCTAGGAAAAGAAAATGACCAGTCACGGACCATTATCTAGCATCTCTGTAATGGCCTAATGGGTCTTTTCAGTCAATTTAGTATAAATATATTTTCTGAATGAAAGACCTTTGTACTTAAGCAATCTCTCAAAGCCCAATTTTAAATCATATGAAACACGAAGAAAAATAAAAACTATGAATTCGACGCTGTTTATCTAAAATAAGATATTTGAAAATGATGGGTTTTTAAAGCAACTTAGAAATTGTTTTTACTTAGGAACAATAATTTCAGATTATTACATGAACATTTGCTAAATCTCAGATTCTGGTCTCTGGGATGAACTCCATGATAGTACTCAAATTTTAACATCATCGAAAGCAAAGCAAAGGATGAAACGATTAAAGATCAACAGATTAAAAAAAAACGATTCTTATAAACTAATTTAAGCCATTTACCGCCACTAAACTTTGATTTTTGAAGCCATAAAAATCTTAAACCAAAATAGATCCTAATCCTATCAATCTATGATTTTGATAGGCTACAAAAAGGGAAAAAAAAAAAAAAAAAAAGTCAAACGCTTTCCAAAACGACACTGTTTCGTTTCCCTGCTTTTTAAAACACTCCGAAACGTTTATGTTCCTATTGGTTTACTCCGCCGGTAAAGACTCCGGCCGCCATGAAAACAAATCGCCGGAATCTAAACACACATTGGAATATTCGAAAAGGCCATCACCCAGATCGAACGATTCAAAACCCGTAACATGATCCTCAAACCCACATAACTCGCCGACCTCTGTTAAATCCGACGAGGCTCGTACCAATTCCGTCACCGTCTCCTCCGTTTCCTTAGACGACGGAATAGGCGTCGGAGGTAGCGGTAGCGGTGGCGGCGGAGGTAACCCCAGCTCGTCGTCAGAAGCTTCAAAAAGGTATCCGAGATCCAGCACCGTCGTTGTAGACAACTCATCCTCGAAACTCTTCATCACCGAGTCAAGACCTTGAATCGCTGGGTCAAGCCCCGAGTCATCGAACAAATCGTCTCTCAACCGCTTCACATCAGGCGAGTCGAGGCCTAACTCGTTTCTAACTCGTTTTTTACCGTTAGATTCAACCGAGTCAATGGTTAGCCTCGATTCGTTAGCCACTAAATCCTCCATAGCTTAACCGGTACGGTTAATTGCTTGGTTAAGGTGGTACGTTTTTTTTAAATCAGTGGCAATATTGTAATTAGCGTGAGATATCGGTGCAGAATCGGAAGAAGGGAAACACGAGATTTTATAGTGAGGAGACAAGAGAGAAGATATGAAGAGAAAAAAGTCGGTAAAGAGAGAATGCGCGTGATTTCAGACGTAGACATAGGCGCGTGGGAGAGCGAATCGTTTGGGCATCACGGATCTCTCGCTTTTTTTTTTTTTTTTTTTTCTATTTGTTTATTTTTTGCCATTTTCTGGTTTTATGTTTTGTTTTTTTTTTTGTGTCAAATTTTGTAATTTTGGCTATAAATTTTCAGACGTCGCTTTCTAGGTGTAAAACGTTATCAATTGGTTTGAATTCGGACTTGAAATCCGGTCCGCTGTAAAATACTGAATACACTATATTCAATAAAAACAAATTCTATTTCTGGTAGGTCCTTTTTATATAAATAAGAATAGTGTAACTCAATTTTTTTGGTGTAATTAAATAAATACATATGTCTGTTAAGGAATCAAAAACTAATATTATTAGATTAGTGGAGAAAATTTGTATTTGGACCTCTTTATATTTTACCTGAAAATATATAAAAGTGGAGTTTGAGCATGTTTGTGTTTTTGATAGTGGTAAATGCATCTATTGATGCGAAAATAAATACTAGTTTTATATTATTACATCAGGGCCTGTTTAATCTCGATCGATGAGAATATTAGATAGCTAAAATCAAGGTTATAGAATTCGCTAGATATGAGTTGGACAGCGAAGATGAACTTAGCGCGTAACTAATTAATTGAGAACTAATTTTTATATTAATTTATTGTTAAAAATTAAATATATTATATTAAATATGTATATATATATATATTACTTTTATGTATTATATTATTAATTTAGTATTAAAATTAATTATATTATGTTGTATGTATCCATATATTGAAGTTATTATGCATTTTTAATATATATATATACCTTTTTAAAAAAAAATTAATTTTAAAAAAATTAATTAGCCGGCCGATTAATCAGCTACTCAGATTCAATGTGCATCCAATTCGTTGATGTCTAAATCAATCGATTTGCACTAATTCACTATAGTGAGTTACCGCGCAGCGCCTAGATAGACGCGTTTTAGAACTTGAATTAAAACTACACGAGAAAATATATTTTTTATTAACGGTTTTTGCTATTCTACAGTTTTTGTCCATTTTGCCAAAAAAATTGTTATCCAGCTTAAAATTCTTTTTTATATACATCCATTTCCATTATATAAGTATCGATGGGTATTTTATTAGATAATAAAAGAAATATAAGTTTTTTATTAGATAATAAGAAATATAAGTTATTTGCGCATTTTTATGTTAATAGATGGTTCGATTTTACGTTGAGATTTTTTTTTTTTTGTCTGTTCATCCCTTAGCAAAACACAAGTCAATATTTTGCATACTTAGATATTACACTCTCATATTAAAGACAGGACGAATATGGGAGGGTTGATTGATTCGGGTTTTGGATTTAAATTTCTACTTTAAACTTCAAATAAATATTTTGCCAAAACAAGGTAAAGTAAGGCGGTGAATTATAAAGTATAAACGTTACCAGAAATTTTTTTTAAAAAAACGCTAGAATATAAAATCTTGAGGAATATGAGTGAAAACTTTAAAAAAAAAAAAAAAAAAAAAAAAAAAAAAAAAAGAACTTGAAGAATACAACACATCACGTGAGAGTACATAAAGCAAATCAAGTACACAAACTTCCCACCATAATTCCCGCCGACCCCACCATCCTTAAGTATCATCGCCATATCTAATTGATTAGATGAAAAAATGTTATATGGATTAAAGATTGAATACTTCGTAGTAAAGTAAGGTTTTCTAATGGTAGCATCATATAATTTTGCGTTCTTCCGTTACACCGATCTCTCTTATCACTTACTATATATAATATAATTTGTATAATATATGGGCGGTGAACGTATGGTTTCCACTTCGTTAGAAATCATATTCACGAAGATCGATGAAGTATTAGTCTTTCTACACGGCTGAGAAAATAAATTTCGTACTTATTTTTTTGTTTAAAAACATGTTTTATCTTTAGCAAAACTTTTTAAAAATTTTCATTTTTTGTAGATTCGGATGAATATGTGAAGACTTTTCATACTGAATGATATCGATCAGGTTTTAGTCGTGTCCTAAATTCGTAAACAAAATAATTGTTCGGATGAGAAAGGAAAAAGGAGTTAGGCCCATCGATTTGATTGTAATCAACCAAACAAATATCAGAAGAGTCAAATGTGATTAGTTTCCGTCAAATAATATATATCTAATTTTGAAAGACATAAATAAATCCTTAACTAACGAGAATTCTCTAAACTCTGAGGCAAATAATGGCTAGTCTTCCAGATTTATAGTCATAGCAATAAAGTTTAAGCAATTCGTAACAAAAAAGATGTATATCAAAAGTATAGCTATCAAACTCTGCATGGCTCAAACAAGGGCTTCCAGCTTAATATGAAGAGGAAAAAGACAATGTCATGAACCTTTCAATCCTACATGTAGAATCTCATCTTCAAGAGTCATCTTTGTCCACTCTTTCTATCTGATTCGTGCCACGATCCATCCGTATAACAAATTGGAGTATCTCGAGGGAGACTCTCCTCCACTTCATCATTGTGTAACTCTTCATACGGATCTTCCTTCGTGTTTGCTCTCTTTTATCCTTCCTCTTCCTGGATAGCGTTATCTAGAATATCATGAGGGATCTCGCTGACATTTTTAAATAATTTTTGGTTCCTCCCCTTCCAAATGTATCACATAACCCACAAAAAAATCTGTAAAGTCTCCTCGTCCGCTCCAAAGTCTTTCCCTCGCCAAAATAGATAAAACACATTACGGAACAATGATTGCAAAGGAAATATGTTTGGAGCTGAGGGAATGTTTGATAGTGGCCACACTTGTCTTGCTAGAGGACATTCAAACAACAGATGATTGATAGTCTCTTCCTCCGCTCTACACCATGGGCAGTCTTTGTCCTTCCCAATATGATGATAAAACAGGCGTTGACATGAAGCCATGCATCCTAAGATACATTGCCACACGAAATGCTTAAGCTTCCGCGTATTTTTTAGTCATACTTTCGCCTGCAGTGTCGTGACACTCGGTCCCTGGAGAGGGAGGTCGCATGCAGGATAAGAGAGGTCTATTGCTGCCTAATACCCAGACTTGGCTGAATAATTGTCTAACTTTTTCAAGGTCCAGTAGTATCCATCATTTGATGCATTGCAGCTTGGTTTGATCCCTAATATTGGGGTAATTTTTTCCGGAGGAAACAATTCCCGAATACAATCCACCTTCCACTTCTAGGTCTCGAAATCGATCAGAGTATTGACAAATGATAATGGATCTCTATCCTCATTAAGACCTTTTTGAGATCAGGCCGGCTTGTCCGGTATCCACGGCTCTGTCCAGATAATCGTTCTGAATCCTGTTCCAATCGTCTTTTTTATTCCCCATCTCATAAGAGGTTTTGCAGCTAGCATGCTTCACCATCCATAGGATGGGCGATTATATACTTGTATTTCCAAGGGACTACAATATCTAAAATATATCCCTTTCAGTACTCGCGCGAGTAAAGAATCAGAGAATCGGAGTAATCTCCATAATTTTTTGGCTAATAAGGCAATATCAAAGTCTTCCAACCTCCAGAAGCCTAATCCCCCATCTGCTGACGATGTACACAGTTGATCTCATGCTACCCAATGAATGCCTCTACTATATGCCTTATGGCTCCACCAGAAGTTAGCAATCACACTACTCAGTTTCGAACATACAGATTTTGGTAATAGATAACACGAGATTATATAAATCGAAAGGGCTTGCGCTTGTGACTTGATCAACACCTATTTCCCTCCTTTATAGAGGAATTTAGAGGTCCATGAGTTAACCCGAATTTGGAGATGATCCCTCACAAACGCAAAAACTTGGTCTTTGAAACCATGAATCTTCTCCGATAGCCCTAAATAAGTCCCTATTCCTCCTTCTTAGTTTATACCCACGATGTTCTTTATCTCCTATCTCACATCGGTATCTACATCTACTCCGAACATGATAGAGGATTTTGAGAAGTTAATCTCTTGACCCAAGGCCTCACCATAAGAACAGATTATTTCTATCACCTCCTTATTTTGTTGTACATCTGCCTTGCAAAAGAACATGTTAGCGTTTGCAAAGAGAAGATGGGAAACTCGAGGACTTGCACACGTGTGCATCCCCTAAATCTTCCCCTCTGTCTCTATGTTTCGAAGTTGCGCTATTAGAGCTTCCATACACATGATAAATAGGTACGAAGAGATAAGATCTCCCTGACGAATCTCCCGTGAAGACCTAATTCTACCTTCGTGAGACCCGTTAATAAGTAACTGGTACGAGACAGATGTGATGCACTGCATAATCCACTTCACTCATCGGGAATCGAAGTCCATCACCTCCATCACAGCTCTGAGAAATGACCATTCCACTCTGTCATATGTTGTACTCATATCTATCTTTAAAGCCATAAACTTTTTCCAATTTGCCGGATTATATCTGAGGGCATGAAAATTCTCCTAAGCTATAAGAATGTTATTGTAATCAATTTTCTTGCCACAAATGCAGACTGTGTCTCAGAAATTAATTCTGGAAGGAACTTTTTAAGCCGAAAACTTCGAATTTTCGAGATCACCTTATAGCTCACATTACATAAGCTAATCGGCATGAACCTCAACATTTTCCTAGGTTGATCTCTTCTGGAGATAAGATAAATGTGATTGGAGCTAACATATAGACTTAATTACACATCTCCACGTTTAAAATTTTCATTTGAAAAGCAAAAAAGTCATTTTAGAACTATTCCTTTTGAAGAATGTAATGCTAAATCCATCAAAATAAATTCGTACCAAAAAAACAGATTAATAAATTCTAATATTGAAACAAACCAATTTGAAGTTTGAAACCACATTAAAAACTCGTTGCTAAATCAAACATGATGTGTAGCAATGGCTGACTTTTTTTTATTTGAATTATAAGTTCTCTAATAAAAAAAGATAGAGACTATGAAATAGAGTTCTTCACAGTGAACTTTATAGGATTTTTCCTGAAGAAAAGTGTTAGTTGTCAAGATTATTAGCTGTGCTTATTTAAGATCTGGGCTCTTCTAGGTTGATTCGCTAACGCTAGTCTAGCGGTAATTGACAAATTTGGCATGTTTTGGTGGCCCTCAACAAAAAGGAAGGGCAATACAATCTTCTTTCAACCTTTTTTTTTTGAAAATTCATGTTTAAACTATAAAAAATAAAGTTGCAAAAGTTTTATAAGAAATTTGAAAGTCATTAGAGACTTTTACATATTTTGAGAGAATTTTACAAGTTTTCAAAAAAAAAAAATTTATAAGTTTTTTAAAACTTCAGAACATTATTGTTTCTTAATATATATTGTTTTAAAACATTTTTCATTCATAATTGGAAATTTTGAATTACACCCAATATGTTTTCCAAAAATTTAATAAAATTTTGATTTTCAAAAAAAAATTCACAAGTTTTTTGAAACTTTGTCTAGCTTTTTAAACTTTGATTTATGTATTTACCAAGCAGAAACGAAGTCTATCTTACCATTTTAGTGGTCTTTTTAATATATTCACCCTAAAACGTAAATTCTAAACTTAAATTCCAAAATCCTAAATAAAAAAATCTATCAGAAAACACTGTCATGCAAACTTCATCAAATTTCAGAAACTTTTACTCACAAATTGTATAAAATCTTCGATACCATGATAGTGGTGACATATATACGACTATTTTTTTATGAAATATATATAAGACTATTTACGAACATTTAACCCTTTTTCTCTCTCTCACATATGTGTTTTTTTTTCTTTGCATTAGTAAAAATGAGTTTTATAACCTAAGAAACTCATTAAATATCTTGAAAGTATTATTTACCCTAGTTTCCTTTAAAAACTAATTTCAAAGCTAAAGACCTTAAAACTATAAATGAAATAATGCATACATAGATGATAGACAGCTATGTTTATTAAAGTATGGAAGAAATTGCAAACTAGCTAATTAACGGAACAAAAAACATTGCAAACTAGGTTTTTTTTTTTTTTTTTGATAAAAGGTATTCTATTAAAATTACGAAATAAAAGATACAAAGCTATGACAGTAAGTCATACAGTTTTGAGAGTTAATTGAGTTGAAAGAAAAGAACACAACAAAGTTGATAAGATAATAGAGAAAAAGAAGTTGTAGAGAGAATTCTCTTGGACCTCCCAAGGTGATGGACCGTGGCCGCCTCGACTACCACGTCCTCTTTTTTCTCGTTTTTCTACTAAAGTTCAATTCTCTTGAACTTTTTGTGTAAGCCTAATTGGCCTTTCTCTTCGAGATTTAACTATAAAGTCACCAATCTCATACCTTGAAAAATCTCCAGTCTAGAAAGACAAACTGGTTGTCACCAAAGACATTCTCTTGGGCAACTTCATGTGAATTTGACTAAGGGGAGAAACAGTTATTGTAGAAGACAAAACAGAGGAAGAGATAGTGTTGGTTTTAACTAACTCAAATGTAGGAGAAGTAGTTGTTGTTAGAGGTGTTGGATTAGTCTCATTACAAGTTGGGACTGAAATGGAAGTGTTTGCAGCATGTGCCACAATAGTAGTGACTGAAGTATCAATTTTCGGTGCCAAAACAATGGGGCTGGCAGTAGATTTAGCTGGAGTAAATTGTGAATCTGTGGACACTAAATTCTTAGTAATTACTGTTTCAGAGTTGGTTACAGTTGGATCAATACCGGTAGCAACACTAGTGACTATGGTCTCAATATGAGACTCACTAACAATAGGCAATGGCTGTTCTAGCAGACATATGGATTCCTTATGACCAAGCTGCCCACATCTATCACATTTACAAGGAATCCAAGAATATTCTACATTTACTAAAGAGACAATACCGTTCTTATCCCTAGCTGCAATCTTATGAGGGAAGCCTTTGTCCAACTCAACCTCAACTAGTAACTTAGCCTGCCCCATCAAAGAAGGGTTTAGTCTAGGCTTTTCAGTGAGCACTAGTTCCCCTAATCCAGAAGCTACCCAACTAAATCCAACATGAGAATATAAAAGGCTTGTTATATTCTTCAAAGTAACACAAATAGTGACTAAACTGATCTCAGGCATAGCTAAGCTTGCTTCTGGAGTCCAAGGGGCAACAAATAATAAGCATTCATCAACATGCCATAAACCACGCTGTAAAATCCAAGCTCTAGTAGAAGCATCAGGAATGTGAAATAGAAAAGATGATTCACTTAATTTACGGGTAAAAATCTTACCCTTCTTACCCTATATCCAATTTGCCACAGCATGAACAAGACCTACTGAAGGTGTTTTGCATCAGAAGAACTGACCAATCACGTACTCCCTCTGGTTTTTGATACCCTGCAAAAAAACGTGGTTTGGAATTTCTACCATTGGCGTATCATCTTCTAAGTATGTCGGTGAGATGGCTCGGTGGAGGTTACGGAGCTTTGGGTTTATCTTTTCAGTCCACATAAACCGTAACTGACCATCCTCTTTAAGAGCAGAAGGTGGGATCCCTTTGTCATCTCGTCTAAGTGATGGAGCTGGATTGGAGACAGGCTCTGGGATGATGTTGATACGTTTTGCCCATGTTCCTAGTGAAGGGAGAGACGAAGTCGTTGATAACTCTTCTTGAGTTAGAAGAGAAGCTACGGTCAAGTTTCCAATTGGTCAGGTTTTTCTTTTCATAACATTGTTATTTTATATAATAAAATAAAGTTTCTTTTGTGCATGTACAAACCCATGTTATTCCTTGTCAGAAGCTTTAAGACGCTGACACGTGTCATCTACAAACCCATTTTTTGTTTCTTTTTTAGTTTCTAATCTTTTTATAACCAAAACCTCAAAAGATATCTCACAAAAAAACTGAATTAAAGAAAAGAAATCTCATTATTTTTTCTAACTAAAACCAAAAAATAAATAGGTTTCTTGTGTGAGAAGTTATGAGATGCTGTATCACGTACCAACTCATTTTTTTCTTTTCTTAATTTCTTATCTTTTTCTAACCAAAACCTCAAAAAATATCTAAAAAATGAATTAAAGAAAAAAAAATCATTTTCTCTTTTTCTAACTAAAACCAATAAATAAATAAATATTAGAATATTTATATATATTTTAATTTATTTTTTAAAATATTTTTAATTTTTTGTAAAATACATGATTGTTTTGGTTTTGATATTATATATATAGTTATTGAACTGCAAAAATGTAGTCTATTACTTTGAATTGCAAATATTTAATATTTTACTTTAATCAATAAAAATAGAGCAGGAGGTTAAGTGATATAATTAAATCTAATAAAATAGATAATAATGTATTAAGTTTTTAGGAAGAAAAAAAAACAAGTTATAATTTTGAATTTTTTTTAATTGTTCAAAGTAAAAGATTAACATCAAAATATTTTAAGACAAAAAAATTAAAATATATATAAAATATTCTTCTTTCTTTTTGTGCAACATATAACATATTATCTTATAATCTGTTTCTATTTTAATAATTCACATCACATTATTATAAACCTGTTTTATATAATTTCTATAAAATAATAACACCACACTTAAAAATGTAACTCGTTATATTTCAAAATTTAATGTAGTGTTGAAATGATTTATTTTAATAATACTATCTTTTAAATCATTATTATTTTTATTAATGTTTACCATTAATGCATTGTCTTTACATTTTCTTAGTTTTATAACTGGTTTTTCGACACTACTTTATAGTACATTAATTCAAAACTTTATTACCCTCTATAGATACACATAAGTTATAAATTTTGTTCACCATATTAAAGTAGAATTTATATAATAGATAATGAAAATCATTAATCAAATAACTGAAAATGGTTTTAAAACGCAACTATATAACAAGAGTGGCTTGATAAGTGAAATTGGCAATCCCAAGTATCTCTAATACTCAGCTCCAAATACAAAATCTTTCTTTTTCTAATTTTTTTTTAATTTTAAATCTATATATCTTTCAAAAGTTTGGATATATCTTTCAAAATCTATATATGCAATTAACATCTACTAGATTAGTTCATTAAATACACATATTTAAATTAAATCCAATTAAAATAAAAACTAAGTATATTTCTATATAATTTAAATTTTTTACATTTCTTTGACTACACTAAAACTATTAATTCCTAATATATGTGATTTGTGTAGCTCTGCAAACATATTTTTTAATTCGTTTTAGGTGAAAGTTTTTCTTTTCATCATTTTTTATTGGTAATGCATGTTTTATGTTCTAATTCTCACAATATTTTAGTGACCAAATGCAGAAAAAAAATTGGTCATTGAAAATATAGCATCTCAATCAATAGGTGCTGCAGTTTTTTAATGTTCATGTTTTCTTAAAAATTACTAATCTAATAGAAAAAAATTTGCAATTTTTTTTATTTTATTTTGTATACTATTGAACAAAAGAAATATATACTTTATTTTTGTTCCCACAGATTGTAGATATGTAATCAAGATGCTAAACATCTCCATTGAGATAGAACAAATATTTTGAGCATCACGTTTCTCAATAAGTGAATGTAATTTATTACACAATTATTATTTTTTTGTTTAGTTCAATTATATTAAAATAATAATAAATTATGTTTTTTAAGATAGAAATACATTTTCTTGATAAATTATTACGCCAAAATTGTTTTACTTATTTTCTATATTAAATTATCTATGAATTTGTTTTCTAAGTTGGTTTTCCAACAAGAAAATTTGTGAAGACAATTATAAGAGGCTGGAAAAGCATTAAAATTCATTTTTCAAGCTTAAATTTGCATTATCAACACAAATTTGGAGTAAATTATAATACAATTATATTGTATTTAATTTATACAATTATAACTCATAACAATCATACCTATAATATATATTTACTTTAAAGTTTACTATATGTTTTTTTTACTTGCATAAAAACCAATTGAGACAAAAAAATGATGGTAAGAGTTTAATTCTAAATATTATTTTTACATTACATAGTTTTAAATTTTTATTATTTTCTAATGCATTATATATATTTCTTTCATATTTATTTACGTAAGTTATTTTTGTATCAAAATTATACAGTATATAACAAATATTTTGATGGCTACTAAATTGTTTTGCAGATTTATCGATAGAGTTTTAAAAGCTATAAGTTATTACAACATGATTATTTTATTTAGGTTTTAATTATATTATATTGAAACAAATATATTATATATCTTATGTTTCTTTTACCTGATAGAGATTTATTTTTCTATGATTTATTTTTCATCATTTAGAATAAAAATATAATATCAAATTACTTTATAATAAATTAGGTTAAAAAAATTAAAAGATGTTTCTCTTTTCTTCTAATTTTAAATAAAAAGTTAACATCAAATTACTTTATGATAAACTAATTAAATTAAAATTAAAATTTTAGAGATGAACTATTTAACTACAATACACAAATCTACATAATTTAATCGCTAATTTTCTTCATTGATCTTATTCTTTGAAGTTGGTTTTCTTCAAACAAGTGTTTAATTTTTGAGAATATATAAACTACTTACTATAAACAACCAAATTATGTAATATAAAAATATTTAAAATAATCAATTGAAATTCAAAGTAACCAAACATATTTCAATATATACTTATAAAATATTATATATTTTATAAGTACATCCAACGCATGGATATTTCCTAGTATATTATATGGAAAAGAAAATATGTTTTCATAATGAAATTCCAGCCGACAGCGTGAAGCTTTGCTGTTGCAATACTAGAAGGACATGTGTAGGAACATGCCACGTTTTCGTATCGAAACCCTTTTCATCATCCCATCTCATCCGTCGATCTATTTCCTACCAATCCACGTCACCGTCGTAACTGTCGTTGGATCAACATAATAAAGGGGTTGAATCAATATCACCTGGCTAAAATAATGCAGCATTTTACAATAATTGTGGTTGCTAATATATAAAGATAGATAGGGAATTCTGACAGAATTTGTTTTATGGTATATCAGCATATTATAGCTTAAATAATTGTCCCGATGCAATTATATGGTATTTGTTAAAGGAAGATGTGTTGTTCTCCTAAATTTGTTCCATGTTTAAAGTAGAACTAGCAACAATACAAGTGTGCAATTGGTTAGATAGACCGATTTTTGGATCTATTAGACATGTTTTTTTGCGTATGCGATCTTAAGAAAACGAGTTATAAAGGATCATATACACATTTACTCGATTCTCAGCTTGATGGAGAATGCTATATGACCGTACTTAGTGATCAATTTTGAGTACTCTTATAATTCACATTTAGGTTACGAGCTTTTAACTCAAAGTCAATTAGGAATAAATAAATTGATTAATATTATTTATATATCACTTAAGATATTTACCCATATCTGATATGAGATATTATTCTTAATATGTTTTTTCGAGATGATAACACTTCTAGCTATTAATTTTAGTATGTTCAGGTATGGATTGGGAGATTATTTTTTTAGATCAGACTGATTATATATTGGATTGGATATCATGTGATTGGACTCTGATATTATATTAGATAATAGATTTTCAAATCAAAACTAATTCACGAATTAACATATATTTTTTATATATCACTTGAAATCTATATCCACATCATGTTCGGAGAAATATTATCCCTAATAGTTAGTTCCACTAGCCACCTAACTTTTGCTAGTGGGTAATCAAGCTTACTCGTTTAACTTAAGTGATTTACGTTTTAAACGTAGAATTATCAACAACTAACTCCGGACGTCAGATAAAGTTATGGGT
Source organism: Cardamine occulta (assembly GCA_028015245.1). Lineage (NCBI taxonomy): Eukaryota > Viridiplantae > Streptophyta > Magnoliopsida > Brassicales > Brassicaceae > Cardamine > Cardamine occulta. Next base: position 14,423,690 of record CM051381.1, on the reverse strand, counting down.
TAAAGACTTATATACAACTTACTCGGTCAACTAACTCTCTATGATTTACTAAAAAGAAAAAAAAATCTTGCATATTCGTTTATATAAATTGGCTTATTCATCCAATCCAAACCAACTAAGTTAAAAACTTAAAACTAATTATTATATAAAAATATCTAAACGATCACTATTTTATATTTTAATGGTTATACTGTTTCCAATAGGCAACCCAAGTTCTATATGTCCGTACGCGTCACATGATTCCGACATTACAGATGGAACATCAGAGATTATGTTTATAGTCGCAACTAACATAATATAACTTTCTTTTATCTCAACAATGTAAAAGTATAACACGTCATCTATATAGCCAATATGGATGGTCCACGTAATTCAAACAAAATTGTTCGAGTTGAAAGCGACCAAAACAATCGTTTTCAAAGCCAAAACAATTTGCAATTTTTGTCAAAGCCTTTTGAAAATAGAACATGATGGAGATAAATAACTAAATATTTCAGCGAGTATTCTCATTGTTTCGAATCCAATTATTTAGTTTTCCAACATAGATATTTTCTTAAAACTGATTTAATCATTAGATTTTTTTTTTTTTGAAGTATCATTGCAACAGATTTCGACGATGCATAACCCTTGGAGAAAATGAATTCCTAATTTCCTATTATGAAAACCACATAACAATTAAAAAAGAATGTTTACCACCGAGTTTTCGACTAGCATCACCGCCATTCACCGGGATCACAACATGCTTAATTTGCTTTCAAAGAAGAAAAAGAAATTGTATCAAATTTGGAAAAGTGAAGAACAAATGTGTAGTGATGGTGGCCCATTTCTTTCTTTCTCCATCAGAAATTCCAAAAAGATAATATATTAATTCATCTCTTTTTCCCCATATCTCTCGATCAAAATTTAGGGTTTTCCATTATACCATGTTTGGTGCCAGGCCCGCCTTGGTGCATTCCACACGCATCAAACGCTTATCTGTATATGAACAAATGGTGGGGGCAACTAATTCATACTTGAAAATATATATATAAAAAATACCGCGTTTTATCTATGAAATGCTCATAGCATAAGTTTTTTTAATAGTATGTTTAAAAGATGGTAGGGAAAATTTTGCAATTTGCATTCGAAGAATGGAAACAAAAAAAAAAAATTTATCAAATTTTTTTTTGCATTTCTTAAAATTTGTTATATCGTAGACGTTAGTCATTAAACAATTAGAAAATAACATTAACTGAGTAAAAAAAAAAGGTAGAATTAAATTAGATTTTTAAATTTAGTATCTATCAGTAATTATCTAATTACCATGACTGCCAAAAAGGTCCAAAACCGTACATTTACTATTTAGTGTCCACAACATATGTTTATTGGATCAAAGTGCTGGTGGTCTACCCTGATTGATTTTCTTATATCTCGGATTTAATCCCAAAAGTATAGAAATCTTGCGATTTATCAAAGAAAACATATGTTTATCGGTGAAAACAAAAATAAGATGATCAGATAATCATTCATTAAAAAAAGCCAGTTAGTAAATCACTTAACCTATGGAAAAAATGAACCTTATTCAACCAAAACCACGACTCTATCACTTTTTTCATCCATTAAATTGTTTAACGTTTAGTTATCTGAAATATCTTTAAACTCTAAAAGACTAGTACTGAACTTTAAAGGAACTATGGGGTATAAAATACATAACTCTCTTCTCTTGTTAAAACAAATTGGTTTTCTACTTACTTTCCATTTTTAAATTAATTTTGAACCTAAACTCAAATGAATCTCAAAGCTTATATAAAACCAAAATTTTACAAAGTGGAATATTTTACAACTTGATGTTCTGAACGTGATAGATGTTGAGTTGGCGTCTAACAACTTTGTTATTTTTATGCAGGTGTGTTAGAGTAAGAAGAGCCGGCATGTAACGCAATGTTAACAGTTACCACAGTCGCATAGATGTTGGCCAATCTGGAATACTAAGCGTGATTGATAACACAAAGGTGTATGGGGTTCGTATTTAGATCACCTGATAAAGTTGTTAAATTGGGTCAAAATAATGAGTAATTTGTTGCTATCGACTAGAAATTCCTTATATCTTATTAAAATATGCATGATTAGACTTTCAACTTCTTTAATTGTTTGTGTTTAGATAAATATAGAATATTTTGGTAATATGTACATAAAATCAAAGGAGACCACTGCTTTTATCATATCGTGTTAGTAATTATCATCAACTTTTGACTTATTCAATTAACTTTTTAAGTGTCATTAGAAAGAGATGAAAGAAAGCGAATCATATATATTAAAATGGATGGTTGTGAATTTCCTCTTGTGCCAAATTTCTGTCCAATTTCGTCTGCCGGTCAGATATTATTATGCATTATTATTATAAGTAATTTCTTTTATATAAGAATATAGTAAAAATGAAAAGTAAATTTTAAATTTATGGTGTTATAATGGATATGAAAGATAGAAGATATTTATTAAAATAGAGAGCGCAAAATCGAATTATGTGTTTATGCTCAACTGAGAAGAATCTGGATTAGATGATAACATTATATGAATGTTAAGAAAATGACTTTTAAATTTTTTAAATTTTATTTTGGTAGATTTTACATTTTTACTTAGGACATTTGACGCATTAACTACAACATACCCACTAGGCCCAATAACTGACTACGTCAGTTTATTACGAGCCAATCCACTATGCCAATCATGATCCATATCCTTAATAGCACAAATAAATGTAAGAAAAATTGTTACTCTTTTTCAAATTAGTTGTTCGTTTTAAAAATTAAACTTTATTTTAAATTAATTATTATTATATGTTTTTAATATAGATTTTGACTAAATTTTCAATTTTATCTATGTTCTTGTAATTTATTAGTTAATGAATATTAAATAAAACGATATTTAAGTTATAAGACACAAAATTATTAAATTTTTTAATATGTGTGAAACGATATTAAAAAATAATTAATTTGAAACCAAAGGAATACTACAAACTACAAAGTACATACAAATACTTCTTAGATGGCTGCATTTAAGATTTCTGTTCATGACCGCTAATAATACCAAACTTCTGAATATAATATGAATAAAATATACATGTAATATAATATGAATTATCTGCATTTCATATAATTGAGATTATCATCATTACATGACTAATCATTCTAAATGACGTAAATCATTGTAGAGTTTTTTTATTGACCGACCAAATCGTAGAATTTGAAATTTGACAACAATGTAAGATGTTAATTTCATTTTTTAGTAGTTATAAAAAGTTATTTTAGGACTACAACGACAAATTAACGCCGTCGGGTTCCGGCTTACAGTTCAGATCCAAACCCAAACCCTGTAACCCGAGTCGATTTATTCCATCAAATTCTCCGTCTCGAACGCCGTTAGTATCCAATAAGTTTCTCAACCCAAGACTCTGACTCCGTTTCCTTTTCTTAGACGGTAACTCTCGTTCACCAACACCGCCGTTAACTTTCGCAACCGTCCGTGTCGCCACGTGTACTCTCCGTAATATCTTGAAAAACTCATCCACCTCTTCCTCTGTTACCGTCCGAACAACTTCCGTCGACGATTTATCTCTGTTTCCGTTATCTTCTTCACGGCGTTCTTCCTTCTTCTCCGATGAGCTCATGTTAGCCACAAGAAACGTGAACGGCGTCGTTTAGCTTAGACAGGAAAGTTTCGTTTGGTGATTTTATTTTGGTGCAGACTATAATGAAACTCTTATTATTATAGGCCGACGGTGTTTATTTTGGACGGTCGATATTGTCAACCGCAAAATAAAATGGACGGTGGAGATTAATGATGATGACCTCATCACGAGACGTTTAAATCATAAGTTTCGTGACGTCATACTTTTAATGGACTTTCGAATAAAGGAAGCTTCATGTGGAAAAATTGGTATCGACTTGTTTTTTTTAATATAGTGAGATCTATAATTTAATTATTTAAGGAAGACCAAGAACTGTGGCCAAAAAAAAAAAAAATGGAAGACAAGACTTTTTGAGACAACATAAAAAGTAAGACAAAGAATTTGAAAATTGTGGATTAATGTTAACGTGGAGAAGGTACTCTTGACATTTTTGTTTCTAGTTTTGTTTTCCACTGTCATTTTGAAATATAACACGTTAATTGCAATGACTTTTCGAAGAATATAAACACTAACAATTAACATTGATGTTTTGATTATAGGGTAATCTCACAAATGCAGTGTTACCATTAGAAGTGGGCATTCATATACTTGTTCAGATTCGGATCGGATATTTCGGATTCCGATCGATTATTTTGGATGTTTGGATATAGGGATATAGGATCCCTTTGGATATTTCATAGTTTCGGATCGGCTTCGGTTCGGATCCATTCGGATTCGGATATCTGAAATATTGAGAAAAAATAAAAAACAATTGTTAAATTTGAATAACTTTTGGTTAAATTTTTACAAATATAACTACAGTAGAACCTCTATAAATTAATACTCTATAAATTAATAAATTTTTTAAATTAATAATTTTTTCCGCTCTCGAGTTGGGCCAATATAATATTTAACATAATTCGATAAAATAATAAGATAATAATTTTTTTGAAAATCTTATGTAATTATATGGTCTCATCAATATCATAACTTAATAATTATATAAAACTATAAAATATAACTAAGATAATTTAGTGAAATATGACTCTAGTGTTATTTATTTATTCATGAATTTTTATTTTTGTGTAATTCATCTATAATGTCATACTACAGCAAAAACATACGGTATTATCTTTTCAAATTATATCAAAAAATTATTAAAAATTGTATATACGATAATTGTTTTCTAACATGTAACTGCCGCTAAAAATATTAAAGTATTATTTTCAATTTCTTATTTTAAATATGAATTGTATTTTAAAATTATGTAAATCTCTCTATAAATTTATAATTATTAATTTATCGATAAATTAATAACTTTTTTAAATTAATAAAATTTTCAGATCCCAGCATTATTAATTATAGAGGTTTTACTATAGGAACTTTCAGATATTTTAATTATTTTATATATTTTGATTAATTTGAACTTAAAATAATTGATATTTTTGGGTTTATAGTTGTAATTTTAGATAATTAAATTATATCAAGTCTAAATATAACTAATATATATATATATAATTATATTTCAAGTATTTCGGATATCTATTCGGTTATCGGTTCGAATGTTCAGATATTTTAAAAACTTCAAATCATGTTTTTATTATGAGATTCGGGTTCAAGTTTCGAATCCCGATTTATTATATATACACATTCGGTTTTTTTATGACCATGTTCATATCAAAATAATATCTCACACATTATTTTCGCATTTATCATTGGGTCAATACATTCATCTTAGTTAAAGTGTTAAACATTCATGATCGGGTTTACATCAACACACAACTACTAATCATCAAATCATTATCTTTCACTCAACCAAGAATTTATTTTCTTTCACTTTCATAATTAACTTTCACTATAAAGGCATAGTAAGTCCGACATCCTCGCTTCATACATCATCCACTTCCATTTTTAACCACTAATCAATTGGGTTATAAACAAATTACAATAGAACTTCTATAAATTAATACTTTATAAATTAATAACCTTTCTAAATTAATAATATTTTTGGTTTCGAGTTAGGCCAATGTGATATTTAACATAATTCGATAAAATAATAAAATAATAAAATAATAATTTTTTAAAAAATTCTATGTAATTATATGGTCCCATCAATATTATAAATTAATAATTATATAAAAATATTAAATATAACTAAGATAATTTAGTGAAATATGATTCTAGTGTTATTTGTTTATTTATAAATTTGCATTTCTGTGTAACTCATCTATAAATTTATCATATTACATAAAAATATATGGTATTATTTTTTTAAATTATATCCAAAATTATTAAAAAATACAAATACGATAATTGTTTCATAACATGTAACTGCTGTTAAAAATATTAAAATATAATTTTTAATTTCTTACTTTAAATATGAATTGTATTTTAAAATTATGTAAATCTTTCTATAAATTAATAATTATTAATTTATTGATAAATTAATAAAATCTTCCAATTCTAATATTATTAATTTATAAAGGTTTTACTGTAAACATACAAAAATTTAAAAACTATATTTGGTCAACAAAGACAAAGACTTCATCACGTAAGTCAACAATAATCATCCTTGGGAATATCTAAGAAATGGGTCTAAGGCCTTTAGCCAACTATACATTGGAATTGGGCTCTTTAATGGACCATCGAAATAGAAATCAATCTGTTAATAACTTCGAATAATCAAATTATAGCGAAGTCGAATATGACAATTAGCTAGTAGATATCCGGATCCGACGAATATTTAAATCTGGATCCAAATTCAAATCCGAAAAAATAGATATTCGGGTACAATAGATTCAGATTTGAATAATAAACTTTTGAATTCACCGGATCCGGATATTCGAATTCAACAAACACAAAAAAAATTAAGATTTTTATCTAAATCCGACCAAAAAAAATTTTTTTTAGTTCTGGATATCAGGATCATATACCAAAAAATTAAAATAATAATTATAATATATTTAATTATTAAAAAAAACAAAAAAAAAACATTCGGCTAGCCAGATTCGCCAAAAATAAAATAAAAAAAGAGGTTCACGTAGGCGGCTAAGCTGTTTTCAACTTTCCGTATACCACTTGACCTACACTTGTTTTTCATCTCCCCATTATTCTGATTTCTGCCGTGTCCAGTGATTTGTATTATTAAAAATACTTTCCACATGAAAACGATATAATACTTGCATTATGGTCGTCGATGGCTAATTAGTTTAAGAATGTAATAGTCCACATGCTGAAATGTCTACATTTAAACACCACGTGACATTGATAACACGACACCTGTGTGAATGTTATGATCCTTTAATTCTATCTCAAGCGGAAAAAAATGAAATAGATATTTTCTTCAGCGTAACGGTTCTAATTATTAGTTAGCTCGGTTTATCTTGGTTTAGTTGAAAAGTACTAGTATTATGTGATATGTATATATATAGTTTTTTTTAAAGAAAAATAGAACATATATGTATATATATAGTTTTTTTTTTTAAAGAAAAATAGAACATATATGTATATATAGTTGAGTTTGTGTTTTTGTTGGAATAATTATCTAAGATAAAACATTTCGTATCTCGTTATTTTCGAGGATATAATGAAGTATTTATTTTTATTTAGAAGAGTTTTTATTACATTATATATATATATATACGGTACGCTTCCAATTTTATTTGTTAAAATGCAATATTTTTTGTACACTTATACTGATCGCAACGACAAACTTTTGTCTAAAAATAAATTTTGTTTTTGTCGCGATCATTTTTGTATGAATGTCTTCGAAATGTAGTTGATAATCCATTTTAGGACATGTCATTAATTTCTAGTAGTTTTTTGTTTTTATAATTTATTGTAGTATGTAGAGTATAGACTGAATTACTCTATTATTGGTTATAAGTTTTCTTTTTCAACCATCGTTGGAAAATGTCGTCAAAATAACTTGTTACCTTACATAAAAAAACGTTTGTTGGATTAGTAATTAGCATGGCCCATTGTATATATACTGTTTAAGATTAATTTGGCCGAGCATTTTTTTTTTTTTTTTTTTTACTTGTGTAATTGTATTATTGTCTTTTCTTTGCTTAGGGTAGGCAAGGCACATGCATTCAGGCGTGCGTTCACTGTTTTCTTTTCTTCTCGCAATCTTTTTTACTTAACTTCTTTTAATTGGTGCAGAAAAATGTTGTTTAAATTAAAATAATTCTCCAACACTTTGACCGTGGCAGTCTTGTAAATAAGAAGGGAGTAAAAGTCTGGACCTGTAAGTGGTTTTAACTTTTAACGGATGGAATCGTTGTGAACCTGTACCTGACACAAAATTTGAACTTGATATTTATTTCAATTTTGAGATGTTGGATCTTATAAATTATTTGTATATGTTGTGAATTATCACGGATTGGGATGGTTATCAAAAACAAAACAAAAATCATAAATATAAGATCATGTTATGTTTTTTTTTTTTTTTTTTTTTTTGATAAAGATGTTATGTTGTTAAGTAATCTAATCCCATAAAGATGAATAACTAAACTAAAGCATTGACTTAGTTGACAAAAATAATCCCCATTCACTTAATGAAATTTTCGAGTGTGAAAAGAAAAATTCGAGTTATTCAAAAGAGTTTTGAGTTGTGAATTATTTTCATTGTATTTTGTATCCACTAAAATTGGGAAGAAGACATATGAATTATGATGAAAAGTCCCTCGGTTGGTTGCAACTAGCAAGTGTAGAAATGTGACATTTTCCTGTGACAATTCCAAATTGACATGTTAATTAATGGAATTGAATTATATCAATTTGGGAATATGGATTAAATTACAAAATAAAAACCATACAGATTCTACTAACTCCTTTAATATATTCAGACAAAATCATACGGAAACTCAGGTAGAAGAAGCTTTGAACTTGGCTAGTGATAACCAATCGGAGCTGCTGCAGTCAATATTCACAATGTCTCAAAATATAAAATGTTTTGGATAAAAACATATGTAAAAGCACATTTTAAAAAAAAATTAATTTTACATTTTAAAATACGTAACATCATTTTTGGAAAAAAAAATTCAAAAATTTTTAAAAATATTAATTTTTATTTAAAATATTTTCTTGTAATTGACAAAAAAAAATTTGAACTATGTGATTTACAATTAAATAAAACAAAATTTTATTAAAATCTGAAAAATCTTATTCTATAAACTTTGGTTGCTCTCACGAGAGTTCGACATATGTCAAAATTCTAATTAACAGGATCACAACACGTGTCGGTTGGTCCTTTAGATTTTGACACGTATAAAAAACTTATTTTATTATATTTTTAATTAAAAATGAAAACTAACAAATATATGATAAAATTTTTTTTTTCTAATTTCTATTTTTTTCTTCAATAAACGTTGATTCCTCTCACGATAACATACGTCAAAATTATAACTAACAGGATCACGATACGTGTCGATTGATCATTTAGATTTTGACACGAATAAAAAATTATGTTATTATTTTATATTCGAAAAAGAAAACTAATAAAAAAGAATAAATAATAAAAAGATCATTTTTACTTTCTATTTATTTCTAATACATATTAAGTCTTATTATTTAGTTTTTTATAAAATTAATTTTTTTTTTCAAATTTATATTTTTTAAATTGTTCCACAAGATTTTAACACATATTAAAATTATAATTAACAAGATTACGACACATATCGGTGGATTGATAATATTCTGACAAGTGTAGAAAAATTATTGTTATTATTTTCCTAAATCAAAAACGAAAACAAACAAAAATAAATAAATGATAAATTATATAATTTGTACTTTCTATTTTTAATATATGTTAAGTCTAATTATTTAGCTATCAATAAAATTTAAAGGTTTTTTTTCAAATTTGGATTTTTTTATTTTCATATTATTTAGGCTTCAATAAAAAAATTATTTTTGTATAATCCAATCTTATTCATTATATTAATTGGTTGAGTTTTAAATAAAACATAAACTAAATAGACTAGATTAACATATGAATCTATAAAATTTAATGGATCAACCTAATACATAAATCTATTTAATTTTATAGATAAAATAGTTAAATAAATTGATCCATTAACAAATATATAAATTTATTTATAATAAGTTATCATTATATTTACTAATAACTAATTAAATTGCATAAAATTTTACAATAAACTAAAAAATCATAATTTTTTACAGAAAACTATAAATTTAGATTTTTAGTTAGAATTATTTGGCCAACATACAATAAAATCAAAAATCGGACAAGTTATAAGTGCAAAACAAATAAAATAAATAAGGATGAACAAACGAGAATTTCAAACGAGATAGTGGAAAACAAGAAAATAAAATTCAAAAATGATGATTTTTGCTATTTTGCAAATTATAAGAAAATATAAGTTATCTTTAGACCCAAGAGAAATAGCATCAACGTCAATCTCAGTGAGCAAAATAAGTAAACCAGTGACATCAAGAATGTCGAGAGTTGATCTCATGTAGGAGTAATGAAATGAGACTCAAGAGGATCCTTAAACATTTTTATTATGTTCCTCAAAAAAATTTACATATCAATGATGCAAGATAACAAATTCGTTAAAAAATAACAGTGTATTATTGGTTTATGAATCAGAAAAAAAAATACTTATCTTAGAGAGAGATATTTTAGAATATGTTTTTCCGTAAAGGAGAAAGAATATAAATGATCTCTCCCAACGGGAAAAAAGTTAAAACAAGAGGAAGAGATCCACTCGAAAGAGTTGCTTCCATCATGACTAATTCTCATGCACAAATATGGATCTGAAGGAGTGAAAAAGATGGTGGGGCTTCTGTTGAAGATTGAAAATGGTGGTGGATAGGAATTTAACTAAGGAAAGAAAGAAAGTCGCGTAAACCAAACATCTTCAAGTATATAGTCCGAGACAATAATAAAAATAAAGAGCTGATAATGGAACCGTGGAGGTAGAGGATGTTGTCAAAAAATGTTAGAAGACAAGGAATGCGAAGGATTTTGGCGAGTGAAGGTGCGAGAGACCAGCATGAGATTATCAACTGAAATAAACCAAGATTTGGAGGTTTAGTTAATCGGTCAGTTAAGAGGAGTGAATAGATCGATAATTTGTTGAAATGGATTCGATTAACCGGACAATTAAATATTTATTAAAAAATTATAATTTTTCTAACCGAAATAGTTTTATCGTCATATGTACTATTAATTAATTAAAAAAGTACAAAAAATTATGGAACCATACTTTTTTATATAAAAAATTAAAAATTAGATTTTTAGTGAGAAATTACGGAATAAATGTCTATTAAATAAAATTGTGAAATAATTTTTTAAACAAAAATTACGAAATTATGGAGTTTTTAGTTCTGAAAATAATATTGATATTGATAACTACTACTTTCTTAAAATAAAATTTTCATTCTAATTTTTGTTTAAGATAACTCTTTTTTATCAATAAATTTTAAAAATAAAACCCACCCAACGAGGCATAATCTAATATTTTCTATTTTGAAACATAAAATTTTCTCTAAAATATCTTATATTTTAAAACAGTGGGAATACTATTTTGTAAAATAAAAAATAACTATATTTACTATTGGAGTTTAATAATTTATCTAATTCACAAAGCCACAGACCCACAGTGCTGTACCAGTGACAAATGACAAGTAATCGTAAAGTATATATATATTACAAAAAAGTATTATTACTTTAACAAACTAAAAGCATATTTTTTTTACCATCTATCCATAATATAATTCCAAAAATAGTATGTTTTGTTACCATAAAAACAGTTACACCAATCTGGACATAAAAAGAGTCATCGTCTGTCATTAAATTAAAACCGTCCAAAAATGACAAAAAGATAAAACAAGAAAATTTAATTTCCATTGTACGTTTTCTTTAACTTTTAATGCTCTTAGTATTAAATATCTCGATGAATGGGGTTAATAAATTTTATTGAGATCTGTGTTTGATCAGTCGTTTTTTATTTTATTTTAAAACATCTTTTTCTTTCCGACGTAATTTTTGTCTTTGGTAAAGAGCCAATAAAAAATCTTAGCCATAGATTTATCATCTGTTTACGATTCGTTTTGATTCTTACTTTATCTTCTTCTTCTTCTTCTTTTCGAATCTTCTCTTATATCTCTAAATTATCTCACTTTCCTTTTTCACTTTTTTGGAGAGCGGAGAAGTGACAGAGGAGAGAGAGTTCTTTAAAGTCGCCGGGATCGTTTAACCGGAGCTCCGACTACTCTCTGTTTCTGATTCCACTCTCCTCTCTCTCTTCTACTTTTCTTCCTTCTTCATCTTCTTCTTCTTGATCGCTTTATGCTCTGTTTCTCTCGTTCATCTACTGACTCTCTCAGTGGTTAATTTCTCGCAATTTCATCGATTTCCATGCGTTTAAGGCTTAAAAGGTAACTGGGGTTTTCCAAAGTTTGTTATTTTATTATGATTTACATAGTTTCTCTGTTCGAATCTGAAGTGGGTTGGTGTGTTTTTGCTGATTATTGAAACAAGACTTGTTCTGGAGTAAACAGTTTTGGAGGACTTTTCTTGTTTTTGAGAGAGTTCATTTGTTGATTTTGAGGATTAAGTTTTAGGGTTTTTGGGGGGTTTGGTTTGAGTTTCGCACACCAAGTGTTTGATAAAATGGCTGAACCAAAGAAACGTTCTTCTCTTCAAACCAAGAAACCCTACAAAAAACCCATGAAGAAGAAAACTTTCCAGCTTAATCACCTTCTTGGTTTATCTGAAGATTTGAAGACTATGAGAAAAATTCGTTTCGTTGTGAATGATCCTTACGCTACTGACTATTCATCAGGCGAAGAAGCTGGAATGAATCAGAAGAGAAAGCGTTATGTCTGTGAGATCGACCTTCCATTTCCTCGAGCAGCTACTCAAGCTGAATCTGAAGGCTCCATTTGTGAGGAGAGTAACAATGGTGGAAGCAAAACTAAAGTCTCAGCTTGTAGCAAAAGGGTTTTATGCAGCAAAGCTTCTCGTGTTGTTGGACGTTCTTCTAGTGTCTCGAAGCCTGTTGGTGTTAGGCAAAGGAAATGGGGTAAATGGGCTGCTGAGATTAGACATCCAATCACCAAAACAAGAACTTGGTTGGGTACTTATGAGACACTTGAACAAGCAGCTAATGCTTATGCTACTAAGAAACTAGAGTTTGATGCTCTTGCTGCAGCCACTTCTGCTGCTTCCTCTAGTTTGTCTTCGAATGCTCCAACTGAGTCTGGTTCTCTGATCTCAGCCTCAGGGTCTACGACTGAAGCTGTGTCAAGCATTGAGCTTGACAAGAAGATAGTTGATTTCATCGATCCACAAACTGTTGAATCGAAGAAAGCAAGTTTTGATTTTGACTTCACAGATCTACAGATTCCTGAAATGGGTTGCTTCTTTGATGAGTCATTGATCCCAAATGCTTGTGAGCTTCATTTTCTCTTAACAGAAGAGAACAACCAATTGTTGGATGACTACTGCGGCCTAGATGACATGGACATCATTGGTCTTGAATGTGACGGTCCAAGCGAACTTCCAGACTATGACTTCTCAGAATTGGAGATCGATCTTGGTCTCATTGGAACCACCATTGACAAGTACGCTTTCGTCGATCATCATATCGCAACGTAATATCGTGTGCCCATAAGTTTTGCAGCTAGATGTTATTATTAGCTATAGGAGCAATGTAAAATAGCTCTTTGTTACTCGGTTTTGTCTAAGTTATAGCAGAGGCAGTTAATCTTAGGGGGAAGCAAAAACCCTTAAAAATAGAAGCAAATGCAGTTTTGCGTGTTGGTGTTACTAAAGAGTTTTGTTGACAAATATGGTTTTTGATGATGTTGTGGAGAAGATAGAGAGGTGAGAACGAAATTGTAATCTTAGATGTTTTCTATTTCGTAAGCTCTCTCAATCTTTGTAAGTTTTGCCTGTTGAGTTATTGATATATATATGTGAGACCTATTTTATTGTTTTGTGCTACATACATCGATGGTTTCTTTACTTTCTTCTTTTTCTTCTGCTATGTTAAGTCAGTATTACCAATGTTCGAGTTGGCTTGATTCCGAGCTAAACATAATTAGATAAACCATTTGTTCACTTCAATCTAGCTTAGTGTAAATCAAAGTCTAATTTGCTAGGGGTGTTTAATCCGAATTCTTATGGTTTTCGGGTTTTAAAGAGATTTTTGTTTTAGAAAAATCGTTATCCAACTAAATTTTAATCAGATATATCATTTGCTTTCAAAGAGTGTTAGCTTTTATAAAAAATTTCTCTTTGGTAAAAAATCAGCTTTATATCTGTATTAAAGCTCAATTTCATAAGTGGCTAGAACGTTTTCGGTTCAGTTCAGATCGAAATGGTTTGGTTTATTAGTAGTGAACAAGTCAAGATCCAACCATGGATATGTTCAAGCAAAGTAAATATAGTGAAAAATCAATTGGAAATGCACTTGTTTTTCTTCAAATTATCAATGAAAATTTCAACCCCCAAAATTGGTATTCTTAGGAGTTTGAAATGTAAGTGTTGGTCTAAGTGCAATGTAAAACCTTGTGTTAGGGTTTAAGCTTGTCCTCTTTGAATTAATTAGTTCAGTAAACTTTTCTTAAAAAGTCTACAAAAAAAAGTGCATATGGTCCAAAGTTTATGTGAACAAAAATTATTGCAAGATTGAGAAATTAATGGATTTGGTTGATGATACTAAAAGCACCAATAAGCACCGTTCTAATTGCGCTGGTTCTTAATCAGTCAAACACAATATTTTCTTAGAAGAAAACCTTTGCGTATATTACAAGTCTTGACAAATGTTTCCTTCAGCTTCATAATTATATCTTTTTAAGTTCTTTTGTGTCAAGCCATCTCTCAACTTCAGACTTTAGCTGTGTTTGGCGTTTATTAGTTTCGTTTTAGTGGACAGAATTATGGATCCACATATATATTGAGTGTGCATATTCAAGAAATTCTTATATTTTTGGAAAATTAAAATGAATTCTTAAGATGAATTGCTAGAAAGAAAGAGGAGAGAAGGGAATTCTACTTTTCTTTGGAGATTTGCGATATGACATGCTCGAAGTCGATGTACAATTGGTATTATTATTTTGGTTATTTTCAATTGTCATTATCATTTGATGGAAAATTACTTGGAAGTTATGGATTTCGAACTGAATGATTTGAAATAAAATTTTGTTAATTATTACATTAAAGAATCAGCTACATAATTAAGCCTATATATAAAGTGCCGAGAGTTCCCATGTGAAATGATACATCATATATTTTTAATATTACATTTATATACTTATATATTAAAATATTATGTGGCTTTTTAATTTATTTTCAATAGATCTTTTCATTTTTATTAATTAAATCACAAACTAAACATCAGTTCAAACATACAATGTGTCTGCATGTAACACTTTGGGTGCTGTAGTGAAAAGTATCGTTGAAAAAAAAGAAGTAAAGTTTATTAAATAAATTATAAACTAAACATTACTCTTTCCGTTTCATATTAATTATTATTTTGGATCTTAAAACTCGTTTTATATTAGTTGTTGTTTTACGTTTTCAATGCATATGTTTGATAAAATTTCTAACTTTGTCCCTCATGTTTTAATGTTTTGACCAATGAAATAAAATCAAATAAATATTAATTAAGGGTAAAACAGAATAAATTAAATATTTTTTTAATATGTGTGAAACAATATTAAACGATAATTAATTTAAAACAGAGAAAATATTTGATTTTTTGAAGTAAATGACTAAACGTAAATCCAGCATTAATAGACCAATGGTTTCGCTGGCAAAGCTTGAATACTCAAATATATGCATTGGCACAAGCGTAACTCGTTGACGCTGTGAATGTGTTTTGTTGACAAATTTGAATTATGATTATGACTCATTTGTTCTTTGGTCTACCAGGCCATAGTTATGAAAAAAATTAAGTTTGGGAATAATAATTAACTAATAAACTTTTTTTTTTGGGGCTTACTTGATTGGGCATTTGCTTGTAAAAATTGGGTTTAACAAAAAAATCATAACTGAAAGTTAGAAAACGATCACCTTAGGAAAATATAAATGGTTGGGAAACAAACGCGATTGTTAACAAAACGAATGCTCTCGGAGCTTTTACGAGCAAGCACTTCAAAGCCGAAGCAACTTAAGAAGATCCATGCGATTGTACCAAGGACATGATTCTCTGAAATGCATAAGCCGAGGGTACGCTAAGAGCATGTACAATGGTTAGATATCTATTTTGGATATCTCAACATTATTATACTAATATTTTTATATTATTTAATTTTTAATTTTAAAATATAAAATGAATCAATTAAAATGTAACAAGTGTTAAAAGAGTGTTAAAAGAGTCTTTTGATTAAAGATTTGGGTATCTCAAATGAGAGATCAATAACCATTTCTACCTCTCTTCTTTACTTTTTAATTTTTTTTTATTATTTTAATAAAAAGTATCTTAATGAAATACTCCATTGAGAATGCTCTAAAATGCTTATGACTGTCTTGGGTAATAAAAATACTTATTGTCTACCAGATCAATTGAATCGTGTATTACTTTTAAGCTCCATCTCCACCTCTTCCTCTTCCATCTCCTTCTTCATCTTTCCACATGGATAGAATTTTTTTTCCAAAATGAGCTTCGCATAATACAGCTGAAGCGAAGTGTTATATCCCTCAACGCTAACAAAACTACAGCAAAATTTTGATATTATTATCAATAGAACAAATCGAATTAATCAAAAATAATAATCAATTTACCATTGGTTTTGATTTTCTGCATCACTACCGTTCGATTCCATCAGTTCCAGCCCCTAATTAAGCACATCAGATCTAATCAGAAATTCTACTACTTGAAATATTTTGCGAAGAAGAAATCCAAAGGGAGAAAGAAGATTACTTTCATGGCGGATTCGTCCGTCAATGTTATCTGTTGAGAAGAGCGGCTGCTAGGTTTCCGAGAGGTAATTATTGTACTACTTTTTTTATTGACCGACCAAATTGTAGAATTTGAAATTTAATAACAATGTAAGATGTTAATGATTTCCGAGAGGTAATTATTTTTCAGATTTAGGGATTTAGGTACGAGGAAGGCTTCCTTTTGAATTTAGGTATATTAAAAAAAAGGAGGTAATAAAATTAGTTTAGCATATTCAAAAATTAATTATTGGAAGAAGGTAAAAACGTGAAATGACTCTACAACGAGAAACTAACGCCGTCGGGTTCCGGTTTACAGTTCAGATCCAAACCAAAACCCTGTAACCCGACCCGATTTATTCCATCAAATTCTCCGTCTCGCACGCCGTTAGTATCCAATAAGTTTCTCAACCCAAGACTCTCACACCGTTTCCTTTTCTTAGACGGTAACTCTCGTTCAGCAACACCGCCGTTAACTTTCGCAACCGTCCGTGTCGCCACGTGTACTCTCCGTAATATCTTGAAAAACTCATCCACCTCTTCCTCCGTTACCGTCGAACAGCTTCCGATGAATATTTTTCTCTGTTTCCGTTATCTTCTTCACGGCGTTCTTCCTTCTTCTCCGAGCTCATTTTAGCCACAAGAAACGTGAACGGTGTCGTTTAGCTTAGACAGGAAATTTTTTGTTTGATGGTTTTATTTTGGTACATTGTAATGGAAACTCTTTATTATAGGCCGTTGGTGTGGATTTTTGGACGGTCGATATTGTCAACAGCAAAATAAAATGGACGGTGGAGATTGATGATGACGACCTCATCACGAGACGTTTAAATCGTAAGTTTCATGACGTCATGCTTTAATGGAATTTCGAATAAATGAAGTTTCATGTGGTATCGACTTAATTTTATTTTTTTTTTTTTTTGCTAAAAGGGTTCAACTTAATTTTTTTTAATATAGAGATCTATAATTTAATTATTTAAGGAAGACCAAGAACTTTGGCCCAAAAAAAATGGAAGACCAAGAATTTTTGAGACAACATAAAAAGTAACACAAAGAATTTGTAAATTGTGATCAAGGTTAACGTGAGTAAGGTACTCTTACGATTATTATTTTATTTTCTAGCTCGTTTTCCACTATCATTTATTTTTAAATAACACGTTAATTGTAATGACTTTTTGAAGAATATAAGCACTAATAATTAATATTGATGTTTTGATTATAGGGTAAATCTCACAAATGCAGTGTTACCATTGATTATACGCTAACCATGTTTTATGACCAAGTTCATATCAAAATAATATCTCACATTATTTTTTGCATTTATCCTTGGGTCAACATATTCATCTTAGTTAAACATTCATGATCGGGTTTACATCACAATAATACTACATCAACACACAACTACTAATCATCAAATCATTATCTTTCACTCAACCAAGACTTTAATTTCTTTCACTTTCATCATTAACTTGCACTATAACGACCTAGTAAGTCCAATATCATTACTTTCATTTTTAACCACTAATAAACTATTCACAATTGGGTTATAAACAAATTAAACACATACAGACTTAAAAAACTATATTAGTCAACAAAGACCTCACATAAGTCAACAATAATCATCCTTGGGAATATCTAAAAAATGGGTCTACAGGCCTTTTAACCTACATTGGACTTGGGCTCTTTAATGGACCATCGAAATAGGAATCAAACTGTTAACAACTTCGAATAATCACAAATAGAGAAAAAAGAGGAAAAAAAAAGTGGGGTCCACGTAGGCGGCTAAGCTGTTTTCAACTTTCCGTCTACCACTTGACTACACTTGTTTTTCAACTCTCCATTATTCTGACGTGGCCACTGATTTGTATTATTAAAAATATTTTTCCACACGAAAATGATATAATAATTGCATTATGGTTGTCGATGGCTAATTATTTAATGTAATAGTCCACATGCTGAAATGTCTACATTTAAACGCCACGTGACATTGATAATACGACACCTGTGTGAATGGTATGGTCTTTTAATTGTCCCTCAAATGAAGTATTTCCATTATTTCATTTTAAATGTTGTTTTAGATTGAAAGACAAGGACAATTTCTATATTTTGTTTTCTTTCTTTAATTAGTTCTAAAATAGCAAGTGGTTTTAACTTTTAACGGATGGAATCATTGTGAATCTTTACGTGACACAAAAATTGAACTTGATATATTTTTCAATTTTTCAGATGTTGAATCTTATAAATTATTTGTATATGTTGTGAATTATCACGGATTGGGATAGTTATCAAAAAGAAAAAATCATAAATATGAATAACTTAACTTAACCTTTGACTTAGTTGACAAAAATAATCCCCATTCACTTAATGAAAATTTCGAGTGTGGAAACAAAAAACGAGTTATTCAAAAGAGTTTTGAGCTGTGAATTATTCTCATTGTATTTTGTATCCACTAAAATTGGGAAGAAGACTTATGAATTATGATGAAAAGTCCCTCGGTTGGTAGCAACTTAGCAACTAGCAAATGTGGAGATGTGACAGTTTCTCGTGACAAATATCCCACGTTCGAAATTGCCCATTCTTTAACTAGCTCAACCAAGACATAGAAAATTAAACTATATAACCTCTAATTTAATTATTTAACCTCCTAAATTTTCATGTTAATTAATGGAATTGAATTATACTAAGGGTCAATTTGGGAATATCAAGAAAAAAGTTTGATATCAACAAAAAATTGGGAATAAGAATTAAATTATTACATTCAAAATACTACAACACATCAAATCATTTGAAATAAAAATTTCACCTGAAACATCCTATAGAAATTAACAATATTGAGGGAGTAGCTACTAGTCAACTCAGTAGTCACTCTTATTTTTGTAAAAAAAAAAAACGAATATATTTACTATTGGAATTTAATAATCTATCTAATTCACAGAGCCACATACCCACAGTGCAGTACCAGTGACAAGTAATCGTCAAGTGTATAGTTTTTAACTATATAAAAGTATGATTATTTTCACAAACTAAAAGCATATTTTTTTATCATCTGTCCATAATATAATTCCAAAAATAGTATGTTTTGTTACCATATTGTAAAAACAGTTACACCAATCTGAACATAAAAAGTTTTTTTTTTTTTTTTTTTTTTTTGGTCTGCAACGATTTCATTCATTTGAAAACAAGTTTTACAAGAGGTATATAACAACATAACCACATTAAATTAGTCTTGCTAACTTAGCTGATGCAGCTACTTTATTGAAAAGAGCTCTACGAACATATTTAAACTCATACTCTGTCATTGGAGCAGATTTTATATATGTCTTGAACTTCATTGAAGATTGCAGCTTGGCACCACCTAGTTTGCGTTGAACTATACGAGGCATTGAGCGATTTTAACAAATATAAGTCATCCCACTTCTGCGTAACATAACTATCTATGTAATATATTCTCAAACGATAAACAACTTCCATTTTTCGAGAGAGAATCATGCATGCATTAAAAATCTAATCTAATAATATGTTCACAAAAATATTAATTGCAATTTCCATTGCCAATAGATACCTTGCTTATCAAAGATAGTTTTACCCACTCAACAACACTTTCGTACTTGATGAGATAGATTTAGGACAGAAACTAAGTGATAAATTTAGACTAAGCATTAAGAGAAATCTAATGATGATGAACAATATGATCAATCTTATAAAAACCCTAACATAATACTACATGAACATCCCTATCAAAACCCTAATCTACATAAACAATTCTAGTCATTCATGAAAAGAATATGCATAATAGAAATAGAACAAGAACTAAATATAAAATAAAAACATAAAAATATATACAAAAGTTTTAACACCTTAGAGAGCTTTTAGAGATGAGTTTTCCTTTCAAAGACTGGATGATTTGTACAATGAGGTGTACCCTTTATTTATATAAGAAAGAAAAATCCCTAGAGATAGAAAAATTGAAACTTCAAAAGCAGTGACCAATCGGTGTATAACATATTGCACCGATCGGTTATTCATGGGTTTTTTTCTTCTCTTGATGAGCTTTTGGTCCATTTCTACTCAAAAACCTTCATTTTGACTCTCCTAGGTGTACAAACCTCTAAATAGGGGTGGGCATTCGGGTACCCAATCGGGTTCGGATCGGGTATTTCGGATATTTCGGATTTTCGGGTATAGAGATCTACACCCGATCGGGTATTTTTAGATTTCGGATCGGGTTCGGATAAACACCCATCGGATATGGGTGTTTTCGGGTTATACCCGAAATCCAAAATACCCGTCGAGTTCGGATCGGATATGTCAATTTTCATCCGAAACTATATAAAAAACCCAAAATCAATTTTTAAAAAACCCAAAATAAATCTGAAATCAAACCAATTGTCGGATAATTTCGGGTAATTTCGGATAATTTCGGATAATTTCGGATAATTTCGGGTATTTCGGGTAATTTCGAGTATTTCGGATAATTGCGGGTATTTCGGGTAATTTCGAGTATTTCGGATAATTGCGGGTATTTCGGATATATCCGATCGGGTACGGGTATCCGATCTCTAAAAAATCTTCATCCGATCGGGTATTATGGGACATTCATACCCGAACCGAACTGTTTACTTCGGATCGGGTTCAGGTACGGATATCGGATGCGGGTATTTTGTCCAGCCCTAACTCTAAAAGCACAAAAGTGCTAAAAACTACTGTATTCTTAATAAAAAAAAACTCAAGATTTGTTAGATTTGTTAGTAAAATGACCCTATAAAACTTTTAATAAAATGTTTTTTTTTTATGCGAACTAAAATTTCTCCTTCAGGAACGTCTAAAGTAGGTTCTATCACCCGAATCGGTCCGATTCCCCCTAAGACATGGCTAATTTCATGGATCATCTCAGGGGAGCGATACTCTTCTGGGATATAAAGGATCTTGACCCTGAACGTTATCTGAGTGAGAAAATCAGGCTCATGGGGTCTGTTCCAGCGATCGACAGCTACCATCCAATCGTTACAGTACCATCCGTATTAGCGCGACTAGGAACCTGTTTGTTCAATTTTCAGGCTTTGGATAATGTTGTCTTCAGAGCTGCAGTATTGTGATGAGGTGGATTTAGAGGACGAACGATGAGACGTAATCGATTATCTCTTGCATGATGTGCTCTTGTTGTTGCAGCGATCTGAAGAGGCGCTTGCTCTGAGCCTAGACTAAGATTTTGGAAAGTTTCCCAAATATTCGACTCCATAGCTGCTGATAGAACTTCGATAATCTTCACTCGAGGAACCAAAGAAGAACCGGCAGCAGTCACCGGAGAGTAAATCCGCACAAACGGAAGCTAAAACCACCAAAGATTGAAGCGGCGCAAAACGGTGGAGCTATCTCTAGAATCGCCGCTAAAATCGTCTAGAGAATAAAATGAAGGTTTTTTGAAGTAAAAAAAAAAGAAAAGAGAGTGATCATCAGTCGTTGAATTAAAACCGTCCAAAAATATAACAAAAAGATAAAACAAGAAAATTTAATTTCCATTGTACGTTTTCTTTAACTTTTAATGCTCTTAGTATTAAATTTCTCGATGAATGGGGTTACTAAATTTTTATTGAGATCTGTGTTTGATCACTCGTTTTTTATTTTATTTTAAAACATTTTTTCTTTCCGACGTAATTTTTGTCTTTGGTAAAGAGCCAAGAAAAAATCTTAGCCATAGATTTATCATCTGTTTCCGATTCGTTTTGATTCTTACTTTATCTTCTCCTTCTTCTTCATTTCGAATCTTCTTCTTATATCTCAAAATTATCTCACTTTCCTTTTTCACTTTTTTGGAGAGCGGTGAAGTGACAGAGGAGAGACTGTTCTTTAAAGTCGCCGGGATCGTTTAACCGGAGCTCCGACTACTCTCTGTTTCTGATTCCACTCTCCTCTCTCTCTTCTACTTTTCTTCCTTCTTCATCTTCTTCTTCTTGATCGCTTTATGCTCTGTTTCTCTCGTTCATCTACTGACTCTCTCAGTGGTTAATTTCTCGCAATTTCATCGATTTCCATGCGTTTAAGGCTTAAAAGGTAACTGGGGTTTTCCAAAGTTTGTTACTTTATTATGATTTACATAGTTTCTCTGTTCGAATCTGAAGTGGGTTGGTGTGTTTTTGCTGATTATTGAAACAGGACTTGTTCTGGAGTAAACAGTTTTGGAGGACTTTTCTTGTTTTTGAGAGAGTTCATTTGTTGATTTTGAGGATTAAGTTTTAGGGTTTTTGGGGGGTTTGGTTTCGCACACCAAGTGTTTGATAAAATGGCTGAACCAAAGAAACGTTCTTCTCTTCAAACCAAGAAACCCTACAAAAAACCCATGAAGAAGAAAACTTTCCAGCTTAGTCACCTTCCTGGTTTATCTGAAGATTTGAAGACTATGAGAAAAATCCGTTTCGTTGTGAATGATCCTTACGCTACTGACTATTCATCTGGCGAAGAAGTTGGAATGAATCAGAGGAGAAAGCGTTATGTCTGTGAGATCGACCTTCCATTTGCTCAAGCCGATACTCAAGCTGAATCTGAAGGCTCTATATGTGAAGAGAGTAACACTGGTGGAAGCAAAACTAAAGTCTCAGCTTGTAGCAAAAGGCTTTTAAGCAGCAAAGCCTCTCGTGTCGTTGGACGTTCTCCTAGTGTCTCGAAGGCTGTTGGTGTTAGGCAGAGGAAATGGGGTAAATGGGCTGCTGAGATTAGACATCCAATCACCAAAACAAGAACTTGGTTGGGTACTTACGAGACACTTGAACAAGCAGCTAATGCTTATGCTACTAAGAAGCTAGAGTTTGATGCTTTGGCTGCAGCCACTTCTGCTGCTTCCTCTAGTTTGTCTTCGAATGGTCCAACTGAGTCTGGTTCTCTGATCTCAGTCTCAGGGTCTACTACTGAAGCTGTGTCAAACATTGAGCTTGACAAGAAGATAGTTGATTCAATCATCGATCCACAAGCTGTTAAATCGAAGAAACCGAGTTTTGACTTCGACTTCACAGATCTACAGATTCCTGAAATGGGTTGCTTCTTTGATGATTCATTGATCCCAAATGCCTGTGAGCTTGATTTTCTCTTGACAGAGGAGAACAACCAATTGTTGGATGACTACTGCGGCATAGATGACATGGACATCATTGGTCTTGAATGTGACGGTCCAAGTGAACTTCCAGACTACGACTTCTCAGACGTGGAGATGGATCTTGGTCTCATTGGAACCACCATTGACAAGTATGCTTTCCTCGATCATCACATCGCAACAACTACCACCCCTCCTTTTAATATCGCGTGCCCATAAGTTTTGCAGCTAGGTGTTATTATTAGCTATAGGAGCAATGTAAAATAGCTCTTTGTTACTCGGTTTTGTCTTAAGTTATTACAGTATAGCAGAGGCAGTTAATCTCAGGGGGAAGCAAAAACCCTTAAGGATAGAAGCAGATGCAGTTTTGTGTGTTGGTGTTACTAAAGAGTTTTGTTGACAAATATGGTTTTTGATGATGTTGTGGAGAAGATAGAGAGGTGAGAACGAAATAGTAATCTCAAATGTATTCTATTTCGTAAGCTCTCTCAGTCTTTGTAAGTTTTGCCTGTTGAGTTATTGATATAATATATAGGTGAGACCTACTTTATTGTTTTGTGCTACATACATCAATGGTTTCTTCTTCTTCTTCTTCTGCTATGTTAAGTCATTATTACCAATGTTCGAGTTTGGTTTCATTCGGTTTGATTCCGAGCTAAAGATAATTTAGCTAAACCATTTGTTCTCTACTATCTTAGCTTAGTGTTTTATCCGATTTTTTCCTATGTTTATTCGGTTCTTTTAAGAGATTTTGGTTTTAGAAAAATTGTTATCAAACTAAATTTTAATCAAATAGTATCCTTTGCTATCAAAGAGTGATTAGCTTTCATAATTTTTCTCTTTGGTTCGATTTTGGTAAAAAAAAAACCAGCTTTCTACCCGGCTAGAATGTTTTCGGTTCGGTTCAGATTGAAATGGTTTGGTTTATTCGTAGTGAACACATCAAGATCCGACCATGGATATATCATATATTCAAGCAAAGTATATATAGTGAAAAATCAATTAGAAAAGCAGTTGTTTTTCTTCAAATTATCATTGAACATTTCAACCCCAATAGAGGTATTCTTAGGAGTTTAAAATGAAGTGTTGGTCTAAGTGAAATGTAAAACCTTGTGTTAGGATTTAAGCTTGTCCTTTTTTGAATTAGTTTAGTATACTTTTCTTACAAGGTCTACCAAAAAAAAGTGCATATGGTCCAAAATTTATGTGAACAAAAGTTAATCCAAGATAGAGAGGTTAATGGATTTGGTTGATGATAGCATACTTAGCAGAAGCACCAATAAGCACCGCTCTAATTGCGTTGGTTCTTAGAAAAAACAATATTTTAAAAGAAAACCTTTGCGTATATTACAAGTCTTGACAAAAATTTCCTTCAGCTACATAATTATAACTTTTTAAGTTCTTTTGTGTCAAGCCATCTCTCAACTACAGACTTTAGCTGTGTAATGTGTGGCGTTTATTAGTTTCGTTTTAGTGGACAGAATTATGGATCCACACATATATATATATATATATTGAGTGTGCATATTCCAGAAATTATTATATTTTAGGAAAATTAAAATGAATACTTAAGATGTTGACATTTGACAAACAAAAATAATTCTTAAGATTAATCGCTAGAAAGAAAGTCGAGAGAAGGGACTTTTACTTTTCTTTGGAGATTTGAGATATGACATGCTCGAAGTCGATGTACAATTGGTATTATTATTTGGTTATTTTCAATTGTCATTATCTTTTGATGGAAATTTTTCTCAAAACGTGGAAGTTAGGTTTTCGAACTGAATGATTTGAAATAAAAATTTGTTAACTATTACATAATGTACATTAAGCAATCAGCTACATAATTAATTATAGATAGATTATTTTGGTATTTTATTTTTTGTTAAATTTAGCATCTTACTAAAACGTTTAAACACGTCCACTATGTTATAAGTTATAACTAAAACTTGGAATAATTAATTCAAACAAAAAAATTGATCCACGATTTAGAAAAAAAACAGGAAAAAAGATCTAGAGTAAAAAATAAAATAACGATAGGTTTTGTATATTACCAAAAGCCCAATGCATATAGCAAAAAGCCCAAATTACAAATTAATCTTTTATTGGGCACGTAGTAACCCGAGTTCAATAAACGACCATTATGCGGATTTTATTTAATATTTTCAAGTTCCTTCCACTACTACTCCCTCCATTTTTCAAAAATGCCGTTATATAGTTTTACTTTCGTTCTATAAAATATGTCAACTTATATTTTTAATGTAACTTTTCAATCTAATTTTCTAATTTACACTTAATTCAAAATTATTTTCTTTTGAATTTAAATCATTAGGCATTTGTTAAATATAGGTATACATAGGTCTAGGCATTCAGATATCGGTTCGGGTTTAGAATTCAAAATATTGAAGAAAATTTAAAACATTGGTTAAATTTTCACAAATATAACTATATTTTTTAGATATTTTGGTTATTTGGGTATTTTGGTTAATTTGGTCTTAAAATAATCAATATCTTTGTGTTTATAATTGTAATTTTAGATAATTGAGTTATATTAAGTCTAAATATAATTATTATTTATTTTTACTGTTTTTTAATTAATTAGAAGTGTTTACAAATACCTCCTAATACAAACACGAGGGTTACACGTTGATCATACGCAGATTTTGCTAATTTATCTCCTACAATATTACATTCTCCTGGAATCATCAAAAAATCAATTTTTGAAAAACGATCTGCCCAGCTGCGAATATCAGTTATGAGAGATGCTCCATTGAAGCGAACATAGTTATGTTATGAAGGATTTGAAATAAATTCTTGCAATCCCCTTCCATAGTAACCCGTCATAATGCTTGAAGTGCATGGAGAGGAGCGATTGCTTCATTTTGTAGTGGTGAGGATGTTTGCTTTAGTTGAGAGGATCATTAAGACAATAACTACCTTTATCATCTTGGATGATCCACCCCGCTCTTATAAATCCATTTTGATAGTTAAAGCTACCATCAAAATTAATTTTGAAAAACATGGAGGAAAATTAGGTTGCCCATCGATTAGGCAATTTGTTCTTGAGATCGTTGTTGGTTGGATTTCGCTGAAAGCCATTCAAGAAAATCATCCTTAGCTTTGTGGGTAATTGAGTCTGGTTCCCAATTAACCTTGTTGAATATTAGGTCATTGTGAGGTTTTCATACATACCAGATGACCCAGAATGAAAGATGTTTGTGTTCTTCAGTCAGAGTTGCATCATATGATGATAGAAGAGCTGCAATAGTTTCTTCGAGTGTAGTGGATGAGGTAAGTAGATTCCATACCGCGAGATGTGAACTCTCCCAAGTTAATGATGCATAAGGGCATTGGAATAACAAATGATTGATTGATTCTTCATCTTGATGACACTGTTGTCATATGCATCAATTGGGATTCCTCTTCGATTTAACTCAGCACTTGTGCTTAATGCCGATAAGAGGACCCGCCATAAGAAGTGCTTAAGTTTGGGTCGTAAAGAGGTTTTCCAGATTTTTATCTTGAGTTGGGGGCATCTCGTCGGGGGTTTGATTACTGGCTCATTTGTGTCTGGCAAATGATTTGAAAGCCAGTACCCATATTATACACCAGCGTTCGTATGATGCCAGATAAGCTTATCCCCACAGTGGTGTTGTGGGACATAAATTCTCATGGCTAGGTCTACATCTTCCTCTGTTAACCACTGTCGTAGTTGTTGTTCATTCTGATGTCTTCCATTTGATTGCCTCAAGTCCGCGATTGATGAATTCAAGGGGACTCTGAAGTTGTTTGCTGCTCTCGGTGGATGTGTGGGGAGCCATTTATCTATAGCAGAGTTAATTTGAATGTTACTTCCGATCTGGTAACGAAGACCACAGATGAATAAGTCTCGGCCATATAGTATAATTATTATTTGTTTGGTATATAATTGTAGTTTAAGTATTTCAGGTATCCATTTGGTTTTTGATTCGGTTTGGATTCGGATTTGGTTTTTTCAGGTATAAGAATTTAAAACTCACTTGGTTATTTTGTCAATTCGGGTTCAGGTTCGATAATTCTTTTTCGGATCGGTCTTTCGGGTTTGGGTTTTCTGCCTACACCTAGGCATATAGGTATGAAATAAAATATGTCAAAACTACTCTTTGTGAAACTACACTTTTTACAAAACGCAGAAAGCAGAAAGTATATATGAGAAGATATCAAATGTTTTTTTTTAAATTATTGACACTTATTCTCAAATTTTTTAAAGTTTTACAGCAAACACTGTAAATTAGAAGAACATTATTTATTTTTCAAAACGATAATTTTTGTTTCGTGAATAACTTCAAAGTTCACACTAAGGTTTAGTGTTTTTTTCATTTTTTTTTTGCATGGCCTTCACATCAAAGCTTTTTTTATTATCCTCTATGTTTCTTCTCTCCATCTGGAGGAACTACATCATTTAAATGTGGAATTTGGAGGGATTATACAAGGACAAATTGACCATAAATTAACAATAAAAAGAATTAACATTAAGTCATACAAACTCACACTAAGAGATTCTTCTCTACTTTTTTTTGTCAAACAAGTTCTTCATTCATTAAACTAGATGAATACATGATAAGTGAGCTTCCTCATACATGCCTGAGAAGTAGTCTACCAACTAGAACATTAGCACACAATAAACTAAAGGTAGAGACAAAAACTTAAGAAAGTTTGATAGATCGCCAGGAGAGGTATCAGTATTATCTAACACAAGCACACCCATGAAAGAACTAGTATTCAACCCAAATTCATCAACTGACACTTTAATAGTCGACATCCTAAGTGACTTTGTGACAAAATCCATAACTTTGGTTTGCACCGGAATGATCCCGTTGTCTCTACCAGTTATGTGCGAACCATTACACTAGAGAACAAGTCGATTAGGACATAAAAATGCTTCTTACACAATGAAGTAGATACAAGCACACCTCATATGGAGAAGGATAATTGTGAGAGGTTTCTCTCATTTGAGAAGTAGGATGCATAAGAAGATATCTATTGACATCAGAAAGAGGAAAGTAGAAACAATAAAGGCTCTAAAACCAATTGTACCAAAATTGAATGGACCATAAAAAATGATATAGTCCAAGTTACAAGTTGCGAAAGGGTGCTCAATGTTTAAGGTTTACCGACTGAGAAGCATTACCAACAAAGGCGACTAACCATGGAGATGAGAGAAAAGGCACTGGTAAAGTATATCGGAGCTGGTGGAGGCAGCTTGGCATGGCGATGAAATCCATTCGTGGCCATTGCAACATTAATGTTTTATAACATGTCAAAATAAGATTATTGGGCCATTCATATCCCATGCTACTAATTTGTTGGGCCATGCCCAATTTAACTTCAACCTCCGTCACCACTTGCTAAGAATTTAACCTAATTCAGTCCGACTAGTGGGACTGTTGCGGCGGCTGACGGAAGTGAGATAATCTTTGATTGATGAGATCGAGAGGTTCATCGGAACGATACTCCGAGTTGGCAAAACTTCTCTACGCAACAAAAAAATATGAACTGAGGAAGAGAAAGAGGTGGTGTAGCCGTTCTGGATATCTAGTTTTTACACCAATCGAAAGCACACAAACATTTAGAATGGTAACATACATAATTATTAGATTAATAAAAGAAATCCTAGAGACAAATGGTATTCGCTTCAAAGAAACTTTTGTTTTTATTATATTCGTTTTCTTAAGCTTTTGATCATATCTCGCAAATTCGCTAACATGATAAAGACATATGAGAAGATCATCTCCGTTGGATTTTTAATTTTTATGTTGTGCAAATTAGGTTCACAGTCAAGTTAATGTTCTACTATTATGAATAGAACATTTTTATGTTCTACAATGTCGATGTGACTATTTATGGTTATGAATGATGTGCATATCTATAAATGTTTTTTTTAAGCTTAGTTTACCACAATTGATATAGATTTGTTAGAAAATGGCTATGGGTTGAAATCATCTCAGAATCAAATTATCAAAATGATATTATACATAATTAAAAATATATATCCAAAATCATATTTTATTATTAAGATATTGTTTAAAAAATATATAGAATGTAAGTATAGGATCTATTTTTATTTATTATTTAGTAGCAAATTTAAATGAATATTATTAATACTTTTTAAGATTAATTGTAAGAAAAAATTATTTATTTAACAACTGCTGATTACTGGAAAAAGGGAAATCGAGAATGATGAGTTTTAAGTTTCGGGTTTCATTAATATTATAATTATCTACAAACTTATAATATCTTCTATGATTCTTTTTCATATTATTTCATCTCTTAGTTGATTGCATATGTTGTAACCTCAATGACCATACCACAACTTAACAATCAATTCCTTTCTCTAGAAAAGCAGGCCCGGGCCTGGGCAGATGTTGGAGAAGCAACTGATTTAGGCAATAAACTTTATAAACAAATGTTGGGGCATCAATTTTTAATATTGTGTACTTAGTGCAGTGGTATAGCATCATATGTTTAATTCTTTTTTGTCATAGGTTCGAGTCCTTTTAAGGACCATTTTTTTTATTTTTTTGTTAAATTCAGTTTCCTAGTAAACCTTAGTTTCCTTTTGTTAGATTAATTAACATTAAATTATTTAATGAATACACTAGAAGAAATGAAAAAAACCTAGTCTTCGTGGCTTCTCCTGGCTTCTCCTTCCTAACGTGACTGTTCAGTTTTCATCCGCCATCACCACCGAAACATCATCATTCTTTGTCCGCTTCTTTTCCACCTTCAGTCTCTAGCGCCAAGTTTTCCTCTACCTCTAATTTTCGTTAACTTATCTTTCTTCTCGTTACATTTTTATCCTTTTTTCGTATTCGTCAAGTTTAACTCTCTCTTTTTTTCTAATTTTGGTTTATGAACAATTAAACTTGAAAATTAACATAGGTTTATGGTACTATAGTCAAAGTCCTTTTATAATGTTTGGATTAATAGATTATATACATGAGAATCAAAATAATCTATGAAAAAGGTATCGGTGGACATCAATTGTTTTTGTCAATTGTTGATAGTTCAACAATTGAGGGATTGATATTTTACAAACTAAGATTGAAAATTGTTCTATTTTTGTTTAATCATTCAATTATTATCTTTGTTTTACGTTGTTTTGATTCGGTTTAAGCATTTGAAAAAATATTATGTATAGGACATCAATTTTTTTTGTTTGCTTTAGGCATCAAATAAGTCCAGACCAGCTCTGTAAAAAAAAGATGATGTTAACTTGTAATAAATTTTGTGAGGATAGTTGAACAAACCTAAGCTGCTTGGATTCAATGTTTCAATGTTTTAGTGCAAATTTCCTAGATATGTCAGGGTTTGTCAACAATGTAAATGATATGAAAAATTTAAGAAAAATATATGGTTGATTTAAAAATACAATAGCGGTGAAGCCATGTCACATATCACATATGCTTTGCTTCAAAGTCAAGACACAAGAAATGTGCATCGTTGACCCCACCAAACAATACCATGCGTTTTAACATTCAAAGATCGAATCAAATTCAACATATATTTAGAGAAATATATTTATTTAAAAAGAAAGGAGCCAAATAAAATTAATATTTTGAGAAATAAAAACGAGTCACAATGCTTAAAAGGTGAAATCATATTGTTCGAAAAAAAAAAAGAGAATGTGCAAACTCAACTTCGATTAGTATTTTATAAATTTTAGGGGTTTTCTCAACTAAAAATAAATTGTAAAAAAAAATCCTCAATTATATATTTAATGAAAAAATCTCTCAACTTAAAATCCGTTAGTAAAAAAATCCTCCATCTATGATTCCGATAAAATTTAAAACACATCGTTTTTTAAAATTAAAAAATGAGAGGTTTTAGTTAGAAAACTCCTCAACTAAATATAAATCATAAAAAAACCTTCAATTATATATTTAATTTTAAAAAACTCCTCAACTTTTAATCTGCTAATGAAAAAACCATGTGTCTATTGTGCCATTAAAATTAGACTAAAATTAAAACGTAATATTTTTATTTTTATTTTATTTTGGTCAAAAATGACACGACATGTTATAAAATGAAAAAAATATATTCTAAAATAAAAAACCATGAATTTTGATTTTCTAAAATGAAAAAAAAAACATGTTCTTATTGACTTTTGACAGATCCAAAAAATCTGTTAAAACATAAAAATTCCTAACAACAAGAATATGTGCGATATAAAATCCAGAAAAGCAAGAATTCGAACTCATTGGGTGGTACTTTCTCTTTTTAAATGGTTGTTACAACTATATAATTAACAACTGGTGATTAAAAAAAAATTAACAACCGTTCAAAAAGACAAAAAAACTATCCAATGAACCGAGTCTATAGTATGAAGTTTTGTTTTTTTTCTGGATTTTTATGTTGCAACATGTTTGATTTAGATGTTGCACGTAATCTTGTTATTAGGAATTTTATGTTCTAATATATTTTTGGATCTGTCAAAAGTCAATTAAAAAAAGATGGTATTTTTTTCTATTTTAGAATATCAGAATTCATGTCATTTTTATTTAGAATATGTTATTTTTATTTTATAACATGTCGTATCATTTTTGAACAAAAAAAACATGTTGTGTTTTAAATTTTAAAGGATTTGTAGACAACGTGATTTTTCGCTAACGGATTTAAAGTTGAGAGGTTTTTTATTAACTATATAATTAAAGAGTTTTTTTATGATTCATCTTACTTTAAGAGTTTTATTACTAAAATTTTATAACCAAAATAATATCATTCTCTTGTTTTTTATACTTTAAGAATGAGCTTTTAATTGTTTGGGTATGACTTTAAGATATACCTTTCACATGACTGATCTTATATAGTAGCTTTGAAAACAACTCATACCAACTTTTTCTGCACATGTTAATGTTTTAGGGTTTACTTCATGCCTGCATTTACAGCTACATGTTTGCCACACCTGTTAGATATTCTTGGTCGATTTAAAGAATATTTTTAAATTCATTTTAGGATCCTTTTCATATTTTTTTTCATGACGTATTAACATATGTAATCGAAATTTTCCATTTCAAGATTATAAAATTCCATATCAAATAGTAATGTATCTTAAACTCGATTCTCGAGTCGCTCTTTAGCTAATAGAAAGAATCGTAATTTAACAATCATAATTTAGTAGTTAAATCAATCATAATTTAAATTAATCACTCTACTAACAATTACACTCTTTTCTAACACTCAATCAAAATTTATAATTTAATTAACAAAAAAAAATACAAAGTTATATTTCAAAAATATTGTATCTGGACCAAATACGGATTGTCAATCTAGTTAGATATTTAATAATCAATTTAGTAGGTGTAGGCATTTTTAATGAGTTCTTGATGGAAAAAAAAACACATAAGAAAATTCCACTTCTTAAGTTTGACGGTGGAAAATTTTTTTGAAAACGGAGAATTAACTAATTATTCGTCGGCAGAGTTGAAATTCTGAATAATTTGGTAGTTTTACAGATTAGAGAAACGCGTTATTGAAAAGATTATTCTATGGAAAAATCAATTTTATTATATTTTATTACATAGAGTGGGCCCAGCCCAAGCCCATTATCCATAACATATATGTAGTAGTAGAGGGAAACAATGCATCCGTTGTGGTTTCGATAAGAAGAAGAAGAAAAAAAAAAACACAAAAGCGGCGTTGATTTTTTTCGGATTCGCGAAGAAAAATTCAAATTTTCTCCGGTGAGAGATTTGTTTGAATTTTATCTTCAAAGAAACGAAAAAAAAAGCGTCAGTGGAGAAATGGGTTTAGAGAAGAAATCTGCATTGTTGGAAGATTTGATTGAGAAATGCGGCGGTTGTGCGGTGGTCGACGGTGGTTTCGCGACTCAGCTTGAGATTCACGGCGCCGCCATCAATGACCCTTTGTGGAGTGCTGTTTCTCTCATCAAAAATCCTGAACTCATCAAACGGGTTTGTAAAATTTTGTAATTTTGTAAAATTCATTTCTGTTTTTTTTTGGTTAATTCCCCTAAATTTTGAAAATTGAGGTTTTTAGGGTTTGCTACGAAGATTATAAACTATGAAATGTTAATTTTTCTTAGATTTTGGGGGGTTTCCTATGAACTTTTTGGTGAAAATACAGATCTCTAATTTTTTGTTTTAATTCTAAATTTCTCATTTCTTGTCTGGAGATTTTTTTTGGATAATTAATGGGTAGAGTTTATTGAAAATTTAATTTAGGTTCACGTGGAATATTTGGAAGCTGGTGCAGACATTGTGGTTACTTCATCTTATCAGGTAAATCAAAGCTAACCCAAATTTTTAATTTAATTTGTTCATTCCCTTTCTTGTTTAACAATCTATCTAATTTCTTAATTTTCCAATCTCTAAAGATCCCATTTTTGTAATTTCTGGTTAGTATAAGATTAATACAGCAGAAACTTCAAGAATTTGTAGGGTCGGAACTTAGAAAGATACTTTTCTTCAAGATTACAAAAGTAGGATTTGTTTTCACTTTGAAAGTATTCATTTTGATTTACCGGTTTGATTTTTTCAGGCTACTATCCCAGGGTTTCTTTCAAGAGGTTTATCAATGGAAGAGAGCGAGTCTTTGCTACAAAAGAGTGTAGAATTAGCTGTTGAAGCTCGTGATAAGTTCTGGGACAAAGTTAGCAAAATTTCTGGACATAGCTATAACAGAGCTCTTGTAGCTGCATCTATTGGTAGCTATGGAGCGTATCTTGCTGATGGCTCTGAGTACAGGTGCCTTTTAAGAATATAACGATTCACATTACACGATTATAGATGTTTTGAATCGTAAAAACCATTCAAGTCGAATGCTTTGGTAGATTCAAGATTCTGTCAATTGGGGACTTATTGTTGTGCAATGTTCTTCTTGCAGTGGAAACTATGGTGAGGATGTAAGTTTGGATAAACTTAAAGACTTTCACAGGCGAAGACTTCAAGTTCTAGTGGAAGCTGGTCCTGATCTTCTTGCTTTTGAGACCATACCGAATAAACTCGAGGCTCAGGTTCGCTTTTTCTCCCAGTGAAAATACTGTTTCTTACGAAAATGTTGTTATCAGTCTCTTTAATATTGCAAGATTCAAATTCTCAGGCGTGTGTTGAGCTTTTAGAGGAAGAGAATGTACAAATCCCAGCATGGATCTGCTTCACATCTGTAGATGGTGAAAAACCTCCATCAGGAGAGAGCTTTGAAGAATGCCTCGAACCTCTTAACAAAAGCAACAATATTTATGCGGTTGGCATAAACTGTGCGCCTCCTCAATTCATTGAAAATCTGATTCGTAAATTCTCCAAGGCAAGTATTAGTTTAAACTCTGTTGCATTGTATCGCAAAGGAACACCGCCTTTTTCTTACCTTCTATATGTCACTTTCTATGTTCAGCTGACCAAGAAG
The DNA here is from genome assembly GCA_028015245.1 of Cardamine occulta. Lineage (NCBI taxonomy): Eukaryota > Viridiplantae > Streptophyta > Magnoliopsida > Brassicales > Brassicaceae > Cardamine > Cardamine occulta. The sequence continues at coordinate 14,388,644 of CM051381.1, read as the reverse complement.
GCAATCGTTGTTTACCCAAATAGCGGAGAGGTTTGGGATGGAAAAGCGAAAAAATGGCTGGTATGTTGTTTTCTCACTTATTCATATCACTATGAGTCAATCATGGCAGCCATGGAAATGCCTAGTTGCTTACTACAGTGACGAATGACGATTCCTGGTCAATAAGTTGAATAGGTCATATGGGTCAAACTGGTTAGGTTAAGAGATATTCATAGGGTTCTTGGTTGAATGGATAAAGTTACAGTCTTGATTATGATGTATGAATCTGATTTTACTGGATTAAGGTTGAAGATATGAATTGTATCTTTTTGATTTTCTGTAATTTGGCAGCCATCACAATGCTTTGGTGATGATGAATTTGAGATGTTTGCAACAAAATGGCGTGCCCTTGGAGCTAAACTCATAGGAGGGTGTTGCAGGACTACACCTTCCACCATTAAAGCTATCTCCAGAGATTTGAAACGAAGATGAGTTTACTGGGAAGAAGAAGATTGAATATTCTTTCTATCTTTTAACTAGTTTGACCATTAGTTTTTTTCTATCTGCGCACTGTTGTTTTCTTGTTGTTCAAGTTTCTGTTGTCTGAGATATGTATTGGTAAACTAGGCCTTGGGCTTTTCATGTAAAGGCCCATAAAGTGTTTTCTTTATCAAAATTGCCCAATTTGAATATTTAATACCATTACACCACCAACAGAAAAAGTTATATTAACAATGATTTAATTTTTACCGCATAAATTAATAACAACAATTACTCTATTGTTAATTGATTTTTTCATAGTTTTTTTCCGGAAATATTGTTACAAAGTACAAACAGTGATTTTAATGTAGAGTTAAATTGTGAACATCGTAATAAATCATAGGAAAACCAAAAATGTATTCTAGTGTGTGCCACTTTTTGTCTCTTTTTCGTGTTTGTGTATTTTTTTTTTTTCAATTGTATGTTATTATAGTACAACTTGAGATATATGATGTGTTTTGCGCGAACAAACATTTACTAGAAAATAACTATCAAAATTTATCTATTCATAATCTATAAAATAAAATTCAATTAATGAATATAGTTTTTTTAAATCAATAGCTTTTATATGTTATTAATATTTTAAGAACCGCTATATTTATTTAACATACTAACATTTTATCAAAATTTTTAATTTTAAAAATGTTTGGTGATTTAAAAAAGCAACTAGGTAATTACTAAATAAAGCTAACGATACAAAAATCAATATATAAATGCCGTATACAGAATTAGCTACTATGAAATTATATTTAGAGCTAGTTACCATTATAAGATAAAAAATCTTTTGGTAGACCTAAATTTCAAGACTTTCATAAAATTAAAATTTATGAATACATATTTGGTTTGTTAAACTAGTACATATTTTTGTAGACCAGGATTTTATTAAGAAAAAAAAAAACAAATTGTTTTTTTTTTTGTTAAAACCTAATTGTTAATCATGAACAATTATAACTTTTTAGGTAAGACAAAAAGACAAATTCAATACCTACATCAATTTCTGAGATATCGACCGTCTTTATTGTAAGAAGCTATACCATCATGTTTAACTAATGTGACTAAAATTACTGCGTATATGAAAAGTAAAAACTTTAGTTTATACCTAATTATTATGATATTTATTATCAAATGCGTTTGTTTGTTATAATATGTTTGTGATCGATTCATAAATTTTTGTAAAAATATAATCGCTAAAAAAAGCGACACCTCGGTGTTTCATGCATAAAAAAATGGTTACACATTAAAGGTTTGTTTTCCAAAAATAATTCTCAAAATATTATAATAACTCACAATGAGCATTTGGAAAATCTACATTAACAAAATCTACTCATTTAGTTCTTAAAATAGAAAATCTATTAATTTAGCGAGAAAGAGTCAAAGAGATTCTAAAATCCAAACAGAAAGGGACAAAGAGAAGGCACGAAAACCCCTTCGCCGCATGTTACGTGGCGCTTCATATATTGGTCTCTCTGTCTCATAAAACACCCAAATTCGAGACCTCTTTTTCCTAAAATTTATTGTAAATTTATTTTACAAATATTTCTGAGCTTGAGTTTGTAATATATATTGAACAAAAAAAAAAGGAGTTTGTAATATATAAATGCTTGACTTCGTATTGACTAGAAGAATACAATAAAGTGGCAATAGAATGGAAGAATTTCGAAAACTGCAAGTCTTACGTACGCAAATGAATAAATAATTCTTAACATTAAAACCAAGAAAATAAAATAAACGAATACATATAAAATTAGTTAATTACATAGAACTCGTTTTGGCTAACTTTTTAAAAGGAAGCGATAGCTAAAACTAATTCTTACTAGAACATGTTTTATATTTTAAACATTATGATCAATTTTCTTTTTTTTTGGGTTTTTCTTCTTTCATTTAAAAAAATAGTTATAACAAGAATACTCTTCTTTTTTAGCTCGAAAAATAGAATACTCATTTTTTTCGAATGCATCATAAATGAGTTCTCTCTAGAAGAGTTCTAATTAAAAATTTTAAAACGTCGTATAATTCTTTCTATTTTTGTTTAGAGTGTGATATTGAAAAAATAACGAAACACAGAAACATATTTTCTTAAAAATATATCTTTTACAATGATTGACTCAAAGATTAAAATACAATAACCTGATATCAAATATTTAAGCCTTCTCTATTTAAAAAAAATAGATTTAAGCCTCAAAACATATAAACTATTGCACTTTTTTATATTAATTTGTTTGAAAATTTCATATATTTTCCGTTGTTGTAATCCTAAGTGTTGATGTGGATATGATTATTATTGTGTAAATAGATATAAATCTATATTATAGATGATAGTTAAGTATGACTGTTTATCCACAGTTCTACACCATGTCTACCTGGATTAAAATATCGAATATTGATTGCATTAGTTACATGATTAATTATATTATTCGTGGATTTCAACTTAAAACAGTTTTATACTACTACTCCATTTTATATAACACATTTTACATAAAATTTCGTAAGTTTGTAGTAGATCACGTGGATTTCAGTTTACTTTTTTCCATGAAATTTTTAATTTGGTAATTGCAATCGATTACAAGTTGTCTCTATTTGATTTTATTAAGAATTGGTACAATGGAATAAATATATTATAAAAGAATAACTCCAAACACTACCGTCCATACCATTTCTTTTATTTATTTTGTATGATTTCGTGACTGTAAAAAACAATCTCAGATCTCTCTCGTGTCATTAACTTTGTATCTATAGTCCGCGAATCCCAACGGTAATTAAACTTTTTTTTTGTTTACCATAATATACTAATAAACTAATCATCAATTAAGAGACAAATTATTTGTTTTTTTCAGAAATCGCTCGACAAATTATTTGTATGCAATGAAATTGATTTTGATCTTCACACACAAAATTTTAAAATAATTTAAATCTACAAATATGCTCATATTTTATAACACCATCATTGAAATGGTGATTCTTCAAGTTAAAAGCTTATTAATCTTAGATAAAATGTAAACTAAGTTTTGGGAGGATTGACCAAATACGTCTTTAAGTATTGTCCTTAAGGTGTTATTTTAAACTTTGTAGTATATCTTGATTTGATATTAAATATTAAAATGAAAGGTTCGAAGCGTGATTTTTCTTGGTAAAAGTTAAACTAGTACCACGGTCCACCGTAATGTCTGTATAACTTAAATAACTTGTTTATTTGGAAATTTTACAAAAATATCTTAATTATAAATACTTTATCCTTTATTTTGAGTTATTTTGATCAATTAGACAAATTTGACTCTAGAGCCTAGGTTGGGGAAAAAGGAAAAACTTTTGGATTGGTCAGTGGTAAAAGCAACAGCCTTTTTATGACTTATATACAATGGTCAACACAACAATTCCTGCTAACAAGTCAACTGATCTGACGGTTGTTAAAAATCTCACTTGCACAATTTTGCAATTTTGCTCCTCAATTTTTTTTTACCGTGGTTTAATTTATTTATTTTGTTACATTTAAATGCATCAATAATATATTTATGAAGTTATATTTTCTGTGATATTTTCAATTCCCTGGGCCATGCATTTGAAAATATTTAACTTGAGCTTGATCCATGAATATTAATTAATATATTCTCCCGGTTTGGTGAAAATTGTAAGAATGAACAAAACATATTAAATCACACAAACATTCTGATATACCAAAACCATCTCTCTCTATATCCCCTTATATATCTATGAACGTCAATGTATATATGTATATGTATATACATATGAGTGTACAGTTTGGACATAGTTTTAACCAATGATATTTTATATTAATTTGATTCGCTGCTAATGAATGTATATACCATCCCTATCAAAAGAATGTATATATCATCCCTCTCAAAAGAATATATATATCATTAGAGGTATCGAGTACCAAGAAGAAATTATCAGAATTTACGTTTTAAAATCAGGACCAAAAATTAAGTAACTCGAAGGATTTGTATACTCTTCCTCTTCTTATTTGCAGAATCAAAATGCAGAAAAGCAATAAATATTCTAATAAAACTATTACAGTGCCATGTATATATATATATATAAATGAAAATGTTTATAGATGATCAGTGATTAAAGTCTCCAAAATAACCTCGTTTTTCCCTTACATTAACGAGAAAAACGTGGGTATTTTGGGTAACATACACTAGTTGAGTTTTATCAAAAAAAATTAAACTAAACATACACTAGTTGATTGATCATTAACAGACACAAGAAGAAAATAAAACTATAAATGAGAAAATACCAAAAGATAATTGAAAAAAAAAACATCAAGAAAGTGCTTCTACTAGTTATGCAGAGGATCTGGACAACTTGGTACCGTTCTTTTACTGTCACTGATCCCTTTTCCGACCGGAGAAAATTTTCCGGCGCCGAAGTATTTCTTCATTAGATCTTCTTGTTTCGGAGCCGGAGACGGAGTATCTGGAAATACACGAATTGCTCCTACCCGTGAATATACAAAGAAGAGATGTAGAGAAGAAAGCAAGATCACCATTAGTAGAGTAGTAGTCAAGGAGCTTCTCCATAGTCGAGCATGAGTCATATCCCAAACCTAAACCCTAACATAAAGTTGTCTTCTTGATTAAACCCTAATCATCAATGTCTCTCTCTTCTCTCTGGGTTTAGATCTATCTTCTGTGACTATTTCTGATACTGAGAGAGAGAGAGATTGAAGTTTTGGTTTGTGAGAAGAGGAGTGGCTTTCATGCAAATTTGAATGGCCCACGTGAATGGGTATATATAAATACAAGACAAGCTCTGATAATTGATTTGTTTTAGATTTTTTAGTTTTACTACTAGCTAGTACATATTTTGCATATCTAAATATGCTAAATAGTGGTATAGTACTATTATTGGTCCATAGTTTTAGACCTTGTGTAATTGTCTAAATATTATTTAAGCTGTACGAGCAAATATAAAATAATTTAATATAGTTATGTGTCTTGTTAAGGAATTGTCAAGAATTACATACATTGATTTATATAATTAGTTCCGTTTCTTAATTTACAAATGGTACATTTAAATATTCTTTTTAGACCCACGGGGAAACAGTTATTTTTTTGGGGAAACAGTTTTCAATAATTTCAATACATCAATAAATGCATCACCCACCAACGTACTTACCCTTTTGTGGTATGAATTTCAAAATTTGTCGTTTTGGAGTTTGCTTTATATGGATGTAGAATAGGTTTCCTTTATAACAGTTCCGGTAATAACTAAGTTCCCCCAAAAAAAAACTAAGTGCAGTTATATAAGAAGCAAAATTAACCCACATTACCAGAAGATTACAAAGAGATCATGTTTGAAACTGACTCACAAGAGCTTGTCTCAATGATCAAAGAAGATATAAAGATTGGCCACAGCTTAGACCGGCACTTCAAGACATCAAGAATAAGTTTCAAAAAAAGAAGAAGACATAAAGTCGAATAACGAAGTGGCAGATCGAATAACGAAGGGATCTCTCTCGTTTACGAATTATGATCCTAAGCTGTATTTTATGATGCCGAATTGGATTAAAACATTTATGGCACTGAATAATTTGTAAGAACTGACTAGGTTAATGAAAAGTTGATGTTGAGCCCAAAAAAAGAAGAAGAAAATTTAACCGAGAAAGAAAAAAGTAAGTGCACACGAAACTGTGAATTCAATGGATTTCAATGTTGACCACAATGTATAAAAGAACTGTGTATATAAATGGATCACTAATATCACCATTCTTGACTTACATGACGAAACCATTAGACTGGTAAATGGAAATGAACGACAGAGAAAATATATTTGTTAATTTAAAAACATTTTTTGAAAGGAATATTTGTCACATAAGGTTTCACAGCCATTTTACTACATACTAGCTATAGGTGTTACAAAAACTAGTTAAAATACAAACAAAGAAAACTACATATTTTGACGACAAAAAAAAAAAAAAACTACATATTTTATAATGTAAGCATCTTGTTTGTTGAGAAAATCTGAAAATAGTGTGACGCAAGCATATGATTACGTTTGGTTTTGTCCAATACAAACACAAAATGTTCGTTTGGATGGTTGAAGATGAGTTTGGAAAAAAGGTGTCGTTTTATTAACTGCACTTTGCCGTTTTGTGTTTGTTTCTCTTCGTATTTAATTTCGTCTCTTCTTCTTGCCTTCTTCCTCTTCTTCCTCTTCGTGTCAGAATTATATAAGATCCCATCATCGTTATTACTTGACTCCAAAATCTTTCTATTTGATTCCAATTTTTTGTTTTGTATAAGGAATTCTGGGTCATACGACTTTTCAAACAAGAAAAATTGACTTGAATATATCATCAAAGTGTTTTTACTTTTTCCTGCATAAAGAATTTTATAACAAAACATAGTTAAACCAAAACAATATTTAAACAAGTGATATGTTAGACAACGGTTATTAATATTTATGCAAATGAAAAGAAAAACACAATGAAATAATTCATAGTGATTTGTCGTATAGTCGGATGTCGGATCAGTTGAATAATTTGACAAACTAGTTATCCGAAGATAATACATAAAACAACAAGAGTGGGGCTTAGAATATTAATATAACCCAACAAAAATAAAAATACAATTATATATTACACATTATTTTCTTCATAACCAATAAGCTTTTATTTAATTTTAAAGTGTCTTCAGAAATAAGTATTTTCATGTATCAAATATTTAAATCTATATATAGACGCTCACTGTGCTGCTAAGTAAATAAAATAATATTCACGTTTTATCATTGGTAAAAGAGTAAAATCCGTTTAATAATTAAATGAAAAAGGATTGGTGCAAAATCTCAAAAAGTCCCACATCGGCAAACGCAAAGCAAAATAAGTTATGTATGGAGAGAGAGAGAAGAGTACGTTCGCTGAGTTCAGTAGCGTGGGCTTGTGACTCGAGTGAGGGCAAAATGGGTAATTGGGACGTTGGTTCGGTCTTGTTTGGTCGAGCTCAGGCTGGGATTTCATTGACCCGCCCGATCCAAGCCAGGAGCTGAGTCATGTGGTTCGAGCGAAGGCTCGGTCTACGTGGCTCTTAGAGCGGAGGGTAATGCGTGAGGCTGGTTTCACAGAGCAGCGAATACTTCCCGTTTCTGGCAGTGGATGGATAACGGGTCGGATCCGTTTGGGCTCAATATGATCGCATGGGCCAAATTCAATTGGACAAAACCCTTTTAATTTTTCTTTTTAATTCATTCTAAAACAATTTGGTTTTGATTGTTTTTTTTTCATTAATAAATATTTTCACCCGATTTGAGATTTGAAAAAGAAATTTTCCTTTTCATTCCTTTCTTGTTTTGTATTCTTATCATATTTTCCACCCTTTAATAATTTCCCATATATTTTTTTTATTTTTATTTTGTTGTGCTATTCAACTGGACTAATTGACTTTTTCCTTTTTTTTTAAATACTCGTTTCTGTTTATTCATTGAATTTTCACCCTACAGTAATTTCTATAATTTTTGTTTTTCGTGAAATATGGCTTTAATAGTCCACTGATTTAAAATTTCATATGAATTATGTGACAAGAAGAAATTAATATGGAATGATGTATACAACAAATAAGAATTGTGATTCCGTTTGGTAATCTTAAGCTGCGCTTAGAAGCCCAATAATGGAGATAAGCTCTGTGAAGGCCCATGTATACAAAACAAGATCAAAGAGTGAGACAAAGAACTTTTCGTTGGACACCTCCAGTGGACTACAGAACCGAACCGAGCCCAACCAAATCGAACCAAAATGTTTTATACTAAATTATCCAAATTTTTGTACAATTCAACAGAATTAACCAAAATTCTATAAAATTAATATTTAATTTAATTATAAAAAAGTACATGAAATATATTAAAGATTTATAATATATTTATATCTGCATTTTTTTAACTTTATAGTTAAGATATTATTATTTTTTAAATCTCAGTAAAGTTAAGTGTATTTTTAAAAATTCTTATAAATATTTAATGTATTTGTCAAAATTCCGTATATTATTTTCTTCACATCATTTTCTTTCAAAAGCATTTATTTCTGGAATGAACAATTCTACTATATGCACTAAAATATTTTAATGTCAAATTTCAATACTTTATATAAATTAATGTTATTACTATTACTTTTATTATAATCAATACAACTTTATTAAAATTTTAGTCAAATTTAGCTTTATAATTAAAAGGAAAAAAATCCAAGAAACAAAATCATTTTATTAAAAAGACGTATTTATTATTACAAAGAAGCATGTAGATCAATATTTAAAAAGAAATGAAGAAGCATGTATAGATAAATGTCGACACGAAACTTCAATCTTTTTATCAAAAGAAAAAAAATGTCGACACGAAACTTTTGTAACGTTGTATTCTTGTATATGCCTCTAGCTGTTCATTGTCGTCTTCATTAATTTTTCTAATTAATTATTTCCCTTAAATATAATTACACAGAATATTATCTATTTCCTTATTATTGGTTTGCTAAATTATATATCTTGCACACAAAAAAAAAAAACAAAAAAAAAGTAAAGTAGCCGCCTCATCTTCCTCGTCTCGCCTCCTTAGCTCTCTCTCTTTTGGGAGGCCCTTTTTTTTTTTCTTTTATTTTTTTAAAAAAAAAATCCCCCCAAAAAAATTTTAGTCTCTTTCGGTAATCTCATCTTCTTCGTCTCTCTGCTCATTTCTCACACTCTCTTCATTTCGATTTTAGGGTTTTCTTCACATTTTCGTTGATTCATCGCTTCTGGTTTTATTAGTTCGTACTAATCTTTAAGATTGTCTGGATTGAAGAAATAGATGATTCGAAATGAACAAGTTTGAAACTTTTTTTTGTGCTGTAACTAGTTTGCTTTAAGATCTCTACACTTAGTGCTTCTATTCTCAATCTGATTCACCATGTTCTTGCTATGAACTATATGATCATGATGTAACTTTCGTTTCCTGGGCTGATTAATTAAGTTTCTATGCGATTGCAATTTGTATATATGACTTTTGAAGCTGTTTATATAGATCTTCCGTCAATCTTTCTTGATTTTAGATTCTACATCAGGTTTTAAGAACTTTGTTCCTCCTTGAGGCAAGTCAAATCTCTGGAATTTCAGTTTGATGTTGCTTATATGTAGTTAGTTTATTGCAGGTTTAGCTCACTTTTTTTAAAAAGAGTAGTATTAGTTCTAGAAGATGCCGAAAGAGAGGAAAGACCGATCAGTATCTCATGATAGGTATAGAGGATCACCACTGTGTTGTGAGTCAAGCCGTGCTTTAAAGCCAAGTGAGAAACAAGTCAAGGAATGGGAAGAAGCTCGTTGTCCTGTCTGTATGGAACATCCTCACAATGGAATTCTTCTCATTTGTTCTTCCTATGAAAACGGATGTCGACCTTACATGTGTGACACTAGCCACCGGCATTCGAACTGTTTTGATCAGTTTTGCAAAGCTTCTAAGCAGACAGTGTCGTTGCCTTTACCTCAGGAGCAAGAGGAAAGTACTGTACCAACTGAGATGGAAGATGTAGCTTCAGACTCAATCGCTGTAAATCTAAGTGAAGAAGTAGCTGCATCTGAGTTAACAGTTGTGAACGTAAGTGAAGGTGAAAGAGTAGAAGAAGTAGTAGAAGAAGGCATTGTAGCAATCGAGGATGATCAAGAGAAAAACAAACCATCAAAGCTTACTTGCCCGTTATGCCGTGGACATATAAAAGAATGGATAGTTGTTGAAGCTGCTAGATGTTTCATGAACTCAAAATATAGAAGCTGTTCTTGTGAGACTTGTGAATTCAGTGGAACCTATTCCGATCTGAGAAAGCATGCGAGGCTTCAACATCCAGGAGTAAGGCCATCAGAAGCAGATCCAGATAGACAAAGAAGCTGGAGGAGGCTAGAAAGGCAGAGAGATTTAGGTGATTTAATTAGCACACTCCAATCTTCTTTTGGAGGAGAAGAAAGAAGTGGCGACGATGAGATTCTATTCGACGATGGTGGTTGGCTCACAGTGTTCTTTCTCATCCGTGTTTTTAGACCAGAGCCGTCGAGTAGCTCAAGGAGGAGTAGTAACAGCTGGTCATCATCTAGAGCTAGGTCACAGATAGGTGTGAGAAGAACATCTCCAAGGCTTTGGGGAGAGAGCTATGAAGTTGATACAGGAACATCATCTAGAGATGAGGAGCATAATCAGTCTTCTGATGAGCAAGAGTCTGGAACTCGAAGACGTCGCCCTAGAAGAAGATTCATTGATGATGGTAATGATGAAGAAGAACCACGATGATTGATGATGCTTCTCAAAATCTGCAATTTGGAAATTTGGTGTTTGGAGTTTATGGAAAAAGAAAATGGGGGAAACTTTGTAGTAATAACCCCACTTTGTGAAACCATTTTCTGTAAAATTTCTCTGGAAATTGAAAAAAATTTCTGAACTTAGGAACAAAATGATCAAATAATTTTATACTGTTTACAAATCTTTTTGACAAATGATACTTAAAAAAACAAAATGTATATCTCTTCACCATACAAAAAGAAAACTAAAAAGAAATTGTAGTAAACGTTTCTGATAGACAATTATCTCTGCAGCTTTACAAAACATTGAAATGAACAAGTTTTAAGCAGAAGCTGCTGGTTCTGAAGCTGTGTCTGCTGCTGCTGCAGCTCTCTTCTTGGCAAAGTATTCATCTGCTCGTGCAAGGTTCTTTGCAACCGATGGCTTCACCCATTTCTTTCTTCCTGGCAACACAGTGAGTGTAGAACCTGAAGCTTCAAGCTTCTCTTTTGCTTGTGTTGAAAAGGCGCGAGCTTTGAAGTTGAGCTTTACACTTAGTTCTCCAGTACCCAGAATCTGTAATCCAAGAACCAATCAAAGCGTTTAAAATAGAGCAAATATGAATGCATGATCAAATGAAGTAGGAACGATCTCAGGTATTAACCTTTAGAGGAAGTTTCCTTTCCCTTCCTGAAGGATTGATCAAACCCTTTTGCTTCAATGTCTCCAGTGAAACTTCATCTCCCTCCTCAAATCCAGCTGTTTCGACATCTTTGAGGTTAACTGGTATGTACTTGGGTAATCCTGAACGCATACCTGTTCAAAAGAACACAACAACACGATGGATGCATCAGGAAACTAAACGAGGTTATGGATCAAGGAATGATCTTTCTTCCAATGTGGATGGAGAAAACCGGAAAAACCAAGAAACTTCTTTGAACTTATCAGCAAAATAACAATCTAAAATCTTAATCCTTGCTTCTCTATTCTTCAACACATCTAACTAAAACTCACCATGACTCTCTTATCCTAAGGAAATATATGAAAAATATTTGAGCTATGAAACAAAATTTTCCGAACCCAATAAATTTAAAGAAGCATCACCAAATTAAACAGAGCTTTTTTGGATGAGACATTTCATCGAACACTTAGCCTACAGTAAGATTCAATATTTCAGATATCATAACAAAACAAACCCAAGAATATTTATTTACCTCCGGCGATTCCTCTAAGTTTAGGAAGACGACGATAAAGAGCAGTTTGACCTCCTTCGAAACCTCTCATAATCCCAGGACCCGATCTTGATTTCTGACCTCTCATACCAAAACCACAACTAGCTCCTTGTCCTGCAGAGATACCTCTACCTTTTCTCTTTTGCCTCTTTCTCGAACCAGGTTGAGGTCCAAGATTATCCAAACGGAATCTCGCCGGAGCTACTGCTTCTTCCGACGACGTAGACGCCGTTTGGTTCATCGCAACAAGAGGTCTCGCAAATTGTTGTTGCTTTCCCGTTTTATTAAGCCTTTGGTGAAGTTTCAGAGCAAGAATCTGACTTGTGTTTGCTCCCAATACGCTTACATTTCCCTGAAGACATTTCAAATTCAGATTGCTAAAATTTTCTGAAGTTAGCAGCGCTGATTGTGTGTTAAATTAACATTGGGAATGAGAGATTACCTTGAAGGAAGTGGAAGGTAAGTAGAGACGGTAAAAATGGCGTGAGGTTAGAGGATTTGATGAGATGGAGAGAGGAACAGCCATGGTTTCAGTCTCAGGGAACAAGAGATGAAAAGCTTCTTCAAGGATAAGGATGACGATGACGAGATAGATTCATTACACATTTTCTTCAGACACGCAATAGTGAAACGACGGCGTTTAAAATCATATCATTCAAAATTGTTTATTGGCCCTTCTAGAGAAAAAAGTAGCCCATTTTGAGTTTTTTTTTGCGGATCGATTATTTATTCCAATTAGAATTTGTTTGTAATGAAATATATTTTCACATTTGCTAAAAAAAAAACTTGAACTTTACCTTGTTTAAGTTTCAGATGTGATTTAAAGTAATTTAAAAAGTTTAAGGTCTAATGAAAGTAATTTGATTTTTTTTGGTTGAACAATACTTACAAGTTATAAATATAAGACATTAATTATAATTCGTATGTGATGTGATGGTGGGATGGTTGAAGATCTGGATCTCAAAACGTAAATTTGTAGAGATCTTGAGTTAGTGAGATCATTTGGATTCTTAGATTTCGGCTCCGATGATTCACATGAGGGGGTCTTGGGGAAGACTTTTGCCAAGGAATATATATGCACACTCATGCATTAGTTAAACTTGACCCCAACACCGATCAATGCCAATAAAAACATATAATTATATATTTACTTATACTAAAAAAACAAGTACATTTATATTTACACGTACACATAATGTTATAAGTTCAACTACAATCCCAAACTATAATAATCATTACATAATCACAACAACAGAAAAATAATGTATATTTTAGCATTTTCAACCAAGTTTTTTCTTCACGAGAAGAAGCGAACAATCTCTCTTATGTAAACACCTGCATTTATTTAAACATCTTCGTTATCACCTTTTTTCATACACTACTAAATAAAAAATCAGAATGATTAAACTCAATGATTTTTTCTTACTTTTTGAGATTTTGAGTTTGTTGATCACTGATCATAACTAATAAATCAATATTTCGCTCTTGAATAATCTTGGGGATTATATCTTTAGGGTCTCCAGCATCTGTAAATGTCTCTGCTTTAATCTGTTTTCAACAAATGGTTGTTGATCACATGAACTTATATATATTTTCAAAAATGATCCCATAAATATGATTTGGTCAAGAAATTACCCCATGATTTAAACATATCTTCTTGGCTTTCTCTAATAGACCCAAAGCAATTTTCATATTCTTTTCTTGAGCCAATTTTATAAGTTCTGAATCTGCAAACACACACAAAAACAAACGTAAGAATTAATGAATTTTCAATAATATTAGATATCTTATGAAAACTTCCAAGAAATTTCAAACCAAAAGAGAACAACAAAAAAAAACATCCAAGAATTTAGTCGACAAAACGACTTAACTGGGTGAAAATGGATAGAAAATTTGAGCAAAGCCGAGTGATGAAGAAAGGACAGTAGGAGGAGTAAAGGAATTTTGTGGCTGTTTTGCAAAGATAAAAACTTTGGAGCTCTCAAGAGTATCTTTTTGGTTTTCAAGGACCCA
>CM051381.1:13752483-13770483 GCA_028015245.1 Cardamine occulta | reverse complement strand
TTGATAAAAATAAGTTTATGGGTCTGCTACTAAATAGATTTCATCAGTAAACTACGAATTTGCTTTAACTCTGTGGAATAAAACGTCAAGAGGAAAAGCTTAAGGAGGAGAATCGCTAGTTGATGATAAATACGAAAATATTTATTACTTGGGAAATAGGAAATCCATAGAGTTGGTAGGTATCTAATAAATAAAATGATCATATAATAAGTCAAAGCTAATCCCGTTTCTATTTTCTAACAATAATAATAAAAAATCAAACATTCTTTATCCATGAACGGGTTGATATCGGAAATGAAAGTTATCTTCATCGTTTTTAACGCAAGAGGATTAATATTCTTATCCAACAACGGATAGACGCGTAATAATTAACCTTGCGAAATACGAAATTGTAACAAATCACACATTAATACATTTCGATTTTAGTAGATTTGCATAAGAAAATATCCATGAATGGTGTATTATCGAAAAAGAAAAGTTATCCTAACAAACGAAATAATCGGAACCAAACAAGGATTAATATCTTCACCCAGCAGTGGATAAGTCCCTAAATAATTAACCTTGGGAAATACGTCACGTGGGTCCCATGAACGAGCAAAAAATCTGGTCAAAAGCACCAATCACGAATCACCAATCTCACAAGATCATAACATATATGTAAAGAACCTATAGAATATTACGATAAACATAAGTTACCAAACACAGTTAAGATATATTACGATAAATATCTGATTAATCTTTAATTGGATAAATCTATAAAACTCATTTAATTAAAAGTCTCGTGGATTTTGACTAAACCTGTGACCCTAATACCTCTATATAAACCCTTCATCCTCTAATACTTCTCATAATATCCAAACTCTAATAATCTCTCTCCTTTTCAATCTTAAGCGCCCGATCAACACACTCCGACTACAAATGGCTCAATACAATGGCGAAAAAAGCTTGATCGTTAGCTTCGGCGAGATGCTCATCGACTTCGTCCCAACCGTCTCCGGCGTATCCCTCGCCGAGGCTCCTGGCTTCATCAAAGCCCCCGGAGGTGCACCTGCCAACGTTGCGATCGCCATCTCCCGCCTTGGTGGTCGATCTGCTTTCGTCGGAAAACTCGGTGACGACGAGTTCGGTCACATGCTCGCCGGTATCTTGAAACAGAACGGCGTCTCCGCGGAAGGAATCAATTTCGATACCGGAGCCAGGACTGCACTCGCATTCGTGACACTAAGATCCGACGGAGAACGTGAATTCATGTTTTACCGGAACCCTAGTGCCGATATGCTCCTCCGTCCCGACGAGCTCAATCTTGATCTCATCAGATCTGTACGTTATTCCGACTTTTAATTAATTATTAATGTAATTTAAGATACAAGACCGTCATCGTAACGGTTTTAACCTTGTAGGTATACCTAACGTAGCGGTTAAGTTAGGCTTAACGAAATGCTCTGTTTTGATTTTCGTATCACAGGCTAAGGTGTTCCACTATGGATCAATAAGTTTGATCGTTGAGCCTTGTCGATCTGCTCACCTGAAGGCTATGGAGGTGGCTAAAGAAGCTGGTGCATTGCTCTCTTATGATCCGAACTTGAGGCTTCCTTTGTGGCCCTCGAAGGAGGAGGCTAAGAAGCAGATTCTTAGCATCTGGGACAAAGCTGAAGTGATTAAAGTCAGCGACGAAGAGCTCATGTTCTTGACTGGATCTGATAAGGTCGATGATGAGACCGCTTTGTCTCTGTGGCACTCCAATTTGAAACTTCTCTTGGTCACTTTAGGTGAAAAGGGTTGTAGTTATTACACCAAGGTAAATGGTTTTTATAGGATTTTTCTTACTTGTGGATTTGGCTTTTCCATTATTGTTACTGAAGTTGTATTCGTTTGTGTGTTTGATTACAGAGCTTCCGTGGATCTGTTGATGCTTTCCGTGTGAATACAGTTGATACAACTGGTGCTGGTGATTCATATATTGGTGCCTTGCTTTGCAAGATTGTTGATGACCGCGCTGTGCTCGAGGTAATAATACCAATCAATCCACATCAGATTATTCTGCAATTACAGTATATTTGCTTTGATTATTCACTGTGTTCTCCCTTCTTTACAGGACGAAGCTCGTCTTAGAGAAGTGCTTAGGTTTGCGAATGCTTGTGGAGCCATTACAACCACAAAGAAAGGAGCAATTCCAGCTCTCCCTACAGAGTCTGAGGTTCAGACTCTCCTGAATGGAAACTGATTTTGAAGTCTGAACTTGTGGGATTTCACTTTTTTTTTAGGATTCTACATTCTACTTTCTTTTGGCTTTGTTTGCTTTTGGCTCTGTGTTCTTGTAGAACCGTATTACTCTGTTATGAATCTCGTTTTATTCAACTTCCAAGTATTTTGTCTTTTGGGCCACTTAATGAAATAACTCATTACCAAGTTGCGAAAACTTTAAAGAACAATTGCTTGAGAATGACGTTCAGAAACTTGCAAATCCAATGATTTCCAAATGTGTTTGCATTCTTCCCACCTCGAACTCATCCTCTGTAGAAATGTTTCAGCCCACACTTCCTTGCCACCTCCCATACTCAGATCATATGGCACCGAAAAACTGCAAGTCAATTCCCAAAAACACAGTTTTTCACGGATACTTTGTTGTTTAGTCAGCAAAGTCACCATCTTGGTTTTGAAGCTCTTACCTTGTTAGCTCTTCTAAACAAGAGTCCTTCTCAGTGGTACCGTTCCTGCATCACAGCAAGTGTTAACAAGGTAAGAACAAGAGTTAAACATCACAGCAATAACTAAATACAAGAATTACACAAGTAATATCTAACCTGCATACTAGAACTTTGAATATGCAGAGGGATTTGGTGGATAAGTTGTAGACTGCATCTTCTATGTGATCTGTGCCGAATAGATACACAACCGGATAGTCCAGCAGCCATCTGCAAATACAGATTGATCATTAAGCTTCACTGCGTGATAAACTAAGATAACCTACTGGTGGATGAATCTTGCAACGGATTGGACAATTACCCGTTTAACGTTGGGATTGTAACTTTAGTGTCTTGTAAACAACAACTAAGATCAATGCACAAAGAAGACTGAGAAGAGTTTGCCTCATCAAGTGTTGTGGTGGTTTCAGTATTGTTGTCTTCTAAAGGGAATGTCGAAGCGAATAGCTTCTGCATCGATCTAAGTTGCATCCCTAGATCGCTTTCCTTGCTTTGTTCTACCATCTTGAACAGACAAAAGCAAAGACAATATTACTCAAATTGGTGATCAAATATGAAGAGAGAAACCACGTAAACAAACAAACAAGCTTTATAAAAAGAACAACCTTTGGAGGATCATGTTCCAAGTCAACGAAGAACAATTCAGGTTCTGAATTCAAGCTGGAGCTTACAAACTTGGGCAGTCTTTTTACATTTATCAGGTAAATCATATCCTCTATAACAATAATCCTTAGATCTTTAAAAACTGGTAAACCCTAGAAAAGTGCCAAGACAGAAGCAGGAATTAAAGCAGATACAGATATACTCGAGCACTTTTGCTTGAAGAGGAATTAGAGCCCAACCTCTTGGATAAGCTCAAGAAGTGAAAGCAAGCGATCTTGTAGCTCAGGCATCTTTCCACCATAGTCAATCATCACAACTGGTCTCATTCCCGTGCACAATGCCAGTACATCTGGTCCAAGAAGCCCGGTTTAGCATCGTTTACAGATTCAAGCATATGGTAAATTGAGATCATACTATAATCTAGTGTTGATATTTGAACACTCAATGATGCTAAAGTTCAAATTTTCTGGTGATTACTCTCTAATAGAGAGTGGAAACTGATAAACGCAGCAAGCCAAATGCACAAATTGGCTTGATTCTTTGGGTTCTCAAACAAAGCAATCAAAGCATCATCAAACTTTAAAGGGATTCAAAATGAGATCTAAAGAATCAATTTTTTTCCTTCTTCTAGAAATTGAAAGTGCAGATAATCAAAGAAAGTAAACCCAAATTCCCAAATTAAATCACGAGTCTCAAACAGTCGCAGAATAAAGTAAACCTATTTCGAGACGGCGTTTGGAAGTGGCCTTGAGTCGCCATTTGATCTGAGTGAGACGAGCTCAGAAACTGAAGTAATTCCTCAGAGCTTGGAACCTCCATCTCGCAAAAATACTGAAACTTTCTCTTCTTCTCTACTGAGAATCACATTGTTCCTCGTTTTTCAAAGCTCGGACGTATTTTGTTTCTTAGGAAAATTTCAATACGAACCCTGAACATTCAAGTTTTGCATGAAAGACCCTGAACTTGTTTTCTCTCCGGATACAAAGGGAAGGGAAAATACTGAGTAATAACTCTTTTAAATCTCATAAACTCGTCGGCAAAAAAAAAATTCTCATAAACTCTCAAATTATGACCGGAATTGGTTTCCTACTAATCAGTATTAGTACTAACGTTGTTTAATAATTTGAGTTTAGTAGTATATGTGTACAATTTGTAGATGATATAAAGTCAAAATGTTGGAGAAAAAAAAATTAAGGCTAAAGTATGGGTCACAAGTTTTTGTTTACAAATAATAGAGGGGGTAATTTAGAAACTAATAGTACAATATAAAAAAAATAATATAACTTACTTTTTTAATCGAAACAGTTACTTTTATAAGGAATCTAAGGTTACATATGTAAATGAAACCTATTATGATACATACGTTTCGAGTTATTATTGGATGCGTGATGAAGAAGAACAACCTATGGTCACACGTGCGAACAAGTGGCTTCACACGAACTTTCTTCCGTTATTTTTTCACCTTGGATCTATGGAATTCTTCACTTTCGCAATTCACCGGAAAACTTAGCCAGCGCTCTAATCAAATCAAGCTATAGATCTGTTCTCTCCTTCACCAGTTGCTTTTAGGTCTGCGTTTATACTCGTTTTCTTTTCTAATTGCTAATTGATATTCCTTGTTACAATTTTCGAGTTTTATTCTGTGTTTATCTTCGTTTTTTTTTTCTTTTTTCGGGTTCAAATAATGGGGATTTCTTGCAATTTTCTGTTGAATAATGCTTTTTCCATGGCAAAATCTGGGCTCCGGTAGCATGTATTAGTCGCGTATAATATATAGAAGAACCGAGACTAGCAATGTCGTATTTTCTAGGTTGCTTAGTGAATTCTGATTCGAGACTCGAACCTTTTGAAATAAATATAGAAAATAGAGTCAATAGAGAGAATGATTTATAACAAAGTCATGGTTACATGGGCATGCGATTCAGTTTTATAGTTTATTGAGTGTTTGAGATCATTATCAGGTTGGATTGTTAAGGTATTATGAAAACAAGAATCAGGTTTAAGAGCTTATAGACTTTAGAATTAGTCAAATTACTAACGTGAAGCTCTTTGTGCTGGTTTTGTTTGAATGGCAGAGATGTATAATAACATGGGACCTCAGCCTGGGATGCCAATGCCTCAGGCCAATCCTCAGCCTAGCCCGTTTGGGAATGCCTTCTCTGGACCTGGCTCTGGACTTATCCGGAGTGGTTTGGGAGCTTACAGTGAGAAGATTTTCGGATCGAGTTCTGAGTATGTGCAGAGCAACGTGAGTAACTCATGTCACTCTAGCTTTTTCCCTTGTGTTCATAACTTGGCGTTTCATTTGTTTTAACCTGTTGAAATTAACAGATAAGTCGTTACTTCTCTGATCCCCAATACTACTTTCAAGTGAATGACCGATACGTGAAGAACAAGTTGAAGATTGTTCTACTTCCATTCCTTCACAGGGTAAGGCTCACTTTTATAATGTTTTATTTTCTTCTATTTGGAGTTTTTCTCATATGAGTTTTACTGCAATCTCAGGGACACTGGACTAGAATATCAGAACCAGTTGGTGGTAGACTTTCATACAAGCCTCCGATATATGATATAAATGCACCAGACTTATACATTCCGCTTATGGCCTTTGGCACCTACGTTGTTCTTGCTGGTTTGTCACTAGGACTCTATGGGAAGTAAGTTCTTTATTCATTTTTTATCTGTCCATGTATATGTCTTTCAGAGTGCATTTTTTCAACCTTTTGATCCTTGTGGCGAATCTAAATTTTCTAGGTTTACTCCAGAAGCTCTGAACTGGCTTTTTGTGAAAGGAATGGTTGGCTGGTTTTTGCAAGTCATGCTGCTGAAGATAACATTGCTTTCACTGGGTAGCGGAGAAGCACCTCTCTTGGATATTGTGTCATATGCAGGCTATACTTTCACGGGCCTTTGTCTAGCTGTTCTTGGCAAGATAATCTGGGGATACTCTTACTATGTTTTGATTCCATGGACATGCTTATGCACCGGGGTTTTCTTAGTCAAGACAATGAAGCGAGTTCTCTTTGCAGAAGCTAGGAGTTATGACTCAAGCAGGCATCACTACCTCTTGATATTTGTAGCTTTAGCCCAGTTTCCTCTTTTGATCTGGCTTGGTAACATTAGTGTGAATTGGCTCTTTTGAAACGTATTACGATTACTTTGTTGTGAAAAACAACTCTGAGGTTATGTAGTAGAGTTTGGAATGTCCTCCTGATGGAGATATGGTAGTTGAGCTTTTTTTGGTTTAGACTTTTGTATGTCAAACATAAATATGGTGAAAGAAAAAGTATTATCTCAATTCTTTTTCGAATGCCATTTTTGTATTTACTACATTTCTACCATGATTAAAACCGAACAAGGACATGAACTGTGCTTTGGTAATTATGCTTTCTAATAGTATCTTCTTCCCATGTGCATGATCTCTACTCCAAGCCCTCCTGCATTTCATTGGTGCACTGTGATTTCGGCTTTTGAGTTCCTTGGCAGATTGTAACATTCTTTGGACATTGCAGACAGTTATTCGCAAGGCTTCCTCTGATCTGTTTGGTGATCTTTTGAAACTCCAGAGGAAGTGAACCCGTCAGGTAGTTGTTCTCCAAGTATAAGCTTCTCCATGAATTCTCCATTCTTTTCCCATAAATCCTTGGAATATCGCCGGAGAACATGTTGCTCCGTAGATTGATATCCTTCAAGTTTTCGTAAGTTGCCAGGTTCAGCGGAAGGTGACCCTGTAAATGGTTTCCTTCAGCATCCAGCATGCGCAGGCGTGATCCTGTAACCTGAATAACCTCTATGGATATGAACTGGTTAAAAGAGACATTGACGCGTGAAATTTCAGGGAATGTTAAGACTTCATGGCCAATGGTGCCTGAGAATCTGTTCTGGCTCACATCTAATGACACAAGCTGTTTCAGCCTATGCAAGGGCGATATACGTCCTGCAAGGCTATTGTAACAGATGGATAGAGTTCTTAGACTTGGTGGAAGCTTAGGAAGCGTTCCGAAAAGATGATTGTTACCGAGTTCTAATACTTGTAGCTTCCACAAGCCGTTGAGCGCAGGTATTCTTCCATCCAGATGGTTGTTTGATAGGATCAGGTGAGTCAAACTTCTCAAGGCTGAGATCCTTTGAGGGATTTCACCAGCGATACTGTTTTTAGACAGGTCTAAGGTTTTGAGCTCCTTGAGCCGCATGATTTCCGGGGATATGTCTCCGGTGAAGAAGTTTTCCGAGAGAGAGAGTTTGGTGAGTTTCCTGAGCTGGAACACAGTTTCTGGTATTGGACCACGGAATCTGTTCTTGTTGAGGCTAAGGACAGTGAGCTCAGTTAGGTTTCCTATTGCATCAGACAGGAAACCGTCATAACCGTCATCATCAAGGTCGATCTCTATAACTCGGCTCGTCGTGTTCTCCAGAGGGAAAGAACACATAACTCCCAAGAACGTCCCTGCCCCTTCGCACGGGTCTTCAGAGAAGTCCCATGTGCTGAGGTAAGAGGATGGGGAGATGGAACTTGGATCAATGCTGCGTATTATAGACTCTAGAGTTTGAATATCGGATCGAAGAGTGGCTGAAAGAACTGATGAAGGGACAAAAGTTGAAAGAATCAGTAAGAACAAGGACATAATGAGTAGTAAGGAAGAAGAGGAAGAAGAAGATGGTTGTGTTTTGGCAGCCATTGTTATGGTTTCTTCTTTAACAGGGAATGATGGGACCTTTTCTTTTTAAGTGAGTAATCTTGTGAGAAGACGAAGAAGAAGGTCGTCATGTTGAACCTAATTGGGATCTAACATGCTTCAAAGGTTTTTGGGTATGTTATTGGTGAGATTCACATCTTTGTATCATCATCATTAAAAAGAATTTATATCAAACCAAATATGGACCTACTCACATTTTTGTTTTTTTTTTTTGTTTTTGGATTCGATGGGGTTTTTTAAATTGTATTTTGTTTTCACTGTAAATTTTAAGTTAGACAAATGTCACAAAATAATTTTATTAATGAATATTAAATCCATCTCTTTATTGTATATATCTTGTACTTCTAATATAGAACTTTTACTTATAAAAAATATAGAGTGACCAAGGGTGTGGTGGTTTAATGGTATCACAAAGTGTTGGTTCTTTGTGTTCTGGATTCATTTTATATTTGGGATGAAGAGGCATTTTTTAAATAGAAATAGACTAAAAACCATTTTTGGGTATCGAAAGAGATTATGGGTCAAACGACCGAAACTCTTGTGGTTTCTAAAAAAAGAATGTAGAGTTAATTACTTCTATTATTTTATTAGTAACTACTAAAAATTGAAACGATATTAATAATTAAATATTAAAATACTAAAAAATTATATCTGAATGATATAAGGGTCCCACTATTTTTCTCACTAAGTTATATTAAAAAAAATTATTATGAAAAATAACAAACTAGTGATGATAGTAATTAATGATTGTTATTTTTCATTGTAAAATTTACATGATAGACGTCAGGTGCAGCAAATATGGAAGACAATATATATGCAATACTATTTTTAGATTTCGTTCTAAGAAAATTAGTAATAGTTTGACTAATATCTAAGAAAAGACAATTGAAACATTCTACAAACTTTAAAATTAGCAATTCACTAATTATAGAAGTTTGATTTTACATATAAATACGGCTATTATTCAATCTAAAATGACAGAAAAAAAAGAAAAAAAAAGAAAAACAATAACCATTTAACAACTTATAAACAAAAATGGCTATCGAAAAGAGAACCTTGATTGCCTCCTTGGTCATCGTTGTAATGATGGTAACGATGATCGTGAGCCAAGTTGAGGCCAGGAATCACGTCACAATCAAGCCGCCGCCTACAAAGCCAAAGTTTTTCTTCTTCTAAATTGATGGCTCATAATGTTTACGATAAATAAATGGTTGCTTCAACGAGGAGCTTCAAGCATTGGCTTTTAAACTAATGTCCCTATTTTATATATATCACTTCCCTCCTTTTATTTGTTTAGTTATGGATGGGATTATTTAAATAAAATGTCAAATAAAAGAATATCTATATGTGAATGAAATATTCTACTTTCATAGCTCATATATATATATATATCAATATTTTTTACTTTGTAACTTTTGAAGAGGATATATTATCCTCATATCCTTATATTAATATTACTAAAATTGTGTTATCAAGTGGGATTGAGTTACATGATTACATATTACCGGCTTGCATTGCATCATCAGTGCTCTATATATGGAGTATGGTGTTGTAAAATAGTTAGGAAATGTTGGTCTTGAAAAGCATAAGTCATCTTGTCTTTCGATACATAAATGTTGATCTACTTATCCTTATTATAAAGGTTTAATTGTTCGTTTCATAGTAACTTCATTGATGGATAACAACAACGTGACAGCTATACTACTGAGAAATCCCACTGTTTAAAATTTTCGAACATGTCCCAAATTTTAATGATCGATGGGGTTCGATAGTGATGGCATGAACATAATTATTTCACTGTAGCTCGTCGATGGTGACGGTCAAACAAATTCTACACAATGTATTATATATATGCTTACTCTTTTGTAAGTAGAAGACGAACATAATTATTACTTAAAAGATAACATAAGATGACGAACATTCATCTATAATCCAAAAAGTTATCAAATCATCTACCATGTTTCAAAATTCAACCCGCACAATTTTTTTATTCTTCTTATTTTTTTTGGTTATCATGTAGAGCTTTTCATCTTCTTCGTATAGAATCAATCAATCCAAGGGAACAAAGCCAATTACACACAAACTTAGCAATCCAAGCTAAAAAAATATACACAAACTCATAGATCTAACATGCATGATTCATGAATTCAATAATCTTTAACTAAATCCACTAAATAAGCCGATTAAGATCATATACATAAACTTAATTGGATACTCAAACATAATTATGCAAAAGTAAGAGAAGTCGTACTTTTGCATTTTTTTTAATATAGAAGTAACTTTCTACTAGGGGTTCTAAGCTAATTTAACTGGTCTGAATCGAACAATAACAAGAAGAAGAATGAATAAGTTAACTCATATCCTCTATATGTTCAACCCATATAAATTCAAAATGTTTTCATTTATATTTAATATAGTAATCATCATTTATAAATTTTAAACGAAAACATAAATACAAAAACAAACACCAAAAAGAATAAAAACCGACGTTGTTGTTAATAATGATACTATAAGTGTATACGTTTATAACAATACTACTCTTCTCACACAGTAAAACCTCTATAAATCAATAATGTTAAGACTATGATATTTTATTAATTTATAATGATATTAATTTATCTATAAATTAATAAATATTACTTTACAGTATAAAATAATATTTATTAATTTATAGAAATTTTTGTCAAAAACTAAAAATAAATAAATTAAAAAAATTGATCTAAATAAAATTAATGTATTGGATGTTATAAATTTTAATAGTTTTAGACTTGAAAATTTAAAATTTAAAAGAAAATTAAATTATTTTGATAATAAATAACAAGATTATATATGAATTCACTTATATAAACAATTAACATAAATTTAAATTTCTGATTAGTAATCTTAATTTTTATATTTAAACAGTCTATACGACTATTGAAATAAAAATTATGCATATTTATAATTTAAAATTTTATAAAAAGTTTGTTTTATTTTATGAAACATTTATTTACATTATAACAATAATATAGTTTAAAATACAATATAATATTTTCTTATATAAAAAAATTTATTTATGAGTTTTAACATAAATTCATAAAAATAAAATTATATTGTCTTTATATATATATATAAATTTACATGATTATTAATATATGTTATTAATGAGACCATATATTTACATAGAGATTCTAAAAAAATTATTATTTTATTATCTTATCGAATTTTGTTATTTTTATACCGGTTCGATTTAAAATCAGTAAATTTTATTAGTTTATAATGTTTATTAATTTATCGAATATTAATTTATAGAGGTTGTTTAAAATTTTCATCTGGATTGAAAATTATGGTGACAGGCCCATATCTATTACCATCTAGGCCCAGTGACATAAGTCAAGCCGGCAGAAACAAAATTTGGGTTCTAAAGATTTTCTGATTCGATCTGGAACAAGTTAGCGCGAACACGAAGAATCGAATCAATTCTCAAAAGAAGAAAGAGAGATCTCTCTGTATCCTTCTGGAGAATATACATAGTTTGGTCGGTGGGCTTAGCTGATAAAGGTCACTGCTTTTAGCTCAATCCTCCAAAAAAAACCCAATTTTTAGATCTGTGTATTGCTTGCATCGCTTCAAATTCTTTCTCGATTCTGTGGATTTGGAGGGGGTGAATTGAGCATTGGGTTTAGCTTCTTAAGAGAGTGAAATTCAACCTCAATTGCTGTGTTGGTTTATTTTGCGATTTCGATTTCGAAGATTATAAGAATGGGAAGGCCTTTGTTTTATGATATCATTGAGAAACCAGCAACGAGCTGCATCGTAACGATATGCAGTTTAATTTGGTTTGTGATTCAGAAGAAGAATATTGGGTACTCTCAAGTTGGATTGAGTTACGAGACTGCAATGGAAGGGCACTATTGGAGGATGATTACTTCTGCTTTCTCACATATTAGTGTATTGCATCTCGTGTTTAACATGAGTGCCCTATGGAGTCTTGGTGTTGTGGAACAGCTAGGTCATGTTGGTCTTGGAACTGCATATTATCTTCATTACACTCTTGTTCTTGTTGTGTTCTCTGGTGTTTTGGTTATTGGGATCTATCATTTGCTGATTGCTAGATTCAAGATTGATTATTTCCGGAGAGTTACAGCTGTTGGGTACTCTTGTGTTGTCTTTGGTTGGATGACTATTCTCTCTGTGAAGCAGCCTTCTTCAAAGCTGGATCTTTTCGGGCTTTTGTCTCTTCCCATTAGTTTTGCGCCATTTGAGTCACTCATTTTCACTTCGATCATTGTTCCACAAGCTAGTTTTCTGGGACATTTGTCGGGAATCCTGGTTGGTTACGCCATTTCGTGGGGTCTGATTGGTGGGATGAATAACTACTGGGCTCTGACTATGCTTGGTTGGATCATAGTAGTGTTTGTTTTCAGTTTGAAGAAATCAGGTGCTTATGATTTCAGTTTTCTCCAGATCGAATCACTTACTGATGCTTCTTTACCCTCAGTGCGGTTTATTGGAAACGGGCGGACCTTGCAAGCCAGTGCAGTTCCTCTTAGTGGAGTGGAAGTTGTCTAAGTTCAGTTCATGGTTAACATTGTATTTGGAAACAAAGTTCTTGTCAGTTGTCAGCGAGGTAGTATATGAAGACTGAGAGCTGGTAACCAAGCTTCTGCTGTTCCAATCGAATTTAACAGATCCTTTAGGCTTGCTTGAACAGTTTGTGGGAATGCTTCCTGCATAATGTGGTGGTTGGGGAGGGTTCCTCGTAGAATCAAGTTAGTGTCATGTAGGCATCATTACAGATGAATAGATAAGTACTTTTTTGATGTATAGTTGCAAAATGGTCCCATGTCTTACCTAAAGATTCCATCCACTAGAAGACATGTTTCCTCATTTGTGGCCTTCACATTTATTTCAGTATGAAAGCCTGCTTTCAGTTTTTCTTGTATTTCTCGTTCTTTTCTTTTATTTATTGTATCTGTTTTATCATTTGCACTCTTGCAATTTCACAAGGTAGTAGATGAGATTTTCTCTAAGGTCTCTTGGATTAGAGCAGTGTCTTCTCTTTGTTACTTTTTTCCATCTTTTTTCCTCTCACCGATTTATATTTCAAAAAGAAGGTAAGAAAAGGGTAGAATAGAAAAATCATCGATTAACAGTTCATGTTTTTATTTATGAGCAGTTGTAGGTTGGATGATTCACAGTTCAAATAAAGTCATGAAAAATGTATTTGGTATCATAGTAATCTAACTTAGATCAACTTGTGAATAGTTGTTTGTTTCCATCGAACCTACTTTTAACCCAAATTTTATTCACAATATCTGCATGTCTCCACAGCCACAATGCTCGATATTGCTTATATAATCTGTACATTGATCAGGTGAATCTAATCTTGCTTTATGATCCACCTCTGAACACTTTCAAATGGAGAAGAAAGGCCAGTATGGTGGTACATATGACTCAATGCTGACTCATCATCCGATTCTCTGTATTCTTGCTTTATCTGTAATTTTCATAGCGTTCGACCCCTTTCACATAAGTCCAATCGGGGGTCGTGAGTTCAAGCCTGTGAAGCATGAGGTTGCTCCATACAAGCAAGTCATGGAAAACTGGCCAAGAGACAACCTTAGCCAACTGGCTCATCATGGGAAAGTGGAGTTTGTGGACCAAGTCTTTGGTCCAGAATCATTAGAGTTTGATAGTTTAGGTCGTGGTCCATACACAGGGTTGGCTGATGGAAGGGTCGTTAGATGGATGGGTGAAGCAATCGGATGGGAGACATTTTCTGTTGTTACATCAAAATGGTAAATATTATTATCTATTCATCACTTTTACGATTGTTTCAGTTCTTTTATTGATGTGTTGTGTGTTCATGATAATTAGGTCAGAGAAGGCTTGCGCAAGAGGTGTGGATTCAACAACACACAAGCAATGGAAGCACGAGAAGCTGTGCGGGAGACCTCTTGGTCTGAGATTTGATAAAGAGTCAGGAAATTTATACATTGCAGACGCTTACTATGGTCTACTTGTTGTTGGTCCTGAAGGAGGGATCGCTACGCCTTTAGCTACTCATGTGGAAGGAAAGCAGATACTCTTTGCCAATGATCTTGACATCCATAGAAATGGCTCCATCTTCTTCACTGACACCAGCAAGAGATATGACAGAGCGTGAGTTTTTTTGCAAAACAAAAAACCCTGTTTTTCTTACTTTTTGGGTTCAGTTTACTACCATTAATCGTATGATTTAAGAGAATTAGCCTTTGTATTTTGTAGGAATCATTTCTTCATATTATTGGAAGGAGAATCAACAGGAAGGCTTCTAAGGTATGACCCACCTACCAAAACAACACACATTGTGCTCGATGGTTTGGCTTTTCCCAATGGAGTTCAGCTCTCCAAAGACCAATCTTTCCTTCTCTTCACTGAAACAACCAATTGCAGGTATATCCAGAAAAACAATCCTTAACATTCAACCCAGACTTAGTTCAAAATCATGCCTCAACTCTGTTTATCTCGCTGTATCTCTCATTTTTATTTATCAATATGTATTTGACAGGTTGGTTAAATACTGGCTGGAGGGGCCAAAGACAGGTGAAGTCGAGGTGGTGGCAGATCTTCCGGGATTCCCAGACAATGTAAGAATAAACGAAAAGGGTGAGTTTTGGGTTGCAATAGACTGTTGCAGAACACCGGCACAAGAGGTTCTTACAAACAACCCTTGGATTAAAAGCATCTACTTTCGGTTGCCAATACCTATGAAGCTGCTGGCGAAAACGATGGGGATGAAAATGTACACTGTGATATCGAAATTCGACGAGGAAGGTAAGGTGTTGGAGGTGCTGGAGGATAGACAGGGCAAGGTAATGAAGCTTGTGAGTGAAGTGAGGGAGGTTCAAGGGAAGCTTTGGATTGGAACAGTGGCTCATAACCACATAGCCACTTTGCCTTATCCTTTAACAATGGATCAATGAAGAGCTTTGTTGTTAGCTTCTGGAAGTTGTGTTCTTAATATCCTCTTGATTTATACATTCATGAGCATTAAGAAACAATATGAACAATTGGATGACTGAACTAAATCATCTTCCCTCTGTAACTAATTATCTTCGTTTTGATTCGGAACCGTTGGACCAATTTGTCTTTTGTTGATGTTATGTGAACTGATGAATAAAACTAAAAGAATTTGAGTACAAAGTAAATCTAAATCACATAATTTGTACAGCTTAATTCATGATGAGTTATGATGACAGGAAGAATGCAATCAGTTAAGTAAAAAAAAAAACAAAAAACACAATTTTTTGTTTCCCATAATAAAAACATTTGGTTGATCAAAGTGAAGCATCTCGTGCCGTCTGGTTCGGACCAACGAAGCTATTTACGACATCATCCCTCGGTAACAGCTTTCTCCAACAGCCAATATGTGACATAATAGTAACGGTCGGCATGTCCAATACTAAAACCCACCTGTCGATTATTAAAAATGAGACCAAAATTTACATTATTAAAGATGCAGACTGACAACTTGACAAGCTTCAGATATCACATACTAAACAGTTTTGCCCATATACTTTGTTCAAGAAGACATAATGTGGCAGGAGACATCATAGCAGAAGACCCTAATATACACAGTCACACTCAGCACGACGCACATGCGCAAGAAAAGTAGGAGAAAAAAGAGGAAGAAAACAGATAGCACTTTCTCAGCTGCGAAAGAGCAAGGATAGTGAATTACTAATAGATTACGAGGACATGTAGAGCTAGTCTCAAGGCCCTTGTCCAGTCGATTGCTGAATCTGCTGAAGAAGGTTAGCCGCTAACTCTAGTGTAGACTGATATCGCTGGTTCTTATCCATCTCACCATCTGATGTACCTTGTCCAGCTCCAGGGAGCAAAGGCTGGAGCTGCTGTTGTACTTGGCCAGACGGATCTAAGTTTGTCATGTTCACTGGTGGTGGCATTGCAGTTTGAGATTGGCAAGGATTTGCATTATGCGCTTGATTATTTGTCAGACCGTGATAATTACCTTGCTGATACCCCTGATAACCATGCGAACCAGGGTTCTCAGCGCCAAGGACCGGTATGTAGTTTTGGTTAAGCATGGGAGCTTCAGGCTGATATTGCTGTCTCATGGATTGAGAAACAGCTTGATGTGAGCCTTGAGAGTACATTGCATAATTATTCAATGAAGGAGTAGGTAATGGCGTTGGCTGAGGCATAGTAACAAAAGGTGCTTGATATTGCATACCTCCATGGACCATTCCACTAGAGTAGCTCGGTGTACTTGACACAGGAGGATAATGCATGGGAGGAGGAGGTAGTTGCCCCACCGGATTGTATTGATTACCTAATTGTTGAAATGATAGATTAGATGGGTCAGCAATTGTTGATTGATCTTGATTCCAAGTTTGCGATGGAGCTTCTCGGTTGGACAGTACGACGGATTGGTGACTTTCAGAGGGGGCAGGCTGAGAAGTTGTTGGGAGCAAGGAGGCCAGAGTGGCTAATAGCTCGGGCGTTAGACTAACCCCGGATTGAGGCATTGCAATGTTAGGTACAGCAACAGGCTCAATAGAAGGAGCAAGCAATGATTTTGGAGCAGGCTTCATTTCTTCCTGCATACCTCTGTTGTAATCAAACAAGGCTCGATCTTCCCTCGCAGTGTAAAAACTGTGATTGGCATTTGCAGGCGAACCCCGAGATTGATCCATATAGGATTGAGGAATGGGAGAAGAGTCTTGTCTATACGATGTTACAGCAGGAACCTGTGGTGGGGGCAACTTGAGAACAACACCATATAACCGTTCTGGACCTGACACTTTGAGTACATCAGTTAAGAAATCTGATGGAGGAACCAGAAATAAAGTGGTTCCATCATCTAATTTGGCAACACCCGCTCGATTCTTTGAACCAAGATAACGGAGAAATTCAGTATAAGATGCGAAATCGTCTTCGCTGTCTGGTAAGAAGAAAACGATTTCAAATCCAATGGCTTCGGTGTAATGTTTCGCAAGCAAATCCAAACCCGTTCTCGCTGAACAATTCACGATCTCAGGGCTATTAACCATTTGGAAAACCGAGAATCAGCAATCGAGGCAGTGTTATAACCAAATCAACACTACATCCATTTTGAGATCAGAAAGTAGACAATACACAGATCACCTAAAATCTCATATCTAAAAGAATGAACAAATAGATAACTTCTCGATGAACTAAACACTTCCTAAATATATACGAAAAATCAGAAAGGCTAAAAGGGTTACTCACAGTTCAGTTTCAATCCCCTTTCCAATAGGTACACAACGAGCATGACAAACAGAAGTTCCACCTTTGGCAATGATTCCTCTCCACATGAAATCACTAACAGGGAAACCACGGCCAGGCCTAGCTGCAACTGACCCACGCCCATATGACCTGTCATACCCAGTGACACGATCATCTGTACCCATCGAAGGAAAATTATCCACTGATCCATCTCTACGGGTTCTTTTGGGTTCTCTATCGAACTGAGTAAGATCATATCCTTCCCAAGAACCACGGTTTGACTTAACTGGTAGCCTTGAAATTGGTGCAGGAGATGGGAGTATTCCAGCTCCAGTTGGAGATGGCCTCCCCCAGCTTCCTTCCATACCAACCACATCGCTATACTCTGGACCATAATGTGAACATTGAACGCTATCTCGAAAGGGCCTCATCGGGCCAAGAATCCTGCTAGAATGTGGTGACGACATGAATGTAGGATCATTGACGAACATCTCAGGCATTGATCGTTTGGCACCAGAGTAAAAACTGGTGTCATCTGCTCGTCCAGGGGGAATGTCATCGTTCGAGTACATAATTGTGATTCTTGGGTCATTGAATAACCTTCCTTGTAGTCCTTCCTTAGCACGGCGAGCTTCATCAACGCTCCTAAATTCCACAAGTGAAAAGTGCCTTGATGGGTAACTAATACATCTCTCAATCTCACCAAAGAGTATCATAACATTGTGTAGCATTTGTTCGCCAATCTGGACAGAAGGAGGGTA
>CM051381.1:13711407-13752383 GCA_028015245.1 Cardamine occulta | reverse complement strand
CCCAATCCACAGGACATTACTTGGTTGGCCATCTCTTTTATCATCTCCAAATGAGTGAGGATACTGTTAAGCATATAACAATCAAACCTTAGAAACTTGGCAAAAACAAGGGTTTGTAGTAAACTCTTACAATCATGAAATGTCAAAGCCAATAAAAAAAACTTCCTAGAAATAAGCCTAACCTGCTGTTTCGCACTCAAACTGCCATCCCTGCCATCATTAGAGCCAGGCCATGGTTCCTAACGAGAGAGAAAAATATTACTTGGTTTCAGAATGAAAAAAAAAGAAAGAATAGAATGACTCAAGAAAATACTCCTTCTAGGTGCAGCAGAAGGCTTCCAGTGATGGAAGTCATATGCAACTCGTAAAATATAAAGCACTCAGTCTGACAAAACGATTACTACCTCAAGCCTATTCATACATAAACAAAAACTAACAAACGGATGCTTACTTTTCTTGGCCCTTGTGACCGAAGAAAATCAACTCGCAAATAACTACCACCCATTCTTTTTCCGTGCAAGCTCTTTGCCTGTATAGCATCATCCATTTCAAAAAAGTCAATAAAAGCTGTCTTCCGTTCCCTCAGAAACCTGAAATCTTCGATTTTCCCAAATTTGCTGAACTCTGCCTCCAGGTCATCCTTCGAGACACTCGGGCTGATTCCACCCACCCAAAGACTCTTACAAGGTTTTGCCTGCAAACAAGCAAGTTCCATAAGAAGCATATACAGCATATCATACAATCCAGATAGGTCCGTAGTTGTCAAGAAGAGAATTTTTAAAATATAAAACACTTAAAAGGAAAAATCACACTTGAGTTAACAATCCACAAGATCACCATTCTCGTCAATTCATATCAGTTGCACCATAAACACATAACGTGACTTCAGGATAATCATTACTTAATTACAGAGGAGAACCATGTCCTCCTCAAAATCGGCAAGACCTTAACATATTTCCTAGGAGTCCCTGTGTTGATCATTCCAGATTTGGCTCACGAGTAAAATATACCTTTCCTTCAAACACCCAGTTGAGAATTGAGAAAAAAGAAAAGATGCTGGTAGATTTTTCAAATTGGTGAATAACAAAACCATCCACCATGCGGATGAAACCTTACTATTACATCTCTGATGACTAAAGGAGCTACATTATCATGCCAATCCCATTCACACATGTTAATTAGGGCACAACAAGCTTTTCGAACAATCTGCATATTCTCCAATTCCCTACTTATAACTCAAGATCTGGAGTACCATAGCTTAGGATACTGATACATTTGGCTGGAGCTTGATACGCTAGCTTGCGAATTTTCAATGCGAAGATTCATCTTAAAAGCTCCAGGTGCCTACGCTACTACAAAAGGCTATGAAAACTCAAACTTACTACGCAGTTTGAGTACATACTCAATCTTAAAAGGTTGACGTACAGCAAACAGTATCTGAAGCTACACTCCTGAAATCAGAGCACCCTAAAAAGGCTTTCATGACATGATCGAAAACCTGAATAGAGTAATTTACATCGAACATTAGTCCAAAGACCAGAGAGAGACCAAATTACCAGCAAGCAGCAATTATGGAATCATTCCGGCATCTCAAAGGATTTGGATTTAGTGTAATTCAAGCAATAACGAGAAAAAAGAAGACAGGTTTGATATACATTTGCTTCTTGTTCGTGAATCGTAATGTGAATTTGGCATCAGAAAACTTTCATGAAGCACAGTGTGATCGCCTGGAGGGAGTTGTTTGATTTAATTCGAGTAGCGAAATTTTGTTGGTCGGCCACAACACACCCACGAATCTGGGTTTTGATTTTGATTGGGACGAGCACTAAGACTAGATATAACATTCTCTTGAACTAAACAAGCATAAATTACCATTAAAATCTGGGGAATCTAGAGCATGAATTCCCAAAATCAATCTAACCATTAACATACCATCAAAGTTAAAGAAGAAACGACAATTGAAACCTAACAAAACGCAGAGATGAGAACAAACCGGTCGAGCGAATTCGATCTTAATCTGACTCCCATTCAAATTAGCACCTTGAAGCACCTCTTTCGCCGATACAGCTTCCTCAACGCGCCTGTAGAAGATAAAGGCGAAGCTACGGGAAGTATACACCGTGATTCGATCAATTTCACCGAACCTTCCAAACAAATCAGCCAGATCGGATTCAGTAGTATCGGTCGTTAAACTACCAACCCAGAGATTGTTGGATTGAAATCCAGATCCATCTGCTTCTCGGCCTCTAGAAGGCTTCATAACCGGAGCCATCGCCAGCCTTATTGAGTTGATACTCCCTTGAAATGGAAACAAAGAATCTCCAAAGAAGAATCACCTTGGAATTGCGAGAAGATTAAGCGCTATAACAGGACGATAAAATCATTAATCCATGAAAATGCAGAGACGTATGCTTCTTCAATGCTACAATTTCAGATAGAGAAACTGTAGAAAGTGTTGGAAGGTTGAAGAGAGAGAGAACTACAGAGGCCAATCAAAAGAACGATGCCAACTTCTTCAAAGCATTTGCCTTTACTTCTCATACGACGTCATATCGATAGTGTTGTTAAGATTAATTCATCAAATTTCATTTCCCTTGTTTATACATTCATGGAAATTTGTTTTCATTAGGAGAGCAAGCTTTCCACAGACACGCACACAATCCATAACTCCAGAACTTTGGCGCCATATATATAACTAATAGCGTCGATAACAAATACAAAATCAAACTTATAAACGTCTTAAGTTATAAAAAAGAAACACAAGAAAAGTCTGAATCATGAGTAATTCAAAAGACAGCAAAAAAAAAACAAAAATCTCCTTAGAGAAGGCAACACTGGTACCATGACAGATCCCAATTTCAAAACATCTTCAAATCTCTTGCACGCTCAAACCTGAATTTAAGAAATGCCACTGATTAGCTCCAGAGATTCAGAAACAAATCAAACACATTTGTATACTGATAGAGAGATACACATATGCGTTTATTGAAGAACAAAAAAACTTGAAAACTGGATGCCAAAATCTAAGATTTTCATAGAATTACCGCCTATTAAGGTTCAAACACCAAAAATCTAAAAATCTTATGATACTAGAACTTTCAAGAGTGATGAATTGCTAAATCTAACAATGTTATGGTATAAGAGGCGTTTCAAGTGTTGTGTTACAGAAAAGTGAGATTGTTATTAACCTGGAGGAAGAGACTGTTTCAACTTATCGGCCTTCTCTTGATCGAAGACACATAGTGTGTAGAGGTACCTTGAGCACCTAACCTTGAACTTCACAATGTCCTTGCTTCTCTTGATCTTCACAGACCTTGCATCCTTCCTTCTTGCAGTCAAAAGGAAGTCCTTGATTTCGTGGATTTGCTTCGGCTGCACAATATCAATTTCAAATTCCATTTTCATTCAATACAAAATTTCATAATCACAAAAAATGGGTCAATAATTTGATAGAAACAAACAACAACTCACAACAAAACTTAAAACAAAATGTTCCTTAAGTTAACCAATAAAGAGGACGACTCTTAATCTACTAGATTATTAGAAACCACACATCCTAGTCGTCAAAAGATTGGATCAGTAAAGGACGACAAAGCACTATGAAGACAGTGATGACCAAAAACGGCGATGATATAATAGCAAACACATAATAAGATTCAAAAATTATCCTGGAAGAATGATAAGAGTTGAGAGACGACGAAAAATTTACCATTGTCGGATCTGATTTTGTGGCTGCAACTTTCTTTCAATTAAGAGAGAGAGAGAACCCAGCGTTGGGAAGAAGTAGAGAACCCTTAATATCCTCTTGAAGAATAAAAACCCTAGTCTCATATACACGAATTTCCAAATGTACCCCTTAGGCCCAGTAATCCGACAATTTCACTATTGGGTTTTATGGCCCAAGTTGTTTTGTTTTGTAACTTTTCAAAAAAAACTCTCGGAAAAGGACATTTTAAGTCAGACGGCAACACTTTCCGATATTTCAACATTAGCGCCACTGAGAATGTTTTTCCCGCGCCACTGAAAATCTCTTCTTCCTCTCCAATAAGCACAAAAAAAAGAAAACCCTAACCTTTTTGAATTCAAAATTGATTGTTTTCTCTAATTTATACATACTTGACTCAATCTCCATCTCTGTTGTGCAAGTTCGAATTGGGTCAGGAAGAAGGAATTAAATGTTTTATTCACAGACGTTATTGGGTCCAAAGGGTGCATTGGGGACGGTGTGGTGTGCCGCTCACATGAACCGTCCCCTAAAGAAGTCTCAGTACATCGCCACCGACATCCCCGAAACAGTTGGTTCGTCTTTCCTCTTCTGTTT
This sequence comes from Cardamine occulta, assembly GCA_028015245.1. Classification (NCBI taxonomy): domain Eukaryota; kingdom Viridiplantae; phylum Streptophyta; class Magnoliopsida; order Brassicales; family Brassicaceae; genus Cardamine; species Cardamine occulta. The sequence goes on along the minus strand of CM051381.1, from coordinate 13,748,062 downwards.
TGCCTTTTTCATCCAAAGTTCACATTTTTCTTAATCCCCTTTGATTCTAATTTAGTAGTTATGATTATTTTTGACTTGGGCATTCACCAAATTGATTTCGAGTCTCTAATCAGTGAAATATATATATATATATATATATATATATATCAGTGTTGCTGCTTTATAAAAGTTTTGACTTTTCGATAATTTTGATTCTTAGACAATACATCTCTGTCTCTCATGATTGATCATATGCATAGGACTGTTGATTAATTTTGTATGATTTTACAATATGTTATTTGTGTTTGCAGATCTTATAATAGATCCTACTGTACCATTGGCATTGAGAATGTCAAGTCACCTTCTTGTTGGGGTTGTGAAAATATATTCAAAGAAAGTCGATTATCTTTACCATGATTGGAGTCTCCTTAATACTTGGGTAGCTAAGGCTTTCGTTTCTCCTCAAGTTGACTTGCCAGAGAATGCGAGACAAGCCCCCGTTGAGTCTGTGACTTTGCCTTCAGCACTAAATTTGGACGATTTCGACTTGGACGATGACACTCTCGAAAGGTTTCTATTTTTTTCAAATTTTTATTGGAGTTTAATCTGTTGTGTTAAAGCTTGAGAGATCTTAACTTTTTATATTCTTTTCTTGTGAATCTTAGGGAATTCGATAATCATCTTCGGAGTGAGGAGGATATCACTCTCACAGGTACCATTTACATGTTATGTTTTGTTTATTTTGTTATGTACTTGTGTATGCATTATAATGTGATTCAAGATCTTTATGATGCTAATGCTGATCTTGCAGATCAAATTCCTACTGGCATTGATCCTTATGTTGCTGTTACATTCGACGAGGTGAGATTCCTGCTTACTTCTTATGTCTTTGAACTTGATTCTGACTACTGGTTTTCATGTCTCCGCGAAGTTGTATCGAATGAAAGTTTGTATCTTTTTTACAGGACATCATCTCAGAATCTAGCCCGATGGATATCGAGTGAGGCTCTTCATAGAGTTTTGATTTCCTCTACTATACCTTTCTCTTACTCTTCCTTATCTGTTCAGTGATACGCTTTTTTAATGTGGTTACCTCTTTTTCTGATTTGAGCAGCCAATCCAATGTGAGTGGGCATTTTAGAGAAATTGATGTTGAAATGGCTCATGAGGCAAGACCAGAGAATGAGCCAAGAGATTCCAATATTGCTCCAGATATTGGAACTTATAGTCCTCGTAACGACACAGAGGAACTCCCTGAATTCCAGGATCCTAGACCAAGTAACTTGACAGAAGAGCGCAATCCCAATACGGAGAGAAGTGACGCCGATTCTTCTGGAAGTGTTCCCGAGATTGAGAAAAGGCGTGACGCTGCCCATGATTTAAGCCCTGCGTCCCATCCACCATTTGCTGCTGAACAACAGAATGTCAGAGTTGAAGAGACTGAGTCTTTAGATGAAACTTTGAATGAGAAGGAACCCACTATTCCTAGCATTGATGAAGAAGCGTTAAATTCTAGAAGGGGTTCAGCATTTGAGCTTCATTCAGGATCTCCAGGTTTTGCTGGTTCTGAGGAAGAACGTACAGATTTTGGTGAGTAAACAATATAGTCTGATAATCTTATGCTTAACCATTACATGCACTATCTTATTATTTATTGAAAATATTTTGTTTTTGTTTTGATGTTAAGTGCATCCATCACCTCAACTAGCTCTTCAGCCCACTCCTCCTCCCCAACCACAAATAAGGCCAAGGAAGAGGAAGCAGTTTGATAAGGTCACAGTACTAACTAACAGGTAATAACTTTGCCACTGCTTCCTGTGATTTTTGTCATTTCATTACCTGTTGCTTACTGATTAAAGAATTTGGACAGGAACATGAGAGAAAGGCTTGAGGATCCTAGCGATACTCTTCGTAAGAGAAAGAAATTACCTGCATCTAAAGTAAACGTTTGGAGACTGAATAACCAGTCAAAGAAGGATCAAAGTTTTAATGAGCCCTTGTTTACCGGTAATTTTCCAATGATTCTTTATTTTCGACAGTGTACCTTCTCTTGCCCCTGTTTTTTTAAGAAAGATGATTGCCTCTGCAGGCGTCTCAGATGTTTTACGCAGTGTCTTTGAAAAGGACTGTGTAGCTTCAAAGCCATATCTTGCTGTTTCTGATGAAACTTTTCCAGAACCTGCATTTGTATCATCGCCTACTCGAGAAGCTGAAACAGAAACTAATCCGGCCTCTCCAATTCCACAGTCTAGGGTTCCTGATTCTACTAATCCAGACAGTACAGTTCAGCAGTCTCCAGCTCAACAAACTGAAGATGTCCAAGACTTTGCAACTCCTCGATCCGCGCATGCAAAGTCTGCAGCAACAGAAGCACAATCTCCTCAGACATTTAATAATGATGACATGGGAATTGAAAATTTAAGGGATGGTAGTTTCCCTGTGTACATGCCGTCACCACCTCCAAGATCTTCACCTTTTAGAACTGATGACTTCACCGCTCAGCCTGGAACTTGGGAGACAAGATCTTATAGAACTGAGCCTTCAACTTCCACAAATCCAGAGGATATGCCCGAACTAAGAAACTCGGGGCTTTCAGCTGTTCCTGAAATGAATGACGAGGTTTGTTCTCATGTTTTTGCGTGTTTTGTTTTTACCATTCATGGTGCTTTGCTAACGTTGATAGCAATTCCATTTGCCTGTGTCATACAGGAACTTAATTTCCTGGAGGTAGGTAGCAATACCCCTGTAAGATCACCAGCTAGTCAAGATTCTGATGCTTTGATAGGGAGAACAAGGTAAAAAGTTTTCAAAAACCATGTAGCTTTCAAGAGCCTACTATTTCTCTACTAACTTGTAACATTTATTGAACATTGCAGAGCCTTGGCTCAGTATCTTCAACAACGTTCTTCAAGTAGTCCCAGTTCAAGCCATTCTTCTGGAGATCTAAGTTTGAGCAAGATCTTAGCAGGAAAGACTAGGAAGCTAGCTGCTCGAATGTTCTTTGAGACACTGGTGCGTGATTCTCAATACAGATTTTTTTTCTTTCTTTTTATTGCATTGCCTCTAACTGAGACAAGTTGTTTTTGGATTACAGGTATTGAAGTCTAGAGGACTTATAGATATGCAACAGGACCAACCCTACGGCGATATTGCTTTGAAGTTAATGCCTGCCCTGTTTTCAAAGGTTCAAATATAAATAAACAATGCTTACTATATATATTTATATGTATATTATTAACATTGAATCTAGATACGGAAGTAGCCAATTTCAATTTGTTGATCCCTGGTTTGATTACATATTTTGTACGAGTAAAGCTTTACTCGAAAAAAACATGGGTAAATGTCTAAAATCCATCATTAGTAAAATACTTCGCTTAAGTTAAACCTGACAATGTTGTAAAATATAGTTTTTGAGATTCTCTTATGAATTTTGGATATCAATAATAGAACGGGTTGTGATGGAGCGAATCATGGATACACTCAAAAAGGTTAGTCGCTCCCAACATTTGTATCATAGAGAAAGTCCATGTATTAATATAACCACTAAACCTGGATGAGGAACCCATGAGCAAAGACAAGCCAGAGGAGAGTCATGTATCATGAAGAGAATGCAAACAACTAGCCCTGATCATACATAGTCATCCACGTATGAATCCTGCCCACAATCAGTATGTTACACATTACTCTGTTTGTGTTTTACAAATTGCTCATGACCGAGTTCAAAAGACTACAATGGACTTTGGACCACCCTCGAGTTATAAGAATATTACAACATCGAATAGAAAATGGATTACCGCAAAAAGTTGTTGAACACGAATATGCATAGATAACCTCATGAATCTTTAAATAGCAAAACCTTCTTCGAAATCTAAAGTTCTAAACTTGTTCTTCTTTTGTATATCTTAGTCAGACTGTTGAATCTAGAAAGAAAACTAACAATTATAGGTGGAATCTATCTTAGTCATCATTCTCTAATGGACATGACTATGGCATAAACTTGGTCTTTAGCTAAAGTTCTCATCATGACTTCGAATATCTTCTGGAATTTTGTTCTCCATGGCGGTTTGATTTTGTATCCGGTGGGGTTTATCATTCTGAGACTGAGTGTGGGTCTTGACCTTGATTACCTGAGTCTAATAAGAGTTATGCAGTTAGATATATGGAAAAGGAAGATTGTCAGATGCAACAAAGCTAGACTTGTGCTTTGTCAGTTTCAGTATCATGAAATTTATGTGTATACTTTATCCATAAATATGAAAGAATACTCTAGTAAATGAATGAACTAAGATATAAAGTTTCAAAACAAAAGTTAGAAGAGAAACAAGCATCTAACCTTGAACATGTATTTCTTACGAAGTTTCATAGCTGTGCGTATGCATCTTCTCACTCGGATTGCAAGCAGTTTGTCGTTAAAAATCTACAAATATCTCAAATCAGTAAGATGTTTCGAAACAGTATAAATGCATCATCACTGCAGTTAGTTCAGAGGAACAGTAGAATTCAGCCAAGAAACAAAGCTCAAAATTCAGATGCAGTGAAAAACATTCTACCTTTATCATGTCATCGATAGAGCGAGTTTCTTTCATTATCTTATGCCGATTCATGATTAGAATTGCTGCCACACAAAAGACAGGAAGAGGGTCATCTCCTTTCTCAAAAGATGAAACTACAGAAGAGACGTGGGTTCTTTCGTTCCTAGACCATAAGCTTCTTGTCAAGCCACAGAAGTTGTATGAAGCTGCTGACTTCATCCCAGTATCATCCAACAGCAGACCAGTCTTTGGCAATGAACCCCTTTTTGGCAGTAGACCGCTCCTGGACAACAGACTGCTCTTTGATAATGGTCCGCTCTTTGAAGCTGGTACACTATTTGTAGTAGTGCCATTTCCATCATCTAATTTTTGGTCCCCCAACTCAGCTCCAAATTGTCTTGGAAGCTGAACCACTAACAGCTCCAGGCAATCATTCTCCAGAGTTTCAGAGACGGACTCATCAAAATCAGCAGCCCACATCATCTAAAGCAGAAAAATACCAGAAATAGATCTGCAAGAGTTTTGAATCTGGTAACAGAGACTGAACAAGAAAGCAAAGAACAGAAGAGTTACAAACCTCCCACATCCTTAAAGCCTCGTTAAAAGATAACTCCCGCCGGAACAGTACTAATAGCATCCGGAAAGCAAAGTGAAGGCTTTCAGCCCCAATACGCGATAGATGAGAAAATATTTCTTTATCTGTGAGTTGCAATATATGCCACAGTGATTGCAATTGATCCATCACTCCAGTTGGTCCCTCCATCTGGAAATTTGCACGCTACAGTAATAGACACATAGGAAAAGAACATCAAACTACAGCATAGCCTTTGTCACTTATTGTGGGAAAAAGAAAACATGTGTTACATATCAGTAAGCATTGGATTACCGTTCTTCTTATGAGCATTTCAAAACACCAAAAGGCGTCAGCATTATCTTCAAAAAGAACGACGAAGGGAGACACTAAATCGCTCATTCCTGTCAACAGATTTGCAACCAGACAATTAATATCCTACATTACTCACAGAGAATCACTTAATAACACATTACAAACCAAACTTAAAAGAGATTTGGAACCTTGGCAATAACCAGTTGCAGGATCAACCCAAGCATAGACTGCAAGGATATCTGACATTCTTCCTAGATTTCTTGGATCTTCATAGAACTCAAGGTGGCTATCTGTCCTCACCACATCAACAACTGAAGAACCAAAAAGTAAAGATTTCCTGCAAGTTCTTGAAATAAAAGAAATGAGCACAACTGGTACCTATTCGGTGTAATGTCCAAAGCCAATCAGACACCCGATTGTCTGTGCCAGTCCCACCACGAGAAGGAGTCTCCCTTGCTGACGGCATTTCAGGGACATCTGATATTCTCAAACCATCAACTATCTCTGATGTGCAGCCAGAATGAGACAATTGTTCAACAGACTCAGGATGTACAACTTCAATTTCTGAGTTAATGGAAGCAGTTATGTTGTTATAAGACTCAGGTTCTATAACTAAATCTGCATTCTTATCAATTCGAAAACTGTGCATTCCCTCATCCTCAGATCTTAATTCACTTTGTGTTGAAGCTTCCTCATCTGGAGTAGAAAGCTCTTTCTCGTGTAAACTACTCCTCCCAAACAAATCTATAACCGGTAGAGAGAGAAAGTCAAAAATACCATCTGCAAAAGGACCAGGGGATGGAAAGCCATATGGACTGGGCGCGGGTACAAAAGGAGAAGTTTCATATGCTATGCTGTCAGAAATTTCTCTTCCACTTACTAGTTCAACTGCCTCACTAGAACTTCCCCTTCTGTGTACATGAGATGTATCAGTATCATTATTACTCCAATCACCATGTTTTTCAGTATTCTCATTACCATCTGTACAAGCTTCTGTGCTTTCATCTGTAGATTCCTTTACCACCTCGTTTTTGTATGATTTTCGCATATCCATAACTTTAGATCCCACAACATAAGCAAGTGAACCAGTTCCCACACTTGAATGCATCGTCTGGCATTGCTTGAGGAGCTCATTGTATCGTTCTCTGCATGAATTATGAAGAGCGCATTAAGCTTTTTCCATTAAACTCTGAGTTTCACTTAGCAGTCCCTGACGATACAAACATCAAAGCAAACAAAGTGTACAACCTTCGGGTTACCCTGAGTTGCCTACGGGACTCAGAGGTGCTGCTCAATGCATAACAGCCAAGGAGAAATTCCCAAACTTGAGCTCTTATGGATGGGTCAATACCTTTAACAAGGAAAAAGGGGATGCATTAGAATACTGAATTAAAGAATAAAACAACAGTGGACTAAACTGAGTGCTAAAATGTTCATCAGCAAAAACAGACATACCCCCAAAATAATTAACTTGAGCGCCTTGTGGAAACCAGAAACCTTTCCATCGGAATCAAAAAAAGTCTGCCACTTTTCTGGCTTAAGCATTTTGCCTATCTGTACATGTAAAACACTTATCACTTTTAATCATCTTCTTACAGTGTAAATTTTAAGAAAAACATGAAATAGCGAGTGAAGGAGAGGATCTTACAGCTATAACAACCTGAATCCCGGATAGTGAAAGACAAGGCTGGCTCAGATCCTGAACCAAAGATGCCACTTTTTGAAAATTTACAACAGCACCACTCCCGCAAGTCCATTTCTTTCCCTCTCCACCAGAAAACATCAGTAATCATAAAAACAAACACACACCAATCCTCCCTCCCCAATTCCAACTTCTATCTTCATAAACCCAATCATCCGTTCTCAAAATCAGCAAAGAAACCTGCAACAAGACAGTAACTTGTCAACATACTACAAACAAGAAACTAAATACAGTCAAGAACACACATTTTCTTCATCTGTCATTGACTAGCAAAAAAGAGATAACTAGTGACCAATGTCGTCAAATCCCAATAAGAGAAACCAGAACCTAACTATCGAAATGAGAAAACTTGGCGTTATAAACATGAGTCGGACGAGACAGATAATTGGATCCCGTTCAAATTAGATTGGAATCTCACAAAAAGAAGAGCTTCCATATTTTGAGGCGCTTGTAATCTCACAAAATAGATACATTCCTCAGATGGATCACATTAGAGATTCTTAGATGAGCAATAATGCCAGATATAAAATGGCGAATGCAATGCTCATGCATCAAACCTGTAGCTGTAGATCATCATGGAGGATATTCTTCTCCGGTCGACATTTTCATTCCACAGTTAATCTTTTTTTCTCCGTTGATTTGTTTGCCGTCTCTCTCTGTCTCTTCTCTGTCTCCTGCCTTTTGTTTTTGTCGTCTCTTTTTTTTCGCCAAAGTTTTTCTTTCTATTTAGGTTGACATTCTATTAGTCAATTACACTTTACCAAGAAATTAACTATTTTCACTCATAACTCAAAAGTGAGTTATTAATAGTTACCAACATAAACTAGTGTTGATTATTGAAATCGATTTTTATTATTTTCTTCAATTTTTATGTTATATATATATTGATTACAAATAGCTTATTCTTGAGGATAATATCAGTAATTTTAAACATTTTTGTGTTGTATAGTTGAATTTATAGAACTAAATATTTTACTATAAAAAATTACGTTTTTGATCATTATACTACTTAGAATTTAGAAAAGTATTATATGAAGATCACTTATTCACTCCGGTGGATTTTACTATGATTTTATATATACAAGTATATAACTAGATATATTTTAAAGATCTAAGAAAATGTTTGACTTTAACACAAATACAATGTTCGAGTCAAATCCCCATGATATTTTTTTAGTTATTTACTTATTTATTTCAAGAAAACTAATATTTGTTGGACGTAAATAAGGGTCATAGGACCTAAAGAATTCATATTTGGGCTTGGATGGGCCTATTTTGGTTCGTCGAAGAGAGCTCCACTTTAACAAAACTTCTTGATACATGGGGAAGGAGGTCTCATGCTCTTTCTCAGGAACGCTATATTTGACATTGTTTCTCAATACTTTTTTTGTTTTTTTTTGGTTTTATTGATTCTCAATACTTGTAGGTTGTAACTTGTAAGACTACAACGAGCGATTTAATACGCAGTATTAGAAACTCTTAAAGAATTGAATCCATTATCGTACACAATTTGTATATTATGCCTTTTGATCACAGTAGATCTTTTGATAAGGTTGATCATACTAATTTTTGATGAATAAACTTTGTATTCGTCGGTTCTTCAGCATAATTATTATTTTTTATACTTTTAACAATTGTAAGTAAATTGTACCCCAAAAAAAAAAAATTTGACATGAAAAATTGTAAAAGTGAAGTTGAATTTTTCCAATTAACAAAATCAAATTTCGCAGACCTATCTAGCTATGCCAACACGGCAACACAGGTGGCACACTTTCTGAACTATCAATTATATATTCTCAATTTAAATTTTGTATATACTACAAAAAATCTTTTATATTAAATGTTACAAAAAAAAAGAAAAGAAAGGGGAAATAGGTTCCGTACTCATCAATCTATTTGAATTTTGATGTTAGAAAGCGCCTAACGTCATGACTCATAAGTTGACATTACCTACATAAGAATCACAGTGGAAATCTTCTCTTTCGACGATAACATTTTATATTGACAACTCTTAACTTTATTTTACTGCGACTGAATTTTATTGTAAAAAAATAATTATTTATTCTTGTGCAACGATTGACGAAAAGAACCTTTTTTATAGAACAGAATTAGTAAATGGTACACCTGTTATACCGATGATTATACAATATTTGAGCATAAAATTTTCTTCTTAATTATAACTTTATATGATCTACCCATGTCCATTTTTGTCAATGATGTATTGATTTACCGATGTTAGTTTATATAGATCAAATCAAAGATACTAATTTTTAAAAAAGTTGGAAAAGAAATTACTAAATTTACAATTGTTGTACTGTTCTAAATTATAGGCGAAACAATCTCATTGTTTATAGTTTTCGTAGTTATAATAAAACTACTAAACGGAAGAATGTATTTCAGAAGCACAAACTATTCACTTCGTCGTCTTACATTCATCGATCTATTATCTATATACTGTACATTAATTCAAAATAAATAAATTAGTTGTACGTGCCGACACAAACAAAAAACGAGTTATATATTTCAATCCCTACCCCACAAAGTTATGGGGGAAAAAACTAACCACACTAATGTAATAAAAACAAAAAAAAAGGCTAATCACAAGATAATGAAAAAATAGTAAAAAATAAAATAAAAAGATTTCTCAGCAAATAGAGGAACAAGCACATTTCTACAAGATAATGTAGGTATGACATTTGTATATTGTTGAAGATTCCACGTATGGGGCTAGGGAATCTTGAAAGAGAATCCGAATCTTGAAAGGAAAATGGACGGTCAGGATTCATCTTATCTCGACTTTAGGAATCTGTTTTAAGGAGAATAACATGTAACGACAAGAGGAAGTGGGGTCATTCGTGACGTAATCGCTCATAATTTAATGTATAAAATACTTTAGGGCAGGGTGCCAGAATATACAATTATACTAAATGCCCTGGCCGACACACACTCTTTTTTTTTTCAAGTTCTTAACACCACCTACTTTTGTTGTTCTCGACGAATCAATTTTGGGATTTGGACTAGTTTTGTTTTATTTTTCTTTTCCTTGCGGTGAAGTTTGTCCTGTTGCATAATTATAGCTTGTTTAAATTATAGTAATTTGGGAACATAAAATATTAAGTGAACTTAATTCTAGTGTTTGTGATTGTTTCCTTTTGTAGGATACTTATGAACATTGAATCAATCTGATCAATAATACAAGAAACCAAACCAATCAGGAAAAAGATAATCTCTGTTCAAGTCTAATAATCAAGAAAATGGAAAACTCATCTAGAGAACAAGGTTTAAGTATTCCAGATATTCCACCAGAAGAAATGGATGCTTGGGTTAGGAATTTGATCTCTGAAGAAGATATGTTTAGCTCTTCTTCAACTTCAGAGCTTATGAATTTGGAATCTTTTGCTTCATGGTGCAATAATCCTTCCACTACAGATATTTTGTTCACTCAATACGGCTTATCAACCTCTCAATCTACTACACCTTTTGGAGGTTTTAGTGCATTACATGTATCTGACTCGAAAGCTTCCAAGTTTCCAGATCTTACTCCTTCTTTCCATGGTTTAGAGGGCTCTAATGTTGGCGAAAAAAGACCGGTACATGAGATGAGCTCTCTCTTTTATTGCCTATCTGATACTGAAAAAATAAGTGGTAAACGAAGCAAGGGTAATAATCAGAACGCAATAGATTCTAGTGTTCCAAGGTCATTGAATCACTCACTGGACGAGAAGATGCTTAAGGCATTAAGTTTGTTTATGGAGTTCTCTGGAGAGGGAATTCTTGCACAGTTTTGGATTCCTATCAAGAAAGAAGATCAGTTCATGCTTAGTACTTGTGATCAAGCCTACTTGCTTGACTCAAGGCTATCTGGATACCGTGAAGTGTCAAGAAAATTCACCTTCTCTGCTGAAGCAAATCAGTGCTCTTATCCAGGTCTTCCAGGTAGAGTATTCATCTCTGGAGTTCCTGAGTGGACATCAAACGTGATGTATTACAAGACCGCTGAATATTTAAGGATGAAGCATGCACTAGATAATGAAGTTCGTGGTTCGATTGCAATTCCTGTCCTTGAAGAATCTGGTTCATCTTGTTGTGCTGTCTTGGAACTTGTGACATGTAGGGAAAAACCCAACTTTGATGTGGAGATGGACTCTGTTTGCCGTGCTCTGCAGGTTAAGTTGTCTTCTCTCCTCTCTTCGCTTTGTGTTTATGTGTCAGGTCGTGAGATTCATGTTTTTGTCTATTTTTGTCAGGCCGTGAACTTACAAACATCAACTATTCCTCGTCGTCAGGTACATGTGAACCAAAAACAAAAACTGATTCTACCTTGTTTTATTTCTGTGTCTCAATCTTAAAGTGTCTTTGTTTTTCAGTACCTTACGAGTAATCAAAAAGAAGCTTTGGCTGAAATAAGAGATGTTCTCCGAGCAGTGTGCCATGCACATAGGTTGCCTTTAGCTCTAGCTTGGATTCCCTGTAGTTACTCCAATGAGTTGGTGAAGGTTTATGGAAAACGTTCAGAGGGAAGTTCACTTCTTTGCATAGAAGAGACATCATGTTACGTGAATGATATGGAAATGGAAGGCTTTGTGAATGCATGTTTGGAGCATTATCTGAGAGAAGGGCAAGGAATTGTTGGCAAAGCACTGATATCAAACAAACCGTCTTTCTCATCCGATGTAAAGACATTTAATATCTGCGAGTACCCTCTTGTTCAGCATGCTCGAAAGTTTGGTCTTAATGCTGCAGTTGCTACCAAACTGAGGAGCACATTCACCGATGACTATGATTATATACTTGAGTTTTTCTTACCTGTAAGTATGAAGGGAAGCTCAGAACAACAACTTTTGTTGGACAGTCTCTCTGGCACGATGCAGAGACTATGTCGGACTCTGAGAACTGTTTCAGATGCAGAATCAAATGAAGTTGGATTTCATAATGGAGAATTGTCAAATATTCCACAGGCTACTACTGTATCCCAAGAAAGCTTTCAGACAACATTTCTGGATACTGACGTCAACTCTACTAAAAATATCTTCTCCAACATGTCCTCTGATAAAACCAATGATATACAAGGTTCTCAGGAAACTCTTCAACAGGTATATCATGTATCTAATTCTTTTATTCTCTACATTGGAATTTGATTATGGCTTGAAGATGTTTTGAATTGGGTTAAAACTTTAAAGATAGAAGGTTAAGTTTTTCCTACATATTTCCTAGGAAATTAGCGGAGCAAGAAGATCAGAGAAGAAGAAAAACAGTACAGAGAAGAATGTGAGCTTAAATGTTCTCCAACAATACTTCTCTGGGAGCTTAAAGGATGCTGCAAAAAGCCTTGGTGGTGAGAACTAGCTAGTGTCCATTGCTTGTTTCCCTTACAAGCTATTCAATTGCTGACTTGGATGCTTTTCTTTTTCTTTCTTTCTTTCTGCAGTTTGTCCGACGACACTAAAACGGATTTGTAGACAGCACGGAATCATGAGATGGCCATCTCGCAAGATTAACAAAGTGAATAGATCGCTAAGGAAAATACAGACAGTGCTTGACTCTGTCCAAGGTATACAAGGAGGATTGAAGTTTGACTCGGGAACAGGGGAATTTGTTGCACTTGGCCCTTTTATACAAGAATTTGATACTCATCATGAAGATGCATTTGTAAGAAGCCAAATTGATATGGATGAAGATGTGTCTTTAGAGCCTTTGAAAGTTAAATCTCATGATGGTGGCGGGGTTAAGTTGGAGGAGAGTGTTGAAACAAACCAAGCAGGACCAGGTATAATAAATATATATAAACCGTTTTTGGAGGAGCTGTTAGAATGTGAATAATCTAATAATCTATTTTCATTATGTTCAGGATCCTTGATGGAGCCATGGGCTTGGATAAGGAAACATTCTGGCTTGAATTATAGTGATGATATCGATATAGGAAAAAGGAGTGAAGAGGTAAAGAAGGATAAAGACCTTTGTGTTCGTAGGTGCTTGAGCTCTGTGGCACTTGCAGACGATGAAATGAATACAAGAACCGAGCAAGGTAATAAAATTGTAGAACCAAACCAATCTATATCCAGCAGCATGTCGGATTCATCAAATAGTTCAGGTGTAGTTGTGTTGGATAGGTCCATGGAACAAAATTGGAACCAAATAAGAACTCATAGCAATAGCGGTGAGAGCGGATCAAGTTCAACACTGACAGTAAAAGCAACTTATAGAGACGACACTGTACGTTTCAAGCTTGATCCATATCTTGTTGGGTGTTCTCAGCTCTACAAAGAAGTGGGTAAGCGTTTCAAGCTGCAAGAAGGCGAATTTCAGTTGAAATACTTGGATGATGAAGAAGAATGGTTGATGTTGGTCACAGATTCTGATCTCCATGAATGCTTGGAGATATTAAACGGTATGAGAAAACATACAGTGAAGTTTCTGGTCTGTGATTTACCTAGCACCACAATGGGAAGTTCCGCAAGCAGCAACGGTTACCTCGGAACAGGCTCCTAGCACCAATCTTATTATGCTATATGTACACATAATCTATGTTTGGACTGACATTAGTTACTCATAGATAGACACAAAAAAATGGGTGCAGTGGAGTTGAAGAATGTATATAAAACATAGAAAGACAAATTTTGTATTTTGGTTTCAAACAAGTTGTAGGAGTAAATCTTGAATATTTCGGAGACGCAAGGAGATAGAAGCTCAAATCTCATCAAAGAAGCAGAGGATTCCAATGGAGTCTGTATAACAGATAATAAACTATATTACATCCGGCCTCTCGATTTTTTTAGAATTACGAATATCCAGCCTAGCTTCTACTAGGGACACAAGGCATAATCCGAGTAGTCTAAGGAACACTAGACTTGGGGCGTCAAATGACATACCACTCATAAAGTCAATATCAAATTCATCATAGCAAACTGATAGTCCCTTGATGGTCCGACTCGATATGCATCAAATTCATCATGAGAACTAGTAAGAAACTCCTAAAACAAAGAAGCTGGGAAACAAAAGATTATTCAAATCATTTTTGGAGAGACCATAAAGGTGAAAAAGAGACTCATGCAAGAACAATGCCAAATGAAGCAATTTATGCAACTTTGATCTGGCATTCAGATGAAACTGAAACTCCAACAAGCATCTTTAGATCCCATTTGATTTGGAATATTATGCCATAATCCACCACTGTTTCTGCAATATCTACTTGCAACAGTTCAAGTAGACAGATGATGCATTCAAGTATAAACTATTAACCAAGTCGTGATATTCCAGTGGTTTGGGGTTAGGTATGTACCTGTCTCAAGACCCGAGTTCGATTCCACTTGCCCACCCAACCCACAACAAAGTTGTGCGAAAAAAAAGTTGAACTTAAAAAGAATTAGTTTGGGGCGAATGCCTGGATGAACCTCTGGATTACCCACGGAAAAAAAAAAAAAAAAAAAAAAAAGGTTATAAACTATTAAGGAGCTTATGAATTCAACACGTTTCAAATAGCGTTTTAAGGAAGAGTTTGTGACACCAAACAATTACAAGAAATGTATGGAATATTAATACAGAGTAGAGGCTTTATAGTAGAGCCCAATATAAGCCCATTCCAGTATATTTTAGTCTGAAACATAACTCACGTGCACCTATCACGTGATCTTCTTCTTCCTTTTTCTATCATTTTCGACATCGATTAGGGTTTTGTTTATCATACGAGATTCAAATGGCGCTTAGAGGAGTATGGCAGCTTCAGAAGCTGGTAGTGAGCTACTGTAATTGGGGAGGTAGCAGTAGAGGCATAAGGTAACCATTTCCTCTAAGTTTACCTAAATTTTGTAGTCTATATTCCCTTTATATTCATCCGATTGGTTTATCATCTGTCTATCTGCGACAATTACTTGTCCTGTATTGGCTTGAAATTTATGAAGCAGGAGTCTGGAAATTGAATGTTTTTAAGCGAAATCACTTTGTTAGACCATTCGCTCTCTTTGATGTTTCTCTGTAGTTTCCAATGTTCGATTTGTGTTTTGGTGCAAGTAATAAAACGTTACTATTTGTTAGTTAGGTACTGAGCATTTTCCTCTGTATAATTGTCTTGTTATACAGAGCCTTTATGGAATCAGAATTGCCTGCACTGAAACAGAAAAATCCGCAGCTGGAAGTGGTAACGGAGCTTTCACGGGGACAACATCCTTATTTGAAGGGCATTTACAGTATGAATCCTTTTTACCTCTTATCATTACAGGCGATGCAATGGTTTGTTGATATTGGCATACAATTTGATAGGGAATAGAAATGAAAGGGTGGTGTGTGTGAAGAACATGGATCCTGAAGAAGTGCTTTTGAATGC
Source organism: Cardamine occulta (assembly GCA_028015245.1). Lineage (NCBI taxonomy): Eukaryota > Viridiplantae > Streptophyta > Magnoliopsida > Brassicales > Brassicaceae > Cardamine > Cardamine occulta. Next base: position 13,732,643 of record CM051381.1, on the reverse strand, counting down.
AACAAGGTTGAGGAACTCGCTCGGAAGGAAAGTCGTGAAACTTAGGACCAGACATGTCACTAAACACCCCAGTGTTCAAGGCACCTGGACTACCGCTGTCAAATTCTGAGACTTTTCTTCTTCTACCTGTTGAATCGAAATGTTGCAAGTTTCATGATTGATGGTATATCTGTATTGCAATCCCAAGTTGTTTCTACTGTGACTACTTGGACTAAGATTTAGGCTTCAAATGTTTTGCAGATTATATGCAAAGTTTGAATTTTGTCTTCTACTTCCGCTGAATCTATTAATAAGATTGCACAAGGGTTTAATTCATTGTTTTTGCTGAAACATAAGTTGTACTTCGTATTTACCATTACAGAGAGAATTGTGAGAGAACCTTCAAACTTTTTCTTTCTTTGTTATTTGTCACAAGTACCAGAAATCAGACAAGGCCCCTGTAAATATCCATCCTAATTACTGTTATCACATGTACAATTTAACATGTAAAAGAGAAGAAATTTGAGAAGCTTCTTCTTGATTTTGGTAAATTAGGTTTTAGCTGATGTTTTCTGGTGTTGGAGATGATGAAACAGACTTGTCTATATCACCAAGGGTACTTGAGGACGAGTGTGACTTGAGATACGACAATGCCACTTCAAGCATCACTTCCACTTCTTTCTTGTACTGTGTTAAGTGTCAAAAACAAATGAATCAGAGAAACCTTATATGGCTGACTTTTTTAGCTAATCGATTACAATAAGGACACCAAACTAACCTCACCGATTGCCCCTGCTTTGATCTTTGATTGCATCAAACACCATTTCATAAATGTACACCTGTTGATGAAGCCAATGCGCATTGCGTGTTTTATTCAATTACACACTTTTCCTGATAAGTCGAAATCATTAATAGTTTTGAGGATTACTTACCGACTCTTATATCTATAACAGATGAAGACTCGTCTTTAACTTCCAAGCACCATCGACAGTGGACCTGATGAAAAACTTGAATGATGGGTTGCAAAACAGAATGATGAATAACGAACAAGATTTTACTCATTCTAACATACCTCAAAGTAAGAACCAAAAGGAACATCATGTGGCTCTTGCACAGTTTCAAAAACCTGAAAGAAGGGAATACAAGTATCATCAGATGGGATTTATTCTTTCATTTTCCCTCTAGAGCCTAAACAACATTAACAACTACTATATACCACAGGAAAAGATTTTGAATGAATCATTCATACCAGCATTTTCTTATCTGGTCCTAGAACAATGTGCTGCCATTCTGTCACAGCAGTGTCTGGTGGACACATAGGACTATTACAAAAGGATCTGAACTTAATCTCTCTAACTTGACCATCATATTCTTCAGCAGTATGCCACGGCTCAATCTGAAAGATCATATAAAGACAATAATGAGTAGTCGAGTCTGAAGCATGTATGAAGACTAATGATCTAGATAGTAATGCCAAACTTACAATTAAGATTTTTATCCTTCCGTGCAGATCTGTACTCATTAGTATAAGTGGAATCATCAGCCAACAAGACGTTCAGGAATTGCTCAGGTGTGCTGGCAAAAACATCCTGCATACAAGAGAATGATGCAAACATTTCATGATAACATCTTTGAACAACTATAGCACTCACAAGAAAAAGCGAATGTTTACATTGTAGATGCCGACAAGAACTTCTTCCTTGATGAAAGCCTGAGACTTAACAGGTACAGCTGCAGTCTCTTCAGGAGCTTTTACTTGTACTTTACCACCTCCTCTCACAGAGCTACTATGAGCACGTAAGGCAGATTCTGCTCTCTCCTATAAGGTAAGAAGCCACCAAAAGTTGAAACGTTTGAAATTCTCAAAACAAATTTAACTGCCTTATATATCAGCCAACTAAATATCGGAAAAACACATGGTAGAAGTATGCATATAGTATCAAAATGGAATTAAAAATGGGGAGAGACCTTCTTTTCAACTTCTAACATTGCATGATAATTATTTACTGCACGCTGCAATGCTTTTATTGTATGTTCCTGTTCCAAAACGACGCAAATTTATACCTCACTCTATCTGAAATAAAGAAGGAATTCCAAAGGACATAAACATAACAAAGAACCACTACAGATGAAAATTTCCAGAAGCTTTGGTTCTACAGACAAAAGGCTACGCCAGGAATCAAATGGGAAAACGTTCTTGATGGCTTGTGCCGATAAAGTAGGAACTATCAAACAGGTGTTTGCTGAAGATATAGAAAGGCATGAAGGTTGATATAATCACAAATATCCAATGAAAAACATAATTACTAAGCATCAGGAGTCCCAAGAGGGGGAACACCATGTCCACCAGCGCCCATCCGTAATATGATTGTTAAGCTGGGTTTATCAATGCATGCTAACTTCTACGAATCTACAATAAATAATAAAAATTTATGTATGATTAGTCACTTATCAGTTAAATCAACAGAAATTCGACTGGTCAAGAAAAGAGAACTACCTCATCTATATCTCCCAGAGGTACAACAACCTGCAAAATGTGAAGAGGAAAATTTTAGAGTTGGTTCAAAGAACTCAGAATGACGTTACTTATAGAAGCACTGACCTTCATTTGCTTAGAGAAAACATTGGAGTGAAAACATATGTGCCATGCAGAAACATATATTCGACCATGATACAGGAATGACCTCTCCAGGGCACATGAATAACTGTGCTCAACAACCTAAGGAAATTTTAACATGCTTAGTGAGAGAACTGAACATGAAAAGGAAATCCCATCACAGGCACACAACTTTTGAACTCTCATATGAGATTATGACAATGATACATTTAGTACTGGTTATGTTACCTCATCGGGAAGGAGATCAAATATCGTCTGCAGAGGCCCTGGCCTTGCTGATCCAACATGACCCTTCTTCTACAGGCTCCAGCATATCCAGTTACAGCCCTACCAATCAAAACCATTTTGTACAAAAATTTTAACCACAAAGGCTACTTGTTGTCAAGTAATATACTCAGAGGTACGGTTCCATTGAAAATGAAAAAAAAAACAGCCAAATGCATCATGGTTAGGTGGAAGAACGAACTTCACATTTTTGCTTTCATCAGCAGAGAAACAGTTATAGATGTTCTAAAAGTTATCCCGCTCATACAAATAGATGAAACTTGAGTCTAGCAATTGTCATTGACCAAGACAATTAAGCACCCTCTTATCTTATCAAAATAAACCAAGCTGATAGAAAGATTGAACTAGAACTGGCTGATTACCTAGGAGCATTCACAGGTAGTTTGATCGCATTAATGTTAAGACAAACCTGACAAACAACAATGGATTAGCTTCTAAAAAGAACAAAAAGATTAAACTAAAACCCATGAAGAGAAAAATATGCAAATGGAAGCAAGGAAAAAAACACACCTGCCCAGATGGGCTGTCTAATGAATGCCACACTGGACCCGTCTGGCCTTCACGTTCAACATTAATAGTTACTGAGCCAAGGACAGTACTTTTCCAAATGATATCCCAGTCATGAATTGTTACATTGATCTGTCATAACATATGTGGTAAATATTAGAGAAGGTTTTTGGTAAACATAACAAGTACATGTTTTTAAGTGAAAAAAGTTTCCCACTGAGTACTAAAGCATATTAAAGCAGTAACTGATGATAACCTTAACAGGAAGCTCATCTGTAGGAAAATTAAACTCTTCACCCACATTGGATTCCTCGAGCCAGGGACCATAGAACTGTAACAACCACAGAGCTACATTAGAAAATCAAATGTGTAAACACTCAACAACCAGACCACCAATATAAGTTTTCCCTTTTTTGGATGGATAGAGGTTGTTGGGGAGAAGCATAAGGACAGCGTACAAGATCAGGAAAGAAAATGACATCAAAAAAGTTGCTCACATGCTCCTTTAAAAAGTTATAACACTAATTGAAAAAGATTAATAACAACCTGAATCGCTTTTCTGATCCACAATTAACAATAGCATAAGGATCTGATGTTCCATTTAAGTTTGCACCAATGAGATTCTTAGCAGCCAGCAGTTCCACCTGGAAAAGGACCACGAGATCCCCACATTGATGCAATCTTAGTATCCTATCTATGCAGATGAATCAGTCTCAAGTCTCAATACTCAAAACATTCAAGCTTTTACCTTGATAATATAAACAGCATTTGTTTGAGTGTCTCCTCTCAACTGTCCTATCTACAAAAATAAGTGCAAAAACTGCAAGTCAACAAAATTGGGAAATTACTCAACGAAAAATAACACAGAAATTTGAAAAAAAAAAAAAAAAAACTCCCAATTAGAAAGGGGAAAACCAAAATTCATTAAGCACCCACGAGATTTCTCCGGCTAAACATACTGAAAAATCCCTCAATTAATTAAGAGAAACGAAGAAGAAATTAAAAACCGTGTCTTTGTCAAACATGGCGTCACCGGAATCTGGATTCTGCATGAGACGCGACCGATCAAATCCAATACCACCGGAATCGTCATCTCCGCCACCTCTGTAGGCAAATAGCCAATAAGAAGCAATAACAACAACCGAAGCCACCACTGCAACCTCAATCTCCCACGACGACGGTACTAGAAATTCAACCGCTGACTGAACCATCTCCTCGATCAACGGAGTAAGAAAATCAAATTCCCGAAACAAAAAAAAAAGCGCGATCAAAGAAGTTCTAAGGATTTATTCTCCAGCGGATCATACGACAGAGAATCAACATTTTCTGGAGAGAAGAAACTTCGCCTTGTTGAGAAGAAGAAGAAGTGAGTCAAAAAAGGACAATCGCAGAGCATTTTAGGATTTAAAAAAGAAGAAACTGAGAAATTAGTTGTGGAAATTGAATTTACGAAAATACCCTTAAACTGTAGACAGTTACCCGAGGACAGTGAGAGCAATTCGAGGGTAGTTATAGAAACAAAAAAAATTAGAATGTAAATAGCAGTAACCATAGAACCGTCGCATGAAGACTTTTAAACTGAAAAATATAAAGTCTGTCCAATGTATATGTTATAAACTTATAAAATAATAAACTAAATTTTCTTCCAGCCTTTTTTTTTTTATCCTCTTCTGAAATTTTCTTTGTTAAATAAAAAAAGGGCTATGAAGTTAACTTATAAGAAAAAAATATTAGTTGAGAAACTACTTGTATTGTATGTCGAAATGAAAGTGTCAAACTATATAATATCATATTATCTATGAAGCTTAAACATTAGTCATTAGCAAAATGGAACCTACTCAATCTGAACTAAACCAAGCTACCTAACTAATTGGGTTAATTGGAAAAAATAATGAACCGAATTTGATATGAAATGAAATGTCCACCATAACTATTTTATTAGTCTTTGCTTTTAAATCCCATCTAAGCCTGTCAATCGAACTGGTGGTCTAACTCACTAAAATGTGGTTTAAAACTTTAGTTTCTTGCTTTTCTATTTATTCAATTATTTTTTTAGTGTTTTACTTAAAAGAAAGTAGGAAAATTGGATTAAAATATTAGACATAAGAAAAAAGTGTAACATATATGTTGTATATATTTTTGTATATACAATTATCAACAAAAAAAAAAGTTTGATGAAGGACACAAAAGATTTTATTTCCAAAACCTAGTAAACCGGGATGAATAATAAGATAATTCAGTTAATTAATCGGTCCGGTTTTGAAACAAGTGGGAGAATAGGCGAATAAAGAGAGAACACGTGGAAAAGAAATGAGACAGATAGAGAGGGAAGGACCCCGTTTAGGTTTTTTGATTCCAAGTATAAATACATTTTGATCAGTAGTCGTTTTTTAAGTGCCTTTACATTTTCTCTTTTCTCCTTCTTCTTCGACTCTTACTCTCTTCTCGCCGCAACCTCACTCACTCTTTCTCTCTGGTAATCTCATCATCTTTCTGTCTCTATCTTCTCTCCTTTGTATATTTAAACTTTCATTCTTTATTAATTTAATCATTATCTTAGCTTAGTTGTTTGCAAATGTATGTTCTACTTTTACTTTTCTACTTGTTATTTTTTCTGTCTTGTTGCTGCCGTGTGAGCTCGAGCTCTGTTCTTGGTCGTGAGTTAGGTTCATTTCTTTAATGTTTATTCAGCCTCTTTGAGCTTAATTGTTCTGAATTGAAGTTAGTTTTGTCCTGGTTGCTCAAAAGTTTCAATCTTTGTAGTTTGCTAGTGATAGACTCAGCTTCAAATCCGAACAAAAGGAATACTTAGATTGTGATTATCCTGAGACTACTTAGAATGGACTTAGATTGTGGTTGCCCCTGAGATTTTCTATGCTTGGTCGCAAATGCTTTAAGGGTACTTAGTGATGAGATTCAAGAAGCTAAGATTTGATCTTGCTTGATGTATTTCTACTTTCAATCTGAATGTTATATGCATTAGCTCTAAGTTGTGTACTTACGGTCTTTCATCTCCAGGATCTTCATTGGGGAGCATCACCGGGAGCTTAACGTATAGGTTACAATGTGAGATAAGAGTATGTGTTGTCCGTTGTAATGACTGTGGCTGAACCACATATGGAGCTCAACCAAGAAAGTATACAATTGAATGCTGAAAAATTACCTCCTAAAGAGGAACAGAGTCCTGGACGAGAAGTTGAAGATTATGGTCTTACCAGTACTAATACAAGTGAGGAAACTGTGACTTCGGTTTCTGGTGGTGAGGAATTGGATGTTGACATAGTTGAATTTGATGACAACAGCACACCCTCCACGGATGAGGACCCAAACGCTACTGAGTACTCAAGCTCGTTTTCTGACACTGCATCTGAGAGTGAAGAAATTTTTAATGGACTAACCGGAGAAGCTGAGGTTGAATCTCATTATTGGGATGAAACCGACCTAGGACCTGCTTATGATTCTTTTAGTAGCATTTTTCATTTTAGGTGTGTTTTCTGCCTAAATCCTTCTTTGGTTGCTTCTTTTCTATTGTTCTTGATGCTTAATTAGTTTTCCGTGTGTCTTACTAGGAAGAAAAGGCTAACTAATCACTGGAGGAGATTTATCAGGCCACTGATGTGGCGATCCAAGTGGGTTGAGTTAAGGATTAGAGAGTTAGAGTCTAGGGCACTAGAATATCCGAAAGAGCTTGAATCATATGATCGAGAAAAGCTTGAAGCTAAGATTGATCCATCTGTGTTGGAAACTTGTGGCGAGGGGATGAAGTCTTTGCCTTTTTCTAATCCGTGTTACAAAAGAAGAGCAGCAAAGAGGAGAAGAAAGCGAAAGAAGGTCGAGATTACAGATGATATAACTTCATATATGGCATGTCACAACCTCTTTTCTTATATCGGTAAGTGACTATAATATACTCCAACTGTATTAATGTCTTGCTTTGAGCATGTCCTTCATATATTGTTGTGGTATTTGTTGCAGAGACCAAGAGATTGAGCTCAGATGGGATGACATTGGCTGATGACTTTGGTGGTATGTTCACTAAAACTGCAATGATTTCTCATTTTTCCAGATTGTTATTGTTTTGGTTTATTGATCTGTTGTTTCATGGGCAGCTGCGAAAGATCTGTGGATTGATTCAAAGAACCGGGTTGACTTGGATGATGATGACTCACTTTTTGATCACCGAGAAGGAGATAATGTCTTAGAAGAGGTTCTTTGGAAAATCGAGCTGGTACATTCTCAAGTTCATAGATTGAAAACCCAAGTTGAAGTTGTGATGTCCAAGAACGCAGCAAGATTCTCTTCCTCAGAGAATCTGAGCCTTCTTGCTGCAAGTTCTGCACCTAGCCCAACGGTTTCTGCTGGAGGAAACGGAGGAGATGTGATCTCCATTGGAGCAATTTACAACTCTTCACAGCATATGCCAGACTATGTTCTTGGTGATTTTGTTTTCTCATCAGAAGGAGTGATTTCGAGCTACGGAGATGGGTTTCGTATTCCAGATATAATTGAAAGTACTGTTGGTCTTTTCGCCGATGCAGATGTTACATTACATCATCCCCAAATTGGTGATTCATGTGAAGATGTAAGTTTCCTTTTGCTTTGGCTATGTTTCAGACATTTCTTCAATGTTGTCTGATTCAACTAACTGCAGATTTTGGATAATATCTTCATTCGAAATGGAGTGGCTGAAGAAATGAATGCTGACGTGATGGAAACTAGTTGCCATGAAGAAGCTGAGAAAGCAGAGGAAGGAGAAGGAACCAGTGTGCCGCCATTGCAACAAACTCAAGAAACAGAACAAGATCACCTAGAAGAGAAATCTTTGGTACTACAAAGCCGTGAAGATTCAGTTCTTAGATCATGTTTAGCTTCTGAGATGCTTGTTGTTCCTAGGAACAAAAGGACAAGAGGTGGAGAACGTAAAGCGAGTTCTTGGTGCAAGAAACATCTCAGCGATCCTGAAAGCCAGTGATTGATGAAAAAAACTCAGTACGCTTCTGATGAACAGAGAGACTTTGCATATCTCAGTCTCCTCTAATCCATCAGAGAGATTCTCCTTGCTTGCTTGCTTTCATAGAGCTCAATGCACACAAGGAAACACCTCTTTGAATCTCCCTTAGAGTCGCATCGACTATTTCTACTGCACTCTCCTCTTTCTGAACATTCCTTTTAGTTTTGTTTTCTTTCAGCAGAATATGTGTGTTTTACAGAACATGTAACTTTGTTTTTTTCATAACATTTTCTTCTTTAGCTTCTTTTCTGTTTTATGATGTTGATGAAAATTTAGAGAGAAGACACAAACTGTGTATAATAAAAGCTTTAGATTGTACTTCTATTACATATTATAAAAACTCAGTCTGGTTCGAAGAACATATGAAGGTTTATGCTTCCTGGAATTCTCTTATATGTGAAATATATGATGAGCATTGTCTTCACTCTCCTTAGTGGAAGTACAACTTAACCAGCGATGAAGATTCAACCGACAATAAAATAACAAAGAGATAAAATAAATAAATAAAACCTCATCTCTTTGATGAATATGGAGCACATATCTACTATTTAAAACTCGGAGTTTGTGATCAAATATTTGTGGAACTTATTTATTATATATTATGAGATGAGAAAGTGTGAAGGTGGATTCTCTGTGTAGCCTTGGTGGCCTATCATGTGCTTTGGTGGGTGATATCAGAAAGTCCCTACTTCTAGTGGAAATTAATCTGATTCTGATCATCCCAAAAATAAAATAAAAAAGCTCGATTAAAATAGAAAAAGCTTCAAATTTCAGCTTTACTAGTTGTTTGTTTAAATAACTGTTGGGAATTGAATAATTAAATTAATTCACAAAACCAACAGGACCAATCATAATGTTGTAGCAGCTTTTTGGAGGTTCTTGATATAACACCACCCACGATATCAAATTGAGAATCATGATTGATTATTCTATCTATTTAACAATTATTTATGACTTATATGTTGCATGGGACTATATATAAGATTTTTATTTTTTCTTCAAGAAAATGAACTGAAATACTGAAATGTGTCTATCTTTGCAAATAACTGAAATACTGACTCATTTGTGAAATACAAACTACAAACGGACATTGCAAAGATATTACTTGATGGACATGCTAATACTGATAAACATCATAATCCAAAATAAATAAATGGTTTCATTATGTGTAAATATGAGTAAATATGTAAAAGCTAATAAATGCTAACTATGATGCATGCCCATGATAATCATCATTCAAAACAAGATGGTCCCATGAGGTTAACATGATTAATCCAGCACTTAATCCCTTTCTTAATTATTCTCATAAATTATATATATGTAGTCATTTAATATTAGTAGTCTACTAATCTATATTGAATGAAACTGTTGAAGACGTCAAATATATTTCAATAGAATAATAGAATTGATAAGCTTACAAGGAGAAGATGTTTGGATATGATCAAATGACAAATCAAGTTCTCAAAATAAGAACTGGATTTTAAAATAAACTTATAACCTAGAGTCGTTATATGAGTTTCAAGATTTTTAATTTTAAAACTTATAACATTTACATGAGTTTCACAATTTTAATCTTGTAGCAACACAAAATCATTAGACAACAAACCATTCAGTTTAGATCAATGAATATAACATGCAAAATATGAGATATGATGAGAGATCACAACTCCTTAAAGGTTTCCATTGAAAGTGGATCATGAGGACTATGGTAATTGCATTAAAAGCACCAATTCCCTTCACTTTCTTTTTACAATTTTTGAATCTCTTATCTCTCACTCTCTTTCCACAACTACAAGACTCCTATGACTGTAAAAGCAAGAGAGAGATGAGAAAACAGCAAATACTTAAAGAATGAAATAAAGAGGAAAAAAGCTAGTCAATTGTTTAACTCACACTCTCTCCCTATCTCTCTCTCTCTTTTCTCATATTCTCTAAAATTGGCATTGGCCAGATGAAAAAGATCTCCATCTTCTTCTCTCGCTCTCTCTAAGTTATTCACTGTCTCTCACACTCTTAGTCTTCTGTTTCATGCAAGACTCAAAGGCCTCACCTGCAAGGTATGCATATTAACTCACTCTTTTAATCACTGCTTACTCAATTTTTGGATTTCCTTTTTGTTAATGCAATTTTCAACATCAATCAGGATTTAATAAAGACTCACATAACTAAGTAAATGTATGGCGTTTTCTCTTAAAAGCAAATGCAAATACCACATCACATTCTCATTCTTGTTAGTTGTTATACATAACTGGAGAGGTTGCTGTCAAATCAAAACAAAAAAAAACTTGGAGAGATCAAATTCTCATATGGGTTTATATTATTTATACATAGTTTAATATATTTGTACCAATCCCATGTTTTCTATGTTTGGTTCCAAACCATATATGCAGCAAACCATATGTGCAGCAACCCATATATACAGCCCCAGTATTCACGCTCAAAATGATTCCTTGATCATAATTAATTATAAAAAATTTAACTACTTTTTTTTTGTTTTTTGTCATCTTATTTTAATTATAAAAATTATGATCATAATTAGTTAACTAATTTTAACTACTTAGAAGACATAAAGATGATGTATTCTTTTATTATTTGATGAATCCAAAGGCATCTTTGTTGTCAATGGTGATTAAAAAAAAAGGCTTTGTAATTTAACCCAAAACAAAAAAAGACTGTGTAACCTAGTTTGGGCCAATATTGGGCTTAATCTCTAAATAGGTATGTTCAATATATTATCAAGGGCTATTATCAATGGTTTGATTATTTTGTCGCCAATTATTGGTTGTTCTTTTAAAAGGACCATAAATATGCTACGAGATACGTATCAAATACAAACAAGACATGTACCAAATATACTAAGAGAAGATGCTTTGTTTTATCTGGGATTCATAAATTCAGAAAATATTTTCATTTATTAAAAGGTTACTGTCCTAATACAAGTGTTTTATTCTAATGAAAAACAGTTAATCTGATCCATATTTGGTAAATAAATAAAAATCTTAAAACCAACTATTAATTGTTTCCTTGTCGAGGTCACAAAGAAAAGAAAAAAAGTTGTTTAGTTTCCTTTTCCCTTTTTCTTTCAAAACCCAAACTTGGAATCTAAATACCCCATTTTTAGGAGTTGTAAGCAAATTAATTAGCTTCTCCAATTTCAAATCTCTTACACGCTTTGTAACTTTTAATTAACATCGATGCAGTGACGATTTATTTAGATTTAACGTAAATATTTAGTCATCACCAAAAAAAAATGTGTGAGTGTGACATGAAAAAAGTTATGGCAAACAGAAAACCTTGGTACCAGAGAGCTATGGCGGTCGCAAGATTCGCCACGAATTGGAGAACAATTCCTAAATCACCACCACCGGAGAATATTCGCCCGTTGCGAAACCCTAGCGTCAACAAATCATCCAATCAGCTAAGGAAATGCACGTCTCTCAAGGTAGCTGCGAATTCGTTCACTAGGGTTTGTCTCTGCGCTCCGATTGGTCCATACGACGACGTTTTCTTAAATTATGTCCCGCCGAGAAGAAGCTCAAGCTATCCTCCGTCGAAGCCTCTTCCGGTGGTGACCGAGACGGAGGCGAGGATGAGTGTGGATTCAGGGAGGAGGATATTTAGAGGGAAATCGTTGAAGGAGAATGCGTTGATGAGGAGATTCGTGGCGGCGGAAGAAGAAGCAATGATGGAGAATAGAAGGAGAGATCAAATGGAGATTGTGAGGAAGAGAAATCAGATGAGGAAGAAGAAGAAGCTTGGTCCTAGTCCTCTTAGTCGTATGGTTATTGCTGAAGATCATCAAGTTTGTCATCTATGATACTTTTTTAATCAAGAACAAAGAAAAACTCCAAAAACAAGAAAAGAGAGGAAGATTTTTTGTTTTGTTTTTAATTATGAGTTAATTAACAAGAAACCGCTGCCGTTTTGTTGATTTAATTATTTAGTTGGAAATTTTATCAAGGATGAAGAAGCTAAACAGGATTTAACTGGTTTATTAATTTGTTTTAGTCCGGTTAAATCTATCAATTGATTATCTTTGTTGATAATTTACTATTCATGGTATATGGATGCTTTAGATTGAAGACTGGTTGGTTCTTCAATCGTTCTCTCGATTAGAAATATAATAATCAATAGCAAGTCATCAATATATACCATTTACTTCCATTGTTTATCAGTATATGAATATATGAATGAGTATCAGTGTTATATAGATTTGATTTGTTTAATTTGAAAAAAATGGCAATGTAACCTATAGTCTTCGTGTATTATTGCATGCATGTATCTAAAACATTAAAGTATTATGTTTTCCTCGTAATTATGTAAGAAAGGTAGAAAACATATATTATGTTACATGCTTAGCTTAACTTGAAAGGCACTCAAAAGCTTCGATCTCTGTAGTATCTGACACCATGTGATTTAGACTCAGTATTTCCTCATGTTCCCTGTTTATAAACATTTATAGATCCAGATTTTCCCCTAAAGACTATAATTCATTCAATAATTATACCATAAACAAAAATCTACAAACAGATCGATATAATACTTCAGTAATCGTCATATCATGATTTCCTTTGAATATTATAACTTTTTGTGATTAATTCTTAGATGAAAATGTTAGCATTTATCAGAGTTAATGGGGGGGGGGGGGGGGGGGGAACATAATCTTCACGGATGTTTTCAAACGTGCCGAATGCATTAAACTATAGCACTTATCTTTAATTGACTCCTTGATAAAAAAAAAATTCATGCATCTTGCATCTGTTTCCTTATTCAATTTGTTTTTTTTCCCAAAGAAAAGTTTGGTTCCTTTTATATTCTTTGCTAATAACTATAGTTTTCTTTTTTCTATACGACATTAATATAGTAATCTTTCATTAAATAACAAATCTTTCTTTCTTTCCTAGCAATTCCAGTAAAGGAAATCAGTTTTTTTTGTTACTACTTAAAAACGTGGGTTTCATAATTTTTTTTTTATATTTTACTAAATTTAAGACCTTTTCAAATGTGTTTTGACTAGTAAAAAACAAACAAAGAAAATTGATAAATTATTATGAGAAATGTGAACTTAGGAAATGTATTAAAAAGATTTTCGTTTTCTTAGATTTTTTATATTTAACTTTTAATGATTTATTTAAATAAATTTGGACCCAAGTAAAATATAGTTCTGACTCCGTCACTGGTTGGGATGATTTTTTGCTATTTTCATTTATTACTGTAAGATTTTCCATCTTAATTAGAATAAGGGGTTTCATGGTTTATACAATTTTGAGATTTCCTATAAATAGGTTTTTGTTTTGTTTATGTTGAAAGTTTTACGAATTTTATTATTTCATTTTAACAATATAGTTTATGATTTTACTAACTCTTTTACTATTTGTTTCAAATAATTTACGAAGAAGAAAAAAAATCGAATACCCAAAGATCAACAACAAAGTTAGTATTATTAGCCACACAATCGTTTTTCTTAATACATAACATTGTATTCGAACTCGTCATATGGTATTTAGTTTTTTTCTATTCACCAGTTGATTCAAATGCATATAAGTCCCATATCTGTATAGTTGATCGTCGTATCTAGATAAATGAAATTTGGTTAAATGAAAAATATGAGAAATTTTAATTTGAAACAAAAAAAACGCACGCGCGACCGTTGTCAGCCTATGAAGAAGAAGGAATGTTGGGAATGGAGAGTTGTCTTGTCACTTTGGGTTAATTGCAAGTTTTTATTTGCTGGAGTTGTATTCCAAGCTCTTATCATATCATTATTACTTTCTAACATCGAACTCTCCATTTCTATTATTATTATTATTACCATTTTCCTTTATATTTTTCTTTTTGTCAAAGGCTTTAACAATCTCCTTTATATTACTGAAGATTGTCTTAAACAACAATTACACTTTTATCTCAAACATCAATATCAAGCTGGTTGAAATTTCATTATAATAAACAAATGATTAGTATTCTGTTTGGTATAACTGGTAAGATGACATGTTTTCAATCTAAGAAATGATCTTCTTTTAAACAATATAAACGATTACCATCTCACTAAAACATGTTTGACATGTGAATTTCACAATATAATATAAGGTATAGTATAGTTATTGAAATTAATAAGTTTTTTTGTTTGTTAATGGGTATAGTTGTTGAAGTTAAGTTTTTTTTGTTAATGGGTATAGTTGTTGAAATTAAGTTGATCCAATGGTTATTGGAAAACCGGGGTTTGAATACTTTCATTGCAATTTCAATTATGATTATCCAATGGTGAAAATATCTAACTTTTTGAATCCATAATAGCATATGCATTAAGATACTAGGTTTAATTTTTTTGAAATATTATTTATTTAAAATTTTCTTCTGTACCTAATATCTCCTGAATATAACCGTTGATGAGTGATGATTAATTGATTATTCTAAAGGAGACAGACAAAAGAAAGAGGGGGACAAAATTTTGACTTGACTGACATAAGTAATCTAAGAAGGTGAAATCAAGTGCGTGACACAGGCGTGTGGTCGTCAAAGACAAAGACGACCAAAGAATCAACCTCGTCGTCTACGATGAAAATTCTTGAGATTGGTCACAACAAGTTTTTATTTTATTTTTATTTTGGGCTACTTTAATACTAGCATCGACTGACGTAATCATGATAAGTGTACGACAGAATCCCTCCGCCAAACGGTCCAAACCTAACCGTTTTGGTCCAAAATTTATTTATTATTGGTAAACAGCTGAACTAATGTAACTCAACATATAACAATTATGATCCTACTTCTTTGGAGACTAGCTCTCATTATCAATCATCTAAGTATGGTTTAAGTTTGTCTTTATAATGAAGTAAAGTTAGACAACATTGGGTGAGAAAGTGGCCAACTAATTCTCTCTGTACCATCAATCTAAAATTATATTGATTTGATTTGATTAATCCAAAAGGTGGTCAGAGAAAAAAAGAAAAAGGTTTTAAATTACTTCCATCATACCAGCTAGACTCAGAATCAAAGTTGCAGACTTTTCTACAAATTCAAAGTAATTTAAGCTCCAAAAAAAACAAATATTAGAAAGAAAGAAAAAAATGTTAGAAAAGCAATAAGAACAAGAAGAGAATTAATAGGCAAGAGTCTTTCTGATTTCTTCTCTGGCTGCTTCTTTTAACTTTCTTTATCTCTGTGTATTGAGGAACAGCTTTTCTCTATTACTTTACTTCTTTGAGAAAGCCCATAATCAAGGTAAGTTAAATTATGTTGTTTTGTGATTATCCCGATGGTTTTTGTCTTCTTGGTGTTGGGAAAAAGATAAATTTTCTGGTCGTTTGGTCTGCCTAATTACAGAGTTGTGTACAATTTGTTTTTGTTGGTTTCTCTGATCTATCTTTTGTCTAAGATACCTCGGTATAAACCTGGGCAAAAATTATATCAGCATAAGTAAGTTTCCAGTCAATTAATGTGATTTAATCAGTTCACCTAATATAGGCTAGAAAGATAGAGTTCAATTTAAGATTTCTCAAAAGTTAAAAACTTTCCTTTTTCATGAAAGCTCAACAACTTCAAATCTTTGTTTTCTGGCAGTTTCTTCTTGTCATTGATTGCTCAAGTTCTTGAAATTTTCTTTTGTTTTAATTCTTTTGTCCGAAACTGCTGTTTCAGTTTGGAAAATGTTGTAGGAGTTTTTGAGGGTTGAAGCTGTTCCTCCTTGGTAAAACAGAGCAATTATGCTAACTTGCGCCGTCTTTACAAATCTTGGCCATCATCAAACTCTGTAAGCAGTAATGTTTATGAGCATGTTCTTGAATCAAGAAAAGCTTCAAAAATGTTTATGTTCTGTTTCTTGTTACGATTAACAGTTAAAAAGGAAAGTAATGTTCGAAAAATGGGAAAGAAAGGAAGTTGGTTTTCTGCAATCAAAAGAGCTTTTACGCCACATTCCAAGGACAAGCATCTAAGCAACAATAACGTAAGAAAGTTTTACCTTTGATTTCCTAAACTGAAATGATGATTGAAGTTTATACATTTTGATGTTTTGAAAGCAAGAACCAGAGAGAAGGAGCGAAAACAAAGAAAAGAAGAAGAAAGGTTTTGGAAAGAAGCCAAGGGATGGAGAAACCAATTCATTTCTTCCCATTTTTAGACAACCTAGTAGTATCGAAAAGATCTTATGCGAAGCCGAACGAGAGCATAACCTTGTTTTTAGGCCACCAAGTCCCACGGATCGAGCAAAGGCATCATCAGCCTCTGTTCCATCTCCTCTTATTAGGCCTGCTTCTCCTAAAATGCCTTCTCAGAGATATGTCTCTTCTCCAAAACCAATTTCGCCAAGAGTTGTTTCCTCTGGCGCCTCTTCTCCGAAGCCCCCTCCTCCAAAGCTTCCTTCTCCAAGAGCGGTTTCGCCTCAGATTGTGCAGCGACGTGAGTTTGTGTATAGACCAGAGCCAACTCTACTGGTCAAATATGCTGCTGCAACAAAGATTCAAGCAGCTTTTAGAGGTTACATGGTAATGTAAAACATTCTTGATTTTTGTTGTGTCACCATTTATCAAACAGTAGCGAATCCATAATTTAGGAGATGGAAACTTTTTTGTAGGCAAGGAGGAGTTTCAGAGCTTTGAAAGGTCTTGTCAGGCTTCAAGGAGTGGTTAGAGGACACAGCGTGAAGCGTCAAACGATGAATGCTATGAAGTATATGCAGCTTTTAGTCCGAGTTCAAACACAAGTCCAGTCACGTCGCATCCAAATGCTGGAAAACCGAGCTAGGAATGAGAAAGATGACACCAAATTAGCCTCTAGCCTTATGGTAAGTGCTCTCATGAATCTCTGGTTTCCAAGACAAAAGTTATCTCAGTTGGAATCATTTTGACATTTATTGTTCTTTCCCACAGTCTGAGGATTGGGACGATAGCGTGCTAACGAAAGAAGAAAAAGATGCGAGGCTGCATAGGAAGATTGATGCAATGATCAAAAGAGAAAGATCTATGGCCTATGCTTATTCTCACCAGGTATACACATTCATTTCTCCTTCTTCTATACTCACCGAAAATCTCCGGTTTTCGCCAACATTTCTCTCTTTCTCTGTTTAGTTATGGAAAAACAGTCCCAAATCTGGTCAGGACATTCGAACAAGTGAGTTCCCACTTTGGTGGAACTGGGTGGACCGGCAGAAGAACCAAAGCCAACCTTTCAGGCTAACACCAACACGACCGAGCCCGAGTCCTCAGCCTCAACCTAGTAACCAAAACCATTTCAGGCTCAACAACAGTTTCGAAATTTCCACACCAAACTCATCAAGATCCACATTTATTACTCCATCTAGACCCATTCATACTCCGAAACCATACAGTAGCGTCTCAAGATACTCACAAGGAGGAGGAAGAGCCACCCAAGATTATCCTTATAAAGATGACGATAGCCTCACAAGCTGTCCTCCATTCTCAGCTCCAAGCTACATGGCTCCAACTGTCTCAGCTAAAGCAAAACTGAGAGCAAACAGTAATCCAAAAGAGAGAATGGACCGTACACCGGTCACAGCCAACAACGAGAAGAGACGGAGTTCGTTCCCTCTTGGTTCGTTCAAATGGAACAAAGGGTCACTGTTCATGAGCAACAACAAGGGTTCAGGTTCTTCTACTTCTGGTGCTGTTGTGCTTGAGAAGCATAAGACACTCAAATCCGTACGAAATATGAGTATTGATTCCACTGTTTCGATGCCTGCAACATTTGGGAGGAAGGCTTTTAACAGATTTGCGTGATTTGCAACTATTGACTCTTTTTTCTCTCTCTTCTTCTTCTTTGATTTTTTTTTTTTATCTTACTTCAGTTTGATGAGTGGTGATGATTTTGAGTGATGTTTGTGATCTGGATTACGAGTTTACAGACGTAACATAATAAAAGTAAACAACAAAAGCAGAGGATTTGCATTGAACATTAGTGATGTTCTTTTCAAGTGTTTACAGCAATTTTTAGATTTCTGAGTTTTTGAGGCTAAACTAATTGATGGAAAAGATTGTTTCTAGGGGAAATTTTATAATTTCAAGAATCTAATCTACCATTTGTGTACGGGTTGAAGGACTTTCACGGCTCCAGATACTACTCTCTTTTCTCTGCAACCGTTTGAACGATTCCAGAACAGAGGTTAATTTCGAAACTCAGACATTTTGCTTTTGGGCCAAACAACAAACTTTAACCTTTTCTTTTGGGCCAAACTACAACATTGTTTTTTTGGGTCAGAACAATAAAGTTCTTGTAACTTGTAAGTAGTAACTACTTTTTTTGGCAGCTAATCTAATTTTAGCTGCGCAATTTTTTTATTTTAAATGTTGTAGTTTTCTATTTTGAAAATTTGGAATAAAAACAACAAATTAATTTGATCTGTAGGTTAACTTTTTTAACTAGATCAAATTTGCAATAATTGTTACTTAGTATACACAAGTCAACAAGGATGATAGATTCTAGAAAGTTGAAGACTTTTTATGCGTAATGTTCTACGAGATGATGTTAGAGTATATATATTAGGATTATAAGAAAAATTAAGGTCAATCCAATGATAAATTGGTGCATGTATCATCATTTTCCCTTTAAAAATGTAAACAAAACATATTTGTAGTCTAATTTTTGGTCAATGCTATAGTTGTGACAATTGATTTGTTTTTTCAATTGCTTTGATGCTTTCACACTGTTAATCCACAATGGATTAGTGATCTTAAAATATTCCTTGTTGCAAAATTTGACCAAAATTTCTTTTAATGCCCTGAAAGTCAACTCGTTTGACTTTTATATGTTTCATCTCAACACTCAAGAGATGATAATATCATACAGGATCATCAGTTTCCCCAAAAACCCAAAAACAGAAACAAAATATCAATGTCTCGTGAACTTTGTCTCTATCAAGCAATTCTTGCTCTGTTCCTTACTCTGTTTTACAATTCTCAAGGCTACTTCATCTCAAAAGGATCTGCAGGAATCGGCTTCAACGGTTACTTCACTTTAACCAACACAACAAAACACACATACGGTCAAGCTTTCGAGAGCGAACCACTTTCAATCAAGAACTCATCAACAGGTCTCACAACATCTTTCTCAATCAACTTCTTCTTTGCGATCGTCCCTGAGCATAACCAGCAAGGCTCACACGGTATGGCTTTTGTTATCTCTCCCACAAGACACCTTCCCGCAGCTTCCTCCGATCAATATCTCGGAATCTTCAACGAAACAAACAACGGTAAAGCCTCAAATAACGTGATAGCTATCGAGTTAGACATACATAAAGATGAAGAGTTTGGAGATATTGGTGATAATCATGTTGGGATTAACATTAATGGATTAAGATCTGTGGTCTCTGCTTCTGCTGGTTATTATGATGATAAAGATGGAAACTTTAACAAACTTTCTTTGATCAGTAGAAAGGTAATGAGGCTTTCGATAGTTTATAGTCAACCTGATCAACAGCTCAATGTTACTTTGTTCCCTGCTGAGATGCCTGTTCCACCTCAGAAACCGCTTTTGTCTTTAAACCGAGATCTCTCTCCGTATTTTCTTGAGAAAATGTACCTTGGATTCACTGCATCGACTGGATCGGTTAGAGCAATTCATTACATGATGGGTTGGTTTGTTAATGTAGAAGTTGAGTATCCAAGATTGGAGTTTGGTAGAATACCAACCCTTCCTCCATATCCAACGAAAGCCTCTAATAGAACAAGAACGGTTTTAGCGGTCGGCTTAACAATATCTGTGATTGTTGCGTGTGTTGCCTCATGGATCGGTTTTGTCTTCTATATGAGGCATAAGAAGGTTAAGCAGGTTCTTGAAGAATGGGAGATTCAATATGGACCTCATAGGTTTGCTTATAAGGAGCTTTTCAATGCCACAAAGGGTTTCAAGGAGAAACAACTTCTTGGGAAAGGAGGTTTTGGTCAAGTCTATAAAGGAACTCTTCCGGTTTCAGATGCAGAGATCGCTGTGAAGCGGACTTCTCATGATTCAAGGCAAGGGATGAGTGAGTTTCTAGCCGAGATATCGACCATTGGCCGTCTCAGGCATCCAAATTTAGTCAGGCTTTTGGGATATTGTAGGCATAAAGAGAATCTCTACTTGGTTTATGACTTTATGCCTAATGGAAGCCTTGACAAGTATGTGAACCGTAATGTGAATCAAGAACGGCTCAGTTGGGAACAACGTTTCAAGATCATCAAAGATGTTGCATCTGCTCTACTACACCTGCATCAAGAATGGGTACAAGTCATCATTCATAGAGATATCAAACCGGCTAATGTTCTACTCGACCAAGAAATGAATGCAAGGCTTGGAGATTTCGGACTGGCGAAGCTGTATGATCAGGGATTTGATCCTGAGACCTCTAAAGTGGCGGGAACTTTCGGGTATATCGCACCAGAGTTTTTAAGAACAGGAAGAGCAACTACAAGCACTGATGTTTACGCCTTTGGGTTGGTTATGCTTGAAGTAGTTTGTGGTAGAAGATTGACTGAGCGACGTGCAGCAGAAAATGAAGAAGTTCTTGTGGATTGGATCTTAGACCTTTGGGAAAATGAGAAAATTTTCGATGCAACAGAGGAAAGTATCCGTCAAGAACACAATAGAGGACAAATTGAGCTTGTTTTGAAGCTCGGTGTGCTGTGTTCGCATCAAGCTGCATCAGTTAGACCAGACATGAGTGCAGTAATGCGGATCTTGAGTGGCGTTTCGCAGCTTCCGGATAACCTTCTTGATGTCATAAGGGCAGAGAAATTTAAAGGATGGCCTGTAACATCAATGGAAGTATTACTTGATGTGAATTCAGTAGCTACATTGGCGTTTACAGAGTCTTTCGTCTCCAGTGGCCGCTGAAAACTTTTAAGT
>CM051381.1:13676488-13711307 GCA_028015245.1 Cardamine occulta | reverse complement strand
TTACCAAATAAAATCGAGTCTTTGGTTACCAAGAGGATATGCAAATCTGAGATTGGTGCACATTTATAATGACAGATTCGTTTGTTGATTTACAGCAGCGTCACAAAACCCATTGTAAGAACTGGACCTCAGAGTTTCAGACAAGCTTTTTAATACTTCTGTATTCTGATAATATCATACATAAATAATTTGATATCTCAATGGGCCATGACTATAATTATCTCGAAGAACCTCAAGCTATTCTTTCCCATCGGTCTTGTACTTTAGATTCTATGTCCCTTCACAGTTTATAACCTTATATGGTAAAATCCGGTCAGGCTTGACGTTAAATTTCAGTTCAGTATTTTTTATTATACTATATACGAAATTCACACCCTAAAGATCCTTAGTGGAGAACATGTTAATGGGTATTACAAGAACGGATTAAATGGGAAAACATATTTGAAATTCGTAAAATTCAGATCTTTGAAACGAAGAAGATGAAAAGCGTCAAAAATAAAAGAAGAGATTTGGATTTGGTAAAAGATAATGAATGTAGCGACTTGTTCGAGGCCACAATCAACATTAGAATCCTTGATAGGCACGGAGAATCGCTTTTTGTTATTGCCAACCTTCAAGGCAACTCACGCCATATTTATTTTGACGCCATTGCTCTGCAAATTGGCTTTTCTTTAAACAAATCTTAATCAAAAACTTTGAAAACCACAATAGAAACCCTAATAAACCGTGAAAATCTACTAGAAAACGAAAGTAGCTATCACTTAAAATCGAATGATTCTGAAAGATCATGCCTTTACTGATTTATATAGAAGAATCAGAAGCGGCTGCGGAGGATGAAGAAGAAACCCTAATTTCATTATTCATCAAACGAGATAATGAAGCTCAAGTTCCTAAAATGGGCCAAAAGGCCTAATATCACTTCTACATGGGCCTGGACCCTCAAAATAATTGCTCTGAGTTTATTATTTTTAAATAATGAATTATATAAATTGAATTCATTATCAATTTTTATTTTTTTTTGGATAAAATCATTATCAATTTATAAGTGGACGTAAAGTCTCAATTGATCTGGACCAATTATTTGTTAGTCTACTATTTACAGTGAAATCTTCGAAAAAGATTCTCCATAGTTAGAAATTTTTGAGATGTTTAACCGATTGATGCAATGCTATATGGGCCTGGACCCTCAAAATAATTTCTCTGAATTTTTTATTTTTTTTGATAAAGAAAATAGGCCAAAAGGCCTAATATCACTTCTACATGGGCCTGGACCCTCAAAATAAATGCTCTGAATTTATTATTTTAAAATAATGAATTATATAAATTGAATTCATATCAATTTTATAACTGGACGTAAAGTCTCAATGGAGCTGGACCAATTATTTTTTATGTCTACTATTTACAGTGAAATCTTCGAAAAAAGATTCTCCTAATTAGAAAATTTTGAGATGTTTAACCGATTGATGTAATGCCATCATTGAAAACAGAGTCAACAAATCAAGACATTATCGTATAACATCGAATGTAATAATGAAACCAAACTCTATATACATTCAACCAAAATAACCACACGTATCCAATAAACATGTCATTCATCAACACATACACTAATGCAAAGAGAATTTAGTATACTAATTCACCCACAAAATATACGACTTATTTGTCAACAAACAAAAAAAACGAAATATACGATTTTTAGTTTGCTACAGTAACCAATAAATATTACTAATAATAAGGATCTTGGCTATATAGAGTTATCATAACCTGGAAAAAATCTTCGTGGGCTCTAAGCAAATATAAAACTTACCGGAAGTCAGATTTTCCGGAGGAAGCAACACCAACTTGGCGACGGTGGCAGCAGCTTCATCCGCCGTGTGAGTCCCCTGACCACCAGTCATAGACGTACGAGTGAAACCAGGGCATAAGCAATTCACACTTAGTTTTTGCCCGTCGTAGCGTCGAGCCAAAACCCTAGAGTAAGCGTTTAAGGCCATCTTCGAGATAGCGTAGTCCGGCCAATTCTCTGGCCATCCTTGCTTCTCCCACGTCCCGCTCTTCACGTCCTCCAGAAACTGAGTCACTGTCGCATCTATTTGTTCATTCGTAAGGTCCTCGTTTTCTAGGATTTGTCTTATACTAGGACTTCTCAGTTTCTGTATGCCAAGAAACATATCGAAATGAGTCAAATAGATTCAACTATATAACCGGATTTGAAATGAGCAATATATATTTCTTGTTCCTCACGCATTTTGTTTATATTATTGGAATCTTGCGAAAATCGAATAGATGTTAAATGATAATATCTTTTTGATGCTCCTCGTCCTCGAGTTCCGAAATATTTCAATATGCAAAAACAATTACTTTGAAATAGAATAGGAGGAAGAAAATATGTTACGTTTAATGTGCCAAGCCTTGAGCTAATGTTAAGGATGCGGCTAGAGGAGACCGAACGGCGAAATAACGGCAAAAGCGTCTCCGTTAAAAGCTTGGCACCGTGGAAGTTGGTCTTAATGATGGTCTCTGGATCTTTGATGGAATTCTCGCCGACAGCGTTAAATGAAACGGCGGCGTTGTTCACCTAAGCAGAAAATGACGCCTTACTGATTCCATGGCTAAAAATTTCTCGAATTATAAACAAGTATTTGACAAAAAAAAAATGTGTAGAAGAGAAGGATATATATATCGAACAAATTCTTTTATCACTACTATTAAAGAAAACGTCATCAAATTTCTACGATCCGGTGGCGTTTGGTAATATATTTTATATTATAACTACTTTGTTAATATTTTATACAAAAGTAGCTGTGGACTAAATGTCTAGTTACATATACAATTAATGTATATAATCATTTAAATAATTATTCAAACATATATATTTAATTTGTAACTACCAGAATATCGAGTACTCCGAAGTTGCGACGGAGCCATGAGGCGAAGGCGGCGATGGAATAAGGATCGGAGATGTCAAGGCAACAAAAATGAATGTTTCGAAAGCCAATGCGGCGGAGGGAATCGGCGGCTTGGTTTCCATTTTCGGCATTTCGGGCGGTTAAGACGACGGTTAGTCCAAGCTCCAGTAACCTCTTCACCACCGCAAAACCTATACCTTTATTCGCTCCGGTCACCACCGCAGTTGTTTCTTCCGACCACCACCTTCAATGATCAAAACCAAGTTGAAATTAAGTACAAAATTATGTGGGAAGAGACTTTGTCCACACAACGTAAAAGAGATTGATTTAAGTACCTATTTGTTGCAGAAAATGGAGCGATTAGATGATCCATTTTTATTATTTTTGAAGACAAAAAGATGATATGGTATTGATTCTAATGAAGCCTTGATGAGGGGATTATATGTATATGAATTGTATAATCACATTGACTTGGGTTATATAAATAGACTTGGATCTGAACACATGCATATCGATAATAATAACATATGATTGTGTTTGTGTCTGGCGGTGACAGAAAATTATAAGAATAATATATCCAAGAACTCGTGAAAACGCCGTAAATAATGTAACTTTTTCTAATATATATGATATATACCAGTTAAGTCCATGGGTTCTTAGAAGATTTGGATATGTAACTATTAGTTCTTCTTGTCCACCTTAAACGTTTTAGATGGCTAAAACAAATTGATTTGCACTCTTCTAGGTTTTGAGATTATTGTTTCATGTGTTTGATGAAAGAAGTTTTGGCGACCAAAATTTACAATGCTAACTGGAAAGGTTAAGAGGCTGTGCCAAGAAAGGTTAATATAACAATGTTACACCTTCTCTTTGATTTTTCTCGTCACAAAACAACGGATGAAAAATGATAGCATCCAGAAAATATAAATATTCCAGGTTATATATATTTTTATTTATTCCACCATAGATGATGATAGAAAATTTGAAGTTAAAAGTATAGAAATTTATTTTTTAAATGACAACTTTTATGTGATAATATAGGTTCAAATATTGCATGCTTCTACATTGTTGTAGGTTTTGAATTTAAAGTTTTGCATTTTGGATTGGGTATTTAGCCTTTGGAAATAATTAGGTGGTCGTACTTTCTTGTATGTTTTGTCGTATATTTGATAATTATGTACTAACCAATGTGAAAATTTTCTGTGTTATAGATAAGTAATATGTGACCCCTAATTTGGCAATATTATGTAGTAATTCCTTGTATTGTATCTTATGTCATCAAGGAATCCTGAACTAAAATTGGCATCCTTTGTATAATAGAACTTTATTCACCTTCTTATTATTATTTTTATTTTTTGATAATTCTGATGATTCGGGTCAACGGCACCATGAACTCTGAATCAGGTCGCGGAGACTTTAATTCCCTAGCTGATTCACCTTCTTATTCAATTCAGTATTTTACATTTCCTATATTCACTCTCTTATTCTTTTGAAATAAATCATGTTTCGTGCCAGTTTTATTAAACGTGGTTCAGATCCGAACGAAATATCTCTTAGAATAGTTGATATGTGTGAGTACTGAGTATATATTATTGTAGTAGCATAGACGGAGCCAATTACCAAACATAGGGGTCAAATGACTTTGGTGGATTTTAAAAAAATCAATGAGTTTCTATCAAAAATATTAAATTGATCCATGTCAAATATGAGAATTGATCCTTGTAAATTTTTTGCGGTACATTACTTACCAAGCCCAATATATTTTATGTATTTTTAGTTATAAATTTTTTTTTGACCCTGATGAATGTTTATTGACAAAGTTTTGAATGTATTTCACGTGCTGCAATTAAGAAACCCCATTATCCATTTAGAAATTTATGTTTATACTTTTTTGTAAACAACTACTACTTGGTTCAAAGTAGTTAGTGAGATATAGGCACGTGCTTGCTTCATCATTGGCTTAATTAACCCATAAAGTATCATTTTTTATCAAAATGCAATAGGGCTTTATTAATATGTAGTTAGCTTTACCGCCACATTTGATGGGCTCTAAGTATTGGAGCATTGTACATGATATATAATATAGCCCATATATAAATGTTGGAGATGATTTTTTTGTCGACAATTATACCGCGATACATAGACAAGATTTTGTTCGGGAAACTAGTCGACTTTTTAGTTTTTAGACGACCAGTATGCGGTGGATTCTCGCGCTCTAACCCACATTAAAAATAAAATAAAGATTATGAGTTGCGGTGGCTCGTCTCTTGGATAAATCCAATGAACATGTGTAACTATTTTAATGCATGATCGGTTATGGAACGTTATGCCAACTACAAGGATGGTCTTGAGTAATTCATAAGTGAATATTAATGACAATGTCTGACGACCCATGCAGAATCGATTACATGATCATTCACACACACATCTCACACTAAAAGGTGTTATGACTTCACGTCAGAAATATCGCATTTCCTCCATTAATCTATCAAAATCTCTGGTTTGGACCTAATTTGTCTAACCGTACTCGTCTCCCCCGTGACCTTCAACCTCCTATGGAGAAGTTTTCCTCTGCCTCTAAAACAACCCTTCTAAACTCACCTAATTAAACACTATATTAGGCCTCTAATCACTATTTGATCATGCCTAAAACTAAACTATCTCTTTCTTCCCTCTCCCACCTTTCATTGTCTTTTCGAATACCATAGTGACCATGTTATTGTCATAAGAACGTCACTCCAGCCATAAGCAATCAAGAAGAACCAAATCTCAATACGGAATCTTACCAAAACTGGTCATAGATTTGAAGGTTTGGTGAGGCAAAGAGATGATAGCTCTCAATACGGAATCTCCTAAATGTTAAATATATCAACCAATTAATTGGAGACAAAATTAATATACATGATTTGCACATCGTGCTATGTCTTTAAATAAAAAACCTCATGAACACATTATTTATTTACAGTCTTTGGTCAGAGGAGGGGTTTGGTGAGGAAGATATGAATATTATCATAAAACTTTAACAGAAAAGGGAATCTTTCTGGTTTAAACACATGAACTAATGCCCATGCACCCAAAAGAAGAAAAAAGCTAACTAGTTAAATGACTTCAATAATCTTGGCCCTTGACTCTGTTCCGAGAGCAGACAAGTGAATGCAATCCGCTAGGGTTTATCTACGGTTTCACGCCATTGCCATTGCTCTTTAAAGTAGGTTTACTTAAACAAATCCAAACAACAAAACTTCAAAAGCAACAAACAAAAACATAATATAACTATAAAGTAAAGCTCAAGGATTTAAAGAAACAAGAACTTAGAGATTAATCTGAAGTCGAAGGCTTTACTGAGTCATATAGGAGAATCAAGAGAGGATGGGGGAAAACCCAAATTTCTTGACTTATCAAATGGATACGATACAAAATCTCTAGAAAGATTGAATATAAATGGTTCATTAAAACTAAACTTCTCTTATACGTATTTGTTAACGTCATTGTACCAAATGAATCCAGAACAAGACCAAGTAGTACTTCAATTGATGTTTCAGTCATTCCTCTTAAGCTCTCAGCCGTTATGACATCAAGAAGATTATCCGGAAGCTGCGAAACGCCATTTAAGATATGCATAACTGCACTCATGTTAGGTCTCATCGATTCCACATGATGAGAACACAACAGACCAAGCTTCAAAACAAGCTCAATTTCTCCTCTGTTTTGTTCTTGGCATATACATTCCTCAGTCGCATCGAAAATCTTCCCATTTTCCTAAAGCTCTAAGATCCAATCCACAAGATCTTGTTCATTTTCCGCTGCACGTCGCTCAATCAACCTTCTACCACAAACTACTTCAAGCATAACCAACCCAAAGGCGTAAACATCAGTGCTTGTAGTTGCTCTTCCTGTTCTTAGAAACTCAGTTGCGATATACCCGAATGTTCCCGCTACTCTACATGTCTCAGGATCAAATCCCTGATCATACAGCTTCGCCAGTCCGAAATCTCCAAGCCTGGCATTCATTTCATGGTCGAGTAGAACATTAGCAGGTTTGATATCTCGATGAATGATGATTTGTGCCCATTCTTGATGCAGGTGTAGTAGAGCAGATGCAACATCTTTGATGATCTTGAAACGTTGTTCCCAGGTGAGCCGTCCTTGGTTCTCATTTGTTTCACTACTGGTTATATACTTTTCAAGGCTTCCATTGGGCATAAAGTCATAAACCAAGTAGAGATTCTCTTTATGCCTACAATATCCCAAAAGCCTGACTAAATTGGGATGCCTGAGACGGCCAATGGTCGCTATCTCGGCTAGAAACTCATTCATCCCTTGACTTGAATCATGAGAAGTCCGCTTCACAGCGATCTCCGCACCAGAACCCGGAAGTGTTCCTTTATAGACTTGACCAAACCTCCTTTCCCAAGAAGTTGTTTCTCCTTGAAATCCTTTGTGGCATTGAAAAGCTCCTTATAAGCAAACCTATGAGGTCCATATTGAATCTCCCACTCTTCAAGAACTTCTTTAACCTTCTTATGCTTCAGATAGAAGACGAAACACACGCAGCAATCACAGATACTGTTAAGCAGACCACCAAAATAGTCCTTATTCTATGAGATGCGTTCTTCGGATATGGAGGAAGGGTAGGGACTACGTTTAAGTGAAACACTCGAGGAAAGACTCCTTCATCAATGTTCACTTGCAACATATAATAGAGTGCTCCAACATCTCCCGTTGATGCCGTGCAGCCAAGATACATCCCCTCCAAAAAGTAGGGCGAAAGATCTCTGTTTAAAGACAAAAGCGGTTTCTCTGGCGGAACAGGCATCTCAGCAGGGAATACAGTAACATTGAGCTGTTGATCTGATTGACTATAAGCGATTGAAACCTTCATTACCTTGCCGCTGATCAATGAAAGGTTATGGAACTTTCCATCCTCATCATCATAGTAACCAGCAGAAGAAGATTTAACAGATGTCAAGCCATTAATGTTAATCCCAACATGATTATCATCAATATCTCCAAACTCTTCATCTTTATGTATATCTAACTCGATAGCTATCACCTGATTGGAGTTTTTCCCGTTGTTTGTTTCGTTGAATAATCCGAGGTAGTGATCAGGGGAAGCTTCGGGAATGCCTCTTGTAGGAGAGATAACGCAAGCCATACCGTGCGAGCCTTAGTGCTTATGCTCAGGGACGATCCCGAATAAGAAGTTGATTGAGAAAGATGAGTTCTTGATGGGAAAGGAATCGGGCATGAAAGCCTGACCGTAGGAATGCTTCGTGGTGTTCGTTAAAATGGCGTAACCTTTATTGTTTAAAGTTGCAGATCGCTCCAGGGTCAAGGTGCCATGAGAGTTGTAAGTAGATGAAAACAGAATAAGCAACAGAACAAGAACTATTTGCAAGACTTTGTGTTCTCGAGACATGTTCTTGTTTGTTGTTTTGGCTTATGGGAAATGTTATAATCTTTATGTGATATATATATCATCTCATAAGAATTAAGTAACAAGTAAGAACATTAAAATTTCAAATCGTTTAAGTAGAGTCGAAATGATGGGAACGAACCTTCTTGTGTTATTTTTTAAAAAATGTATTTAAGCACATGGCATAGATTAAGCCGTAAAAATTAAGGTTCTCTTCTAATCCTTATTAGATTAAAAAGAAATTATAGTGAGGGTTGGTAGAGCGTGTCCTAATCCTAATATAAACCATTGACTTTCTGGGCATAAGAACAATTGTGGATCAAACTTGCAAAAATAGAAATTTTTAATGATCTTGCAAAACGTTTCAGGATTAAATTACTAATAACAACAGTGTGAAAGGCATAAAAAGCAATAACCAAACAAAGCTTTCTTTTATCCACAATCGTAGAATATTACAGAGCACAAAAAGAAAAAAAAACAAAGTTTAGCAACCAAAGTTTGGTCCATAAAATGTAATAAAAACAAGATTTTGACATGTTTTAGTGTAGACTCCGACACATTTTTATTGCTCTACAGGAAAAAGTGAAGTTATTATATGTCATTAATTTGTCATGGCTTGATCATTACAAATTTATATTATTTAATTTATTAAGACACTTCCAATCGTTCTACACATCAAAGTCTAGAGTTTTTTGGTTGATAAAAATAATAATCAAATTTGGGATAATTCATCTTGTCCAATTTCATATAATTAACCATTTGGGATTTCGGACAGAAATGTTGAACAATACATAGACTAATGATGGATGTCCAAAATCACTTTCACTAATGCCTTATTGATCAAAAGTAATTGCTTAGCACTCAGACTGCAATTATAGAAGACAGCAATTTTGCAGAAGTAGACCAAGTTGCTGTTGTTCATACCTCAGGCTGCATTTTCTCGACCTCTTCTCTGATTGACTGGAACAGCGGGGTTGATAGATATCGCTCCCCGAAGCTCGGGAAAACAACCTGAAAAACCAAATTCATAGATTCATCCACATGTCAAGATTTAATTCCATAATCAATCTCTTTACTGGCTTCATAGATGATCTTTCTACACACAAGATGTAAAAAGCTAACTAGCAAAGTGACTTTAGTGTTTGATTCTTTAGGTTTAGTATTGGACCATGAACTCGAGAGACTTGTATAATCCTAAAATCATCTTGTGATGTTTTTATAAAGCAGTCCAGAGATTTTGAAGCTAAAAGACTTTTGAATCACCCTTTGCGACTTACAGCTATGAGTTTTCCAGCATTCTCAGGTCTCTTTGCGACTCTGATTGCAGGAGCAGCAGCAGCTCCAGATGATATCCCAACCTGAAAAAATTATTACCTTCACGTATAAATCTTGTGTAATTCACCTTTCACACCCAACATGGTAACAAAACATCCATGTGGTTCCCACTTCTATACTCAGAAATCAGAAATAGTAGAAAGAACTAACCATCAAGCCTTCCTTCAGAGCTAGTTGCTTTGCGGTTTCTATAGCTTCATCACTTGAAATCTGGTAAGAAGATAGTAATTAACATGCCAATAAGAGTAACTGATGAAGTTTAAATCTCAGAAATTGGAACACTAAGCAAATTAAAATAGCAGATGTCATGTGGAAACCAGATAATTGTATAATCATACAAAATCCAACAAGATAGATCATACTGCTATGACTTCATCCATAATTTTCTGATCCAAGTTCTTAGGTATAAATCCAGCTCCAATTCCTTGAATCTTGTGAGGTCCTGTATTCAAATACAAGAAAAAGATAAAGATAATAATACATTGATATTAATTCATAGCACAAAAGCATGGAAATTTTTTCTGATTATATAAACTGTCTGTGAGTCTTACCCGGTTTGCCACCAGAAAGTATGTCGCTTTCAGTGGGTTCTACACCAATGACCTAGTACATGTTAACGTGAAATAGTTTTAAGTACGAATTTTACTACTTCAATGAACAAGCTCTCTTGTCTAAGTAAAACCTGCAAATGTACTCCAGCAAAGATGGAACCTTTTGTTTTGTTTTGTTGCCTTTACCTGCAATTTGGGGTTTTTCTCTTTAATGAATCGACCAACACCAGTGATAGTTCCACCAGTTCCAATGCCTGCAACAAATATATCCACCTTCCCCCTTGTATCTTCCCAGATCTCAGGACCAGTAGTCTCGTAATGAATCTGCATATATTTTAAAGACATAAAATTGCAGTTTACAAAAGTGACAAGAGAATCCCACTGAAGATCATGCCGATTCATATTCATGCAACTAGGTTGAACCTATCTGAAATAGGATCAGCCACTAGCATCTTTGCTTGTACTAAGTAAGAGGAAAACCACTTCAGTTGCACACTTCGCGGTACTCTCCGAAAACTTAACCTTTCAGTTTTACTCTTATGGTACATGACTAGAGCTAAAACCAATTCATGACACAAATTATAACAGGGAAAAATATACACCACAAACCTTTGGATTGGCAGGGTTGTCAAACTGTTGGAGCATGTATGCATCGGGAGTGGCTTTCAAGATTTCTTCAGCCTTCTGAACTGCTCCAGTCATGCCTTTTGCAGGATCTGTTAATACAAGCTCAGCTCCAAATGCCTTTAAAAGAACCCTTCTTTCCATACTCATGGATGCTGGCATTGTCAAGATAAGCCTATAGCCTCTTGAAGCAGCGATGAAGGCTAGGCCAATACCCGTATTTCCACTTGTAGGTTCCACAAGAACACTCTAGACAAGTGCAGTAAGAACATGAAGTCAGAAAGCTGACACAATTATGCAGGATTAACCACCAAAACTGGTCGCATCCATAAGTCTTTACAAAAGAAAGATCAATCTATAATCAATACCTTTCCAGGTGCTATAAGTCCCTTTTGCTCAGCATCAATAACCATACTATACCCAATCCTGAAATTCGTTAAACGTAAAAGTTTAGACTTGAAGGGGCTCAACTAACTAAAACATATAAAGAAACAAAAAAGACTCAGTCTACACACCTATCCTTGACACTGCAACATGGCTCCATGATCTCAAGTTTGGCAGCAATATTCGCAACACAACCTTTTGCTATACTATTCAAGTACACCATAGGAGTTTTCCCAATCAGCTGAATCAAGTCAGAACAGATGAGAGAAAGGTAAGTAAATTCTGAACCATTTGAGTTTCCAAGCAAAACCAAATTCACATAAGCAATCGAGTAAGCGCATGTATGCATCAGAAATAGCCTGCCACATCGATGAGAAAAGCATCTGAAATGCTTAAAAATGAAAAATTCCACATTTTGCATTCTCCATAAGCTAATAAAGTTTCAAATTTTAGTGGAAAATCACACTTGCGACATTCACCAATTTAGCTTGGACCTCTTATAGATAGATAGATGCCTTCCATTTCAATTAAAATTCTACGAATAAAAACCAATCTAACCTGAGACACATTCTCAGCAATGTTGAGTCCATCAACTCCAATCTCGCGCTTAACGGCGTCACACACAACAGATGGATCTCGTTTCAAGACATCCCCAAAGCTCCGACTCTGACCTTTCATTGCTAGAGAGAACTCAGAAGAAGCCGCACGCGTGGAGAAGGGGAGAGAAGAGATTTCAGGCGAGCATCTGAAATGACGGAGACTAGAAGAAGAAGAAGTCAACGGATTAAGGAAGAGAGCTGAGGAAGAGGCTGCGGCCATGGATGTGTTGTAGCTTCGCTTTCCCAAAAGTGTAAACAGGAATTGAGATGCGAGCTTAGCTTCGTGGTTAAACCTTGAAGCCATGAACATCGCCATGATCCTACTTTTTTTTATTTCTCGGTCGATTGAATTTCAGATACGACGGTCCATTTTCAGACCAAGCTTTGGACTTTTATAACTTTATAAGTTTCATTTGATCTCGACACCAAATATTTTAATTTTCTGGGTTTTTTTTTTCTATAATAGATCATTCTTTTTTGGTTCAATTGTTTTATTTATCCAGGATTTTTGTTAAAAGAAATTTTATTTATTTAAATATTTGGTCAATGATTTAAAATTTATAGTTTTGATCACCAACCAAGTGACCACACTGACTAGAAGTGAACGTGGAGAATGTGTTCTTCTTATTCGTCCATTTCTCTTGGTGGAAAACTTATGATTATTATAGAAAATTAAATTATACATATACATGATATAATTTTCTATAGAATTTTTTTTTTAACACAGAATAAAAGTTTGTTATTTAGAATATAGTATGTGGTTTCTCTTTAAGGATAAAAAAAACCACAGAAGATAAAATCAAAACTATTTAAAAATAGAGTATGATATTTTGTAAAAATAAATGTTTTTTTTCTATAATTTACACATTGGAAAATCTGTCAAGAGTTTAGTTGATATCATTAAATATGAGTTTATCCTATTGGGTTATGGATATCTATTAGATTTTTCAAAAATCTTATATGCCAACACAATACAGTATTGTTTCATAAAAATATTTTTAAAAATAATATTTAAAATCACAAAATCGAATAATATTCTTAAACCAAAATAATAATTTTGGCGAAAAAAATCGTGAAATGACATTTTCTCTCCAAAACCATAACTCTCAGAATTTTACTATCTGCCAAAATCATGAAATCGAGTTTTTTTGCGAAAAATTGTGAAATGATATTTTTCCGCCAAAAACTCAAAATCTCAGAATTACTTTTTGTGTCAAAACAATAAAATTTCAAAACTGTTTTTTTCCGCCAAAACTGTAAAATAACAATTTTGGAAAGAAAAAAAATCGTGAAATGTCATTTTTCCGCCAAAAACCCAAAATCTCGGAGTTATGTTTTTGTTCAAAACAGTAAAATTTTGGAGTTGATTTTTTTCCGCCAAAACCATAAAATAACAATTTTGAAGGATAAATCGTGAAATGACATTTTTCGCAAAAAATCCAAAATCTCGGGAGTTACGTTTTTGTTCAAAACAATAAAATTTTGGAATTGATTTTTTCCGCCAAAACCATAAAATAACAATTTTGGCGGAAAAAATCGTGAAATGACATTTTTCTGCCAAAAACTCCAAATCTCGGAATTATGTTTTTGTGCCAACACCATAAAATTTTGGAACTGAATTTTTTCGTCAAACCCGTAAAATTATAATTTTGGCGGAAACGTTATGAAATTATGTTTTCATTAAAACAGTAAGACAATATCAACAAACGTAATGTCTACTACGTTTATAAAGTTTATAAAAAATTATAACAATAATCGTTAAAATAATTCTGTCAATATATATATAAAATTATATCAATAATTTAATTTGTGTTTTTAACAAATTTTATAAATTATTTGTTGATATAGTTATTTTAAAAACAAATTAAATAAAAAACACCAAAAAAAATTAATTCGGGTACCCGTGGGTATACCCGAAATCTGCGGATTTTTTTTGGGTTAATAGAATTTAGGTTTTACAGGTTATTTTAAAAACGGGTCTAAACCAGGCGGGCTCAAAACAGGCTCGGATCGGACCGAGGTTTTTAGCCCACCGCAACATCCCTAGGTCCATGGGTCACATCACAACTACCTATAAAAAGAGAAGAAAGAAACCCACATAGCTAGAATCTCTGACCCATATCAGCAAATACAGACCAACGGTAACTTGTCAATCTCCTTTTGAATTTGTTTCATCTATTTTGTTTTATGCTCTCTATTTCACAGTTGTAGTTTTCATGAAGTTTCTTGTGTAACTGACACTTAAACTAAATTGATGAAATTATCATGTCTTCATCAATCTTCAATGTTTTGCAAAGAGAGTCACAAGAAGACATGATTATTTCTCTGTTTTTTTTTCAAGGCAATGAGCTCCCCCTGTTTTATAGGTAAGAACATGCCAACAAGAGAAAGCTTACCAAGAATTCTATTATTGAAGTTTCCTACATGATAAAATTAATTATTTCTACTGAGGTAAATTTATTATAAATTATGTGAAACACGAACCTGATCACTTCCAAATATTCATTACCAAGTATATTCATCACAAAAAAAAAAAAACACAAAACTATTTTAGAGGAAAAGGAAAACAAAATTCCAAGACCAGCAAAAGTGTGAGATTGAACCAAGTATATTAGGCAGCAGAAACCCATTTGCCTACCTCATAAGGATCCGCATAGTAATATAGCTTAATCCTGTTTGCTAAAGACAGTCCTGCAGCAAAAGGAGAAGCCCGACCACTCAATTCATCAGTCTCTGCGGGTTCATCTACAAAAGCTGCTACATCTCCAAGCAGCTTAAACGATACTCTGTGTGCTTGAATCTGTTTGGGGAAGTCAAAATACATTTGTGTTCCAACTTTCGCCTCAGGCAATCTGTATTCCGCAATTGTTACCATTTTGTACTGTTCCTGTAGAAACATTTTTTGGATCCACTTATTAGAAGATTTCGCTTTATGAGGATTAAAAACACCAGGGGGAGGAGAAAATGTAGATACCTGAAGAACAGATACTTGTATATACAAGACGGCTGGAGAGACGTGTCTATCTTCCATTATGATACTTGCCGGGTCCCAAATGTCAACTACATCTGAAGAAGGCGAGTGGGTCACACGAGGCCTTATGGCGTTAAAAGCATCTAAACGGAATCCAGCAGCTAAAGGTGAAGCAGGTTGGAGATAAAGTTCCAAGGCTAGATCATTCTCCATTGGTCTCTCAGTCTCGAGTGGTATCTGGAAGATGAGAAAACAAAGATTAGTGACAATAAAGGAAATGCCATTGAAAAAGGCGAAAGAACAAGTAATTCTATAAGGTACTAACCAGGAATCTATTCAAACGTGGGGCTCTGTCCAGCCAGTTTCTTACGCTCATGCTCCCAACACTTTGTAATGATGCAAGCGTTTGTCCCTCACGGTGGTTCCAGTGATCAAGATGCGTTTCGCATGAAGACAAGGATCATTCTCAATGGTTGCTCCAAACGAGGCCCTTCGAGGAATTGGAGCAAATGGGTTCTCATCCAAAGATAAGAGATCAATGTTTTTGTCCAAACTAACTGAGCTAGATCCAAGCCGAGGAAGACGCAGTGTTATCCATATAATGCGGCAGCAAACAGGATTCTTGAAAGCAAATTTTATATGCCTAGGTGCTCTACCATCTCTACCAGACTTTTCTGGACCATACAGCTCAGGCGAAGATCTAATAAAGGACTGTACATCCCACTTTCCCATCAAAGTCCGTGCTTCCTTATTTATGTTGCTGCTCGCCCAAATTTGGACCTGCAATGAACACATAAAATGTTGAATGACTGCAATCATGCCATTATTGTGACAGCATTATCACGTAAGTTATGGCATGGGTTAACAAGAATTCAACTGAAGATATCAAACTTACGGTAGGAGCATCAGCATCAGAGTAACCACATGGACTAATGAGTAGAATCACACTGCTGACATCTGAAAGGCTATTGAGAATGATGACAGCTTCAACAGAGTTCGCAGAAGGAGGAGCTTTCCAGTAGGCATTACATGAAGCCAGATTCAGAGGGGTGAGCAATGAGAAAAATGGTGCTGAATCAGTCTCAGTTTCGACCTACATTGCATTATGCAAACATCCAAAAGAGAGAAAGGAGGATTAGGTATCATATAACAGCCCTTTTCAAAGATAATGAAGTGATCTTAGTAATTTTAAAACATATAAGAACCAATTACCTTATGTAAGAAGCTTGCATATGGGAACTCAGCAAGTGACTCATCTTGACCCAGAATTTGACGAAGGAAATTCAAGTCTTCTCGATTAGGAGAAGGTTGACCTCTAACAGTAAGATGATTGGAAATGTTAGGTCCAAATACCTCATTCCGAGCTTCCCGACCAGCATTATCAACACGGCCACTTCTTCAAGCTGACCAAAACCCTTACATAATCTACAATCAAGGCTTCAAGCACTATCGAGCTGCAGCATCTTTTACAGATGTAATGATTTGAACCTATTGAAGTAGCAGAGCCATCTGTGAGGCTTCCAGCTCCATTCGCAGTGTCCCTGGAGTAGGACTTTGAAAGCAGAAGAGCTCCTTTTCCAGCACAACAAAACTTGCAAGCTTTTTTCATACATTGGAAACACAAGAACACTGAGCCAGACTCTCCTCCTGAACTCTTGGTAGAAGATCCAACTGGACTTTTATTGACCTCGGCTCGGACTTGACACTTTCCGCCATCACAACCCTCACCAATTCCGGTTATGTTCCAGAAATCTATCACATTATTTTCCAGCTTCCCTAGATCAATAGAAGCTATAAGTTTATCTTCAAGAGAAGCCTGGCCCAGAACTGCAAGTCCATTTGCCATTCTGCACAATCTTCCAATATATAACTCGTCATGGGAAGAGTTTGGATTAATGGTAGCAGGATCCATTCCAATTGATAACAGTGCCCTATCTCTTTCTGCTGCAGAAATATTTAGACGTAGACGTTCAATTTCAAGCTTCATAGCTTCTACAAACTCAAGCTTCTTTCCCTGTATTATATTAGACGTACAAGAACTAAGTTTACCCATAGAAATGGTACTTTAAGAAGAAATATAACATGTTAGAAGAGTAGCTAAACCAAGAAAAGAATCATACGATCAGATATAGTTTGTGAGAAGAATTAATTGCATCTCCAGATACCAATTTCCCTCTTCAAGTTCAATTTAATAAGGGTGAAGAAACATACCATGTTTGGACCCGCAAGGGACTTTACACAATTCAAGTACATATGAGCACCACTTTCCTTAGGCCTTTTATCTTGTGGGCAAGACCCGCCAGGAACAGTTTCAGAGCCACGATATTCAACAACTGCTTGGTCTAAGAAATCAAGCATGTCATTTCCTCCACTTGCAACACATTCCACCGCTGGTTGTGGGAAGGGGTCAGAAGAAGAGACCTCTCCTGTTAAAAGGTCAAGCAGATTACTGGGGAAAGGATCTTTCTGTTGTACTGGTGTGGACACAGTTTCAGTCTGTAAAGATTTTGCAGCAAACGGATTCAAGTCAGAACAAGATGAAAAAGGAATTTCATCTTCATCTGGTTTCCTAGCAAGTTCAGCTAATCTTCCTCCAGTACGTTCGCCAGTAAACATATTTCTCCATGGAAGAGAAATTCCGAGGACTTCTATCTGCAGCACAAACACAATGCAGAAAAAGTGGTTGTTTTAAACTGTTTCCTCTTTTAATGATGGTTATTCACAAACTTTAACTAGTTCAGAGCATGATGAAGTAGATAAACCAATATTCACAGTTTTGAAATTAGTAAATACCTGACCAAGAGTCATAGGAATTCTAACAGAACCAGCTGGATAAAACGTAACAGCAACTACACGGGTTAAGAAGTCCAACTGCCCTTCTAGTTCTTCAAAATCATACAGCAGCGAAAGACTTGATGTATCTTTTTCATGAAGACGTGCACCAGCTCCAGTAACAGCCATATCCTCAGAACTAATTGACCCTGGTAAGGGTATCAGAAGATTTGTACCATTTGCACAGCGTGGTATTGAAGCACCCTGTCCACAAAACATAATTACAGGCAATCGGTAATCCAGTTGAACTAACTTGCATGGAAGTCTACATGATCTCCTCCAAACAATAAAAGAGAAGGGACAAGACCTAAAAGAGAGTCAACCTCAACAACCAATTTAAGGTCCTCTATGTGGCGTCCAGTTCTCACGTCCACAGTGGATGGACATGTCAAATCATCCGCACCGTGGGAAATGGTAAGTAGAAGTTGACATACATGGCAAGGCTCACTGAGATAGATAAATAATTCAACAACATCTGCAGCTTGTGGACATAGCTGCAAAATATATAAAAAGCAGGGAAAATTTTCAGCTCAAGTCTTTAAGTAACGAGAACTAAGAGGTAATATTATGTCCAAGTGGAGGTACCCAAGTTATGTCCTTCCTCTTGATACTCAGCAGACTGGACCCATCATTGGAACTTTCGGACAGGCTAGGTACAGGTTTCAGAAAGAAACCACATGGTCGAGAAAGTACCTGGTGTGAATATTGTTGCAGTGAGCAGTAGACTGAGAATTTTAAAAGCAAGAAATTGTAGACTCTACACATCCACGAAGAATTTATTCTATTAGGAATCATCTATTTACCAAAAAAAAAAAAAAAAAAAAAGCATCTGTCCAACATGAAACAAAATCAACCTAGGCGCAAAAATGTGATTCATACTTTCGAGCAGTTTATATACATGGAAACAGTGAGCTGTAAAATGGGAAGAACTTTACTGAAATTGTGCCAATTTTCTTACATGTAAAGGCTGGACAGGAATTGATGGAAGATGCTTAAAAAGCCTCATTCCCAGAAACATCTCCAGCTGCTTTTGCCGTGAACTATCAACCATTGCATTTTTATATCTTCTCTGTAGAGTAATTTTCATGTTTTTCTGTGCTGCAGCAAACTGTTTAAATGCTCCTGATTCTTCGCTGAAGATGTTGAGAATTTGGCTGTGCATAGCTTTTGAGCCAGTATAGAGGGTTGCATGGATATCACCTTGTTGCAGAAAAAGATCTGCAAGCTCAGACACAGGAGATAAGATAGTTGATCTCTTAAACTCCTCAAACTTCATGTCAAGTCTCTTCCATGGTTTGTCAGGACATGGATGACTCCATGTCGTTGTCTTAGTATTGTGATCTATATAATACGATTTTCCAGTTACTGCATCAGCTCTTTTTTCCCATCCTGGTGGAAGAGGAGCATTGTCTCCGCCATAATTATTAACAGAATTATAACCATATCCAAGATCAGTATCAAGTGATATTCCCAGCCTTCTACACTGCTCTACAAATACTTGAAGACCACCGAAGAAACTAGCTGCATTTGTTCGATCCAAAGAATCAGCGCAGTTGAAGCGTATCACCCCATTTTGATGCGCTCTCAAACAGAAGGCACCTTCAATGTCATCAATACAGATCACCTCACCTCTGCAATCTTTCAGTCTTTGTCGTGAAGGCAAATAGTCACCTTCAGAAATTCCTATTGCCATAGTGGGTGATTTCAGATACATCCATAATCCTTCAATTGTTTGCTGTTCCCCCTTCAATTTCACACTGGTATGCCAATCATAATTTATCAGGTGAACACGAGTATAAGGAAGCTTTCCGCTGGATCTGATAAAGTTCATTGATTCTTCAAAATGTTGTACTAAGATAGATTCTGATTTCCCTTCTCCACTTCTTAGCAAGTTAATGCACACTATTGGAACAAAAGTCTTTTGCTTCTGGTTTTCCCC
Source organism: Cardamine occulta (assembly GCA_028015245.1). Classification (NCBI taxonomy): domain Eukaryota; kingdom Viridiplantae; phylum Streptophyta; class Magnoliopsida; order Brassicales; family Brassicaceae; genus Cardamine; species Cardamine occulta. The sequence continues at coordinate 13,691,747 of CM051381.1, read as the reverse complement.
AACTGGTGCATCTAGATTCCTAGTATCATATCGTTTGCTTAACCTTTGGTAATACTCGGTGCTTCCTTTATACGGATCCCTATCTGCCACATAAATTTCTGCTTCTGCCGCAGTCATCTTCAATTCTGCACCCCGCCATATTGGTATGGTGCCACGCCATAAATGTATGAGTTAAAAGCAACGCTTTGACCCTGCCTTTTAGGTGTCCATACAAGCTGCTCACACTCAACCGTTACCTGCACTAAACATATACTTCTAAACTTAGGCCCCAGTCAAATCCACAGCCACACTTTCATTAAATGTGTACCTGTCTTCCAGACAGCCATTGATTTTAAGGGTTCCATGGGAAATAAATAGTCATACAAGTATCCAGAATTTGGTAGGCACAGAGTCCAACCAAAAACATTGAAAACTAATAGAAGTTCTAACAACAGAAAAGGAAAGAAATAAGAGAATTGTGGGAGCATCTCACCTGTGCCAGAACATGAATTTATTCCCCTAGCTAGGTAACGAGTGCCTGGATGCAGTCTGCTACGGCGGGCCATTAAAGCAACAATCCCTTCTACCTGACCTGAGCTCCCAAAAGGTCGATATTCTGCAAACCCCTATAATTAACATCGAATAAGAAGACATGATATGATGTACATCATCTTAGAATATCAATTCAGATAGTTTTGAAACTTCATATAAAAACCAAAATCGGATAGGTTGATCAACCATCATAAATTCATTAATGGAGGACAAACCTGCAGAAGAATGACACATAGTTCAGGCAGACCAATATTCTTAAAGGGCACGGATAACCATCTATTCCAAACAAATTCATCATCAGGGGTTTGCACTGGCATACGGCTTGGGAAGGGGCGAGTGATGTCCCTAGTATCACAGAAATAGTGCTTCCCGTCGATGTCAAGCTCTGTCAACTCCTGAATATTCTTGATTTCACCTTTCCCTTGAGGCTGTGGATTGTGAAGTGGTATTTTGACCCATTGACTCTCAGCCACTGTATATACACATTCACCACCAGGCAAATCTGGAATACTTGGAGTTAGCCTGGTCGCAACTAGAAGCATCCCAAAGCTCCCCAACACAGCATAACCAAGTATTGCCCTGCCATAAATTGAGCTTCTAATACCTCCTCTTGATGCATTCGTGATATAATCTAGGGCTTCACGCTCTGACTTAAAATTATCAAGACCAGGCCTCCCCTTGTAGCAAGGATACCAGTCGAGGATCGATATAGATTACTTGAGTGCCAACCTTAGATAACAGACTTGCTATGACATAGACCTCACCGGACTCTAAGGTGACAACAACTATGGATGTATTTTTTGAACCACCTAATGGAAGAGGATAAAAAAATAGCCAACAAAATGATGAAAAACCCCAAGAGATCTTTAAAAAGAAACACATTTGAATTTAAACAAAAGGGAAAATCACAAAAGAACTCACCTGGTGGATGCAGATCCATCTGAACTCAGGACCAAGCAGAGCAGGTGCTCACTTTGATATCAATATGGAACCAACAATCTAACAAAAGAAAATGAAATGAGGAACTCCCATCACTTGACATCCAGAGATATAAATAGCAATTGAATCCAAAAATGCAGCATAGTTAGTTTCTATAATCAAACTATTTCCAATATCACAGAGCAAAAAGCTCAGAATGTTCTCAAATCTTCCAGATAAAAGTAAAAAAAGAAATATGAGTACCAGAGATCTAAGACTTCTCAGACTAGCAAAATTATAGACGCAAATCTTAGATTCATAAATCCGAGAGAGATAAATTCTTCAGAGAATTCGAATCGAATCATTAGTTAAAAGAGAAGGAACTCACCGTGCAAGGAAGCATGAAGTTGCAGAGATGATCAGCTGCAAAATTCACGAAGTCATAGGCGAACAAGCGAAGAGGAAGAGCGAATCTGCTGTTACTCAACCCATAGAACAGAAACAATTATATTACGACACCTCGTATAAAATGATTTGTGAAAAAAGAGTAGAAATGTTTCATAACTTCGACATTGCCCCCATTAGTTTTAAAATTGAAGAGATTGACCCAATCACACATAAAAGACAAAATAAATAGAGACATGATGTAATAACGGCTCAGACAAGCCACACGATGCTCATCACTTATCTCCCTCCACCCAAGCCAAATTGAGACACAATCACTATCGAATACAAGCACCTCATATTTTTTCGACACAATCACCATTACAGCTGATTCATCAAACTCAGTCCACTCTTCTCATGAAACGTTATCATCGACGACCTTGACCCAGGTAGGTTAAATTTACTGCATTTGATCTCTCTTTAAGTTTCTTCTGTTGATTTTGATTATCGCTAAAGTTTATCTCTTTAAGGTTCCCACATGCTCAGACTGGATAATTGGATAATGGGTATTTGTTCCATGTTTCAGACGAAACCCATTATTTTAATTTTTAAATCTGTTGCTGGAGTCTTTTTGTCTGTATCTTCTTGTTTAGTCACTGTATCTTCTTGGTCTCTGATTTTTGTGACCCTTTCTGTTTCCTTGGAACGTTCTTTATTCTGAAATGTATGTGTTGTTCCTTTTCCGGTATGTTGTGAAAGCTATGAGATTGCTATAAGAATCCAGGACTGACCAAAATGTTTTCCTGTGCTCGGCCAAGCTGCCATTACCATTCTCAGGTGAGGTTTTTCTCTGTACAATTGCAATCAAATAACAGAAATGGTAGAAGAAAGATTGAATTTCTCAGGGATTATATGGTTTGTTTGGGCTGTGGTGAATATGCTTTGTTATATATGTTTCGAGAACTACGTTTTTGAATTCATTTGCATAGACAAGTATCTTATAACAGATTGTTTCTGCAGATCTTATTTCCTGGCAATTGGCGAGGCTTTTCTTCCTTCAGGAGAGAGTCGATTCACAGATACAGTTCGGGTGATAACACCTTCTTTGGTATCTCTAGTGGAACACACCTTCAGAAGAGTCTCTTAAGTCAAGCCACTGGGAGTTTCTGCACCGGTACTATCGAAAACACAGAACAACCAGTATCCACATTCAGAAGTTTGTGCCAGAATGAGTTGAACAATATAAACTACATGGTTTATGACATGAGAGAAGCTGTTGTAGCAGGTGATGGGGGATTGACATATGTAGAAAATGCAGCAGAGTTTTCCCCTGTTGAAAGCCTTGCTGCTGAGACTTTAACGACCAGTAGTCTTACAGACTCAGTTGAATCGGGAACCAAATCGATTGTTGATATATCTCCGAACAGTTCTGTCTCTCTTCCGGATACTCTAGATCTCAATCCAGGATCACTTCCTGATGCGAAAGCTAGCTTTGATGACTTTTCTTCTGGGGTCAAGGAGTCCTTCAGCTCTTCACTAAACCAAGGAGAAAATGCTGTAAAGAACACTTTGGATTCCTTCTCGTCTTCTGTGACATCCATTACAAAGAATGCTTCTGAAGTTGTAGATAATGCATTAAACAGTGTGTTTTCTACGGTAGATCAAACAGGAGATATAGCTGGAGACAAGTTATCGAGCTTCTCTACTGTCTTGAAGGAAGCTTCAAACAGAGCAGCTATTATTGCCATTGATCTGTTGAGGCACTCACTTAGTATTGCAGAGAGTTCTGTAACAAATGGAGTTTCTTTTGTTGTGTACTCTTATGGGTCAGCAAAGGAATTACTTCCTCCAGATGTTAAGAGTGTGCTTAACTCATCAGAAGATGTTGCTCTAAAAGTATTGAAGCCTGTGGGAGCTGTGTTGCAGCAGGTACTTTGTCTTATATACTTAAGGTTCCATTCATATTTTTCGCAAAAGAAAAATAATTCTTTAGGGACTACATGTTTCTAACAGAATCATGATGAACAGGTATATGTTGCCATTGGAGGTTTGGAGAGAAATTTCGGCTTGAATCCAGATGACCCAATCATTCACCTTTTTCTCTTCGTAGGCACCACAGGAACTTTTTGGTACACGGCTTTTCTTACCCTGGATGGATATATATACTTGTCTTTAAGAGAAGAACAATGTAGTGTAGACGAGTTTATATTTTCCACCAGATATTTGCAGGGTTCTATATCGGGTTTGGACATATGGTGGATATGCTGGAGATTTGTCTCCAACTTCAACTCTGGAGCTTTTAACATCAACAGAAAAATCAGTGCTCATAGATGTCAGGCCTGAAGTAAGATGCTCTTAATTTTCCAACGAGTTCCATGTTAATCTTTTCAAAAATCTCCACAATTTGGTTGTTTCTTTCACATAATGTTTATCAAAGACTTACACTAGAAATTAAAATGTTCATCTTGAAGGCCTTGAGAGAGAAAGATGGAATCCCTGATCTGCGGAGAGCAGCTCGTTTTCGATATTCTAGTGTGACACTGCCTGAGGTTGGTTTCAACATCCACATTGTTGTTGATCATACTGAATATAGATACTCCACTGATGTAATATATGAACATAACAAAGTTTCAGCACTGCCACAAATAATCAATGATTAAACAGTGAAAAAGCAATCAGGATAAAAGCCTTCCCTTTCTTCACGTTTTTATGGTTCATTTTTTATTCATGTTAAGGTTGATGGTGCTGTTAAAAGGCTACTGAAGTGTGGAAGTGAATTCGATGATTTCTTAACAGCAGTTATCATCAAGAACTTAAAAGCAGTTCAGGTATGCCACTTGCGTAACTTAGTAAGGTTTTGTGCATACCCAAGCAGGCCATTGGTGGAGCTTCAGTTCCTAAAGTATGCTGACATCTCACAAATTTTGCTTACCTGCCACTTATAGGACAGGTCCAAGGTTATTGTCATGGATGCTGATGGAACTCGTTCTAAGGGCATCGCAAGAGCCTTGAGAAAAGTTGGTATCAAGGCAAGTAATTAGGGTCTAATTCACTTTGAGTAAAATTAGTTACCTTAAGACATTCGAAATAAGCTCTCCTTTGGTTGCTTATAATGTGACAGAATCCATACTTGGTTCAAGGTGGCTTTAGATCATGGGTTAAGGAAGGCCTTCGTGTGAAAGAGCTGAAACCTGAGACAACATTTTCCATCCTCAACGAGGTGTCTATCACTGTTTCTCTCAACTTTCTTTAGCAGCTTTACTTTCGGTGTTACTATATGAACACAAGTCTTTTTGACTATTTATTCGGATGAAACCGAAACTACTCTTAAATCACAAGTTAAACATCCTAAATGCTTTTCAGGAAGCTGAGGCGATTCTTGAGGAGATAAATCCTTCCCCATTGCAAATAGTTGGAGTTGGTGTGGTATGCTATGATTTCCATATTTCTTTTTCCATAAAATATTAATCGCATGCATCCTGACTAACACAAATCGATCTATGTAGGGGTTCTTCGCAGCATTGTATGCATTGTTTGGTGCGTTTAATTCTTTCTCATTTCCTCCTTTATAATCTCTCCTTCTCGCCAAAACGCCAAGTTCCTCACTTTCAACTCTGTAGTAACATGATTGCTATGTCTCTCGCAGAGTGGGAGGCAACACTGCAACTCATAGCTGTCATTGGCCTCGGTCAGGTATTTATATGCTAGTCCCATTTAATAACTTCTAAGCTTTACACGTCAAATATCGGTTCTTCGTTTTGTTTCTCAAGTCTCAGACATTATGCAGACAATATACCGACGACTTTCTTCATATAATGACTCCGAAGACTTCAAACAAGACGTCAGGTATAAAAGTACCCTTCTTCCATTAAAAAAACTCAGCGAAATCTCTGTTATATATTAACAAAGATGGTTTCTTCTTTCCCCTTTAAGCCTGTTGCTTGCACCTGTGAGACTCGGAGCTCAGGCTTTCTCATGGGCTGCAGGGAAACTTGAGACAAATGGTGTTGGCCTCCCAACTTCACCTTCTTCCTCAGATGTTCGAAGCCGAGTTTTGCAGGCTGCTGCTAAGCATGAATCTCAGCCGTCTGATGAAAGTTCTGAAGATCTCCAAGATGCATCATCATCATCATCCCCTGAAGAAGCTTTGAACAACGTTGATGCAGCAGCGTAAAGACTCCAACTTTTATTTTATCTTTTCTTACAATTGCCAAGAATTACTCTGTTCGTCTCTGTTGAAATCGTTAACATTCATAATTGAGAGTTTGAGACTCAATATTCAACCTTGTACCTTGATGAAAAAAAAATTCAACTTTATACCTTTTCCTTGTTATGGTGAGATTTGTTTTGCAATGTTGGAACTAGTTGGGTCAAAAGTTAGATAAGTAAAGCTATGGGTTAAAAGCCAAATTTAACAGTAATTACTACTTTCTCCCCAAATCATATGGGCTTTAGGCCCATTAATGAAAGGCCTTAAGATGCATACTGAGGGTTTAGTCAAATGTATTTTATTATAGAAATATCGTCGTCCTTTTGTCTCTCTATATATAGCCGTCTTTTATAAATTCCTCGGCTGGTTTATACAATTGAATCTTCACGGAGCAACAATGGTGAGTCCATATCCCGAAAATACTGTCTCAATTTCGCTTATATAGGAATGAATATCGCTTGATATGATCCATTACAGTACTTGAATAAACTTCCATATACTTGTTTGATTGGGCAAACACATAGATTCAAATTGATTCCCATCAAACTATTATAAGTCGTATGGTTTGATTAAGTCTGATATAAAAGTTTTAGATTCGATGCTCAGTTTTATATCTCTACTAGAGATCAAAATTAGCTCGTAAAATTGAAGTGCTTCTTTTTTTGTGTTGTTGTGTAATTGGAGGTGATGGTGGTGAAGCCCCAGAAGTCAAGGCCTTATTCGAAGAGGTATCAGATCAAATTCAGTAGAAGAAGAGGTATCATAAATTCATAATCATACTATACACACACAGATTTTTGTTGTTTATTTTCATTTTGTGACATTTCTCGTTTTTATTTTACATAGATGGCAAAACTGATTATCGTGCAAGAATCCGTCTTATCAATCAAGACAAGAACAAATACAACACTCCCAAGTATCGGTTTGTTGTTAGATTTGTATCCTTTATGGTTCATTACATTCTTCTACTTATCTAATTCGATTTTTTGCCTATTGATTTTGTTATCAAGTCTTGTTTAGTGTTTTTGTTTGCCCTTGATTGGGGGTAATGTAGACAAACAAAGATATAACCGCACAAGTTGTATCTGCGAGCATTGCTGGTGATATTATTCTTGCTGCTGCTTATGCTCATGAGCTGCCACAATATGGGCTTAATGTTGGTCTTACTGACTATGCTGCAGGTGATTTACTTTTAAAATCAATGACCCTTAAAAAAATACTATTTGGATTGACAACTTAACGTTTGATTATTGAAAATGATTGGTTGGTTAGCATACTGTACTGGACTTCTCCTAGCTCGCCGTGTCCTGAAAATGTTTGAAATGGATGCAAAGTATCAAGGAAATCTCCAGGTATACTTTTAAATATACAACTCTTGTTTTTTTTTCTTTGTTCTTCTTTGTGTATGTATAAAGGAAATGCCCATTTAGTAATGTTTCAATTTTACATTAGGCCTCTGGGGAAGATTTCTCAGTGGAACCTACTGAAAACCGGAGACCTTTCCGTGCTCTTCTTGATGTTGGACTTGTCAGAAACAACTACCGGAAACCGTGTCTTTGGTGCTCTGAAGGTCTTCGATAAGTTTAAACATTTCTGTGATGATAATTGCTTTCTGATATTGATCAGAAAATTAGCTTAACTTTCAACCTTTGTTGTAAAAATAGGGTGCACTTGATGGTGATCTTGATATACCTCATAGCGACAAGAGATTCGCCGGTTTCTCCAAAGAAAACCAGCGAATCTCTTGTTCTCAAAAAACAAACAGCTTGATTCTGCAACTCATGCCAAATACATCTACGGTGGTCATGTCGCTGATTACATGAAGGTTAACATCATAAAACAACTTAAAGTCTCAGTTTTTTTTTGTGTGCTTCATCAAACCCAAAAGGTTTACAATTTGTTCTGCAGACTCTAAACGAAGACGAGCCGAGAAATTCCAGACTCATTTCAGTGAGTATGTGAAGAAAGGCATTGAAGCAGATGAGATGGAGGCATTGTACAAGAAGGTTCATGCCGCGATCCGAGCTGACCCATTAGCTAAAAAGGCAGAGAAGCAATCTCTTAAGGAGCATAAGAGGTTTAACTTGAAGAGGCTTTCTTACCAACAGAGGAAAGCTAACTTGATTGATCGCATTCGTACACTTAACTCAGCTGGTGAAGCCATCCATGAAGAAGATGACGACGAGTGAAACCGTTTCTTCTCTTAAAATCTTGGAAATTATTTTTGTCAGTCCAGTTTTGATTTCATATCACTATAATTAGATTTTTAAGATGCAAAAATATTATAACACTATATTTTTATGGTTTTCATAGATATATGTAAGGAAACTCAAGTTTTGCATGTGTAATTTATTAACTCATGGTGGACTCAGGAGATAGTTTTGGTAAATACTAATAGCTATTTTTGTTTTTAAATATTAATAGTTTAGTAAACAATTATAACTTATGGAAATTTTGCTGTCAGTTTCCTTTTCCAGCAAATTTTCCATAAGTAAGAATTTTTTAATTTAAACTATTAATATTTGGATAAAAAAACTATTAGTATTTACCAAAACTATCTTCTGGTCCATCATGAGGAAAAAATTACACATGTTCATACTCATAAATTATTTGTTAATTTATTACTAATCAGCTAAAAAAACTTTAATCAAATAATTTAGGTTTGTGAAGCCCGGCGGTCATGGAATCAACTAACGGTGTTGAGACGCTGGAAACCAACAGCCGAGATTATCGGCGATGTTTCATATCCATCATCTTAAAATCTCATGGTTGAAGAAGTTTGGATAATTTCAGTCATGACGCCAGATTTATACAATACAATATAGATGGGATTATCTTCAAAATCTCCTCAAAATATAAATCACCAACCATACTTATTGGCACAGGTGCTTTTGGCATAGTTTGGTACCTCATTTTCTTTCAACCTCTTTTCTTTATCTTTTTACTGCCTTTAACTTTGGTATAGTTTCATTTTTTCTAATAATTTATAGATCTTAGGTTGTATAAAAATTGTTGGGTGGATTTTTTTGTGAAAATTTTTTAGTTGAATTTTCGAGAAAATCATGACAGAATTTCTTGGATTTGGTTGATAAAGTTTCTGTTTTTTTTTTTATGTGAAAATTTTTATTTGTTTTATCATTTCAGACACTAAAATTGTTTTCTTTTCCACGAAATTAAACTATTCACGAGTTTTACATTTTTTATATTATGAATGAGCACCGGGTAAAATATTCTGAAATTTTAGGATAACTAGTTCTGGATCTGTCATATCAAAAAAGAACTATTTGGATCTCTCAAACCTTAGGATCCACTAAAATTTCACGATTTAACGGTTTTTTTGGTTTTCTGTTACTTTGAAGACCATTGACAGTTGACACATTTACATTTATTTTCACCTTTTCTTTTACAGTTCGGCTGTGAACTCAGAGACCAATGAGAAGGTAGCAATAAAAAAACAATGCATGCATTTAATAACATTATGGAAGCAAAGAGAACTCTCCGTGAAATCAAGATTCTTCGTCACTTGAACCATGAAAATGTTAGTTTGATTTCATCACAATTATCTGAACATTTTATTTTATATATTCATTAGTTATATAAAACAATATCATTTTCCATAGATTATTGGACTCAAAGACGTGATCCTGCCACCTCAGCGAAATTTCTATGAAGATGTTTACATTGTAAATGAATTTATGGACGTTCACCTTTATGAAGTCTTGAGATCCAATCAAGAACTAAACCAAGATCATTTCAAGGTTTTAGTTTGAAACTTAAATTCATTTGATTAAATCAGAGAGCTTGAGAATGTTAAATTTGCCTATCTCCTTTTCTTTTTGTAGTATGTCTTGTACCAAATCATGTGTGGATTAAGGTACATTTATTCAGCCAATGTGGTGCATAGAGATTTAAAACCAGGCAATCTCCTCTTGAATGGAAAATGGGAGTTAAAGATCTCTGACTTGAGCTTGCTCTTATCATTCCTGAGAGTCATCTAATGACTGATTATGACCCGAGCTTGTCTTAGAATGTGCTAATTATACCACATCAGTAGATGTTTGGTCCGTTGGCTGTATTTTTCATGGAAATAGCTAACTGGAAACCTCTCCTCCCCGCGGTAACAATCAAGTTCATCAACCCGTTTGATTATGGAGGTAGTAAAGTTAAACTCATTCTTTTGAGCCAAGAATAACATACCTTTTGTGACTCTTAATTAACTTAAAACTTTTTTTTGCAGCTCTTAGGGACTCCATCTGAAGAAGATCTTGGAGCATTGCATGAACCCGCTAAGCAATACATGCGAAAGGTTCCTTCGTTTCCTCGCCAATCTTTCTCTGAGAAATTCCCCAATTTGCCTCCTCTAGCTGTAGACTTAATGGAGAAGATGTTAACATTTGACTCTAGAAAGAGAATCTCAGGTCAGCTTTTGTCTCTGTATATAGTCTCTCTTGTAGTTTTTTAGGATTCTTATCAGCAAATTTTTCCACTTTTCAGTTGAAGAAGCCCTTGTTCATCCATACCTTGAGTCGTTTCGAGGATATAAAAGATGAAACAGTGTGCATGGAGCCCTTGAATTTTGAGGAGATAGAGGCAACATCAAATCACAGAAGAGCAAATTAAGGAGTTGATCTATTGTGAAGGCTTGGCTTTCAACCCTCAAGACCAGCCAAAAGTTGAAAAGAAAGATAGACTTTGCCTTGACAACAGTTCTTCAAACAGTCTTGTCTTCTCTTTATCTATCTTGGTCCTTTAAATATTTTGAGAGGTGCTTAGAGAGGACCAATGCAATATCCATGGTTGAACCTTGTTCTGTGTTTCTTTTGTCTTTTCAGTTTTTTGGATATTTCTTTTCTTTTTGTCTTTTCAGAGTCTTTTAGACTGAGAATCTCTCCTAAAATTAGACTGAGAATCTCTCATAACATTATTGATGTGCTATGATTTTCTTCTAGATTCCCTAATAAATCCTTTTTTATGTCGTCAATTTTAATTTTAAAGAAGGAAAAAAAACAAACTCTGATTGATTATGTGGGCATTATTGCAACTCTCAATCCAACAAATAATAATACATGAGCTATTGTCAAAGATATAACATTGCAACAAGGAAGAAAGCAATCATATCCTAATTTGAGTATTTGGAGTGAAGACAATCTTACTCTTTGTAATGGTTCTTTTGCAAGGTTTTCTTGAGTCAATTCTTCAGATTGCCAAAGAATCTAGAGAGAGGTACAGGGCCATCGGTTTCGGCTTTACTTTTGCTAGAGTGTTTGTCTCTGCTAGACTTGTGCTTCTTCTCCTTCTTTGATCTTTTTAGAACTTGATCTCGATCTTCTTGAATCATCATCATCACTACTAGATGACGACTCTGACGACGAATAATGCTACAACAACCCAACATCGTAAATGTTAATAGAAGCTATAACATATGAAACCATCTGTTTTAAGATAAACTTTTATAAGCACCTTTCTCTTTTGCTTTTCTTCTTGAATCTCTTTCTTTCTTATCTGTTAGGTCATGGCAACCAGTTAATAACTTCCTCAGAAAGAAGGTTTAGATATTCTATCTAGTTAAGTTGATCATATTATTACCTTTTGAGACTTATCACTAGAATAGTTCCTTCCCTTGGAGAGTTTCAATGCCCTTTCTGCATCAGCTGAGCTCTATACTCACGCATCAGTTTATCGGTATCTGCTTCCAAGTTCTCCTTTTTCAATTCTTCTTCCTAAAAAGTGTCACATAACAAAACATACAATGTTAAACAATTCCTAATGTTCCATATTCACAGCAAGAAGCTGCAAAAGGTAAGAAACTGATATTGCAGATACTTGAAAATGTCAACAACAAAAAAAAAGGAGCTTGACAATCTATGTGTTATCCAAAATAAGAAGCTAGAGTTACTTCTAAACCTCAACATAGATATAGATGTAACAAGGAAGAAAGAAAACAGTATTTTTGATATGAATACACAATAAACACTTAACACTACAGAGGAATTTGTTGAATTAAAGTTTCTAAATTGACATCAATAATAGCGATCTTATGAACACTTAGCATCAATGGTCAATTTATCTTATACAGGATTATAACAAGGACTAGCATTCCATACAACAATTAGAAGATCTCAACCTTTGTTATTATCGAAAGTCTTAAAACGATATAAAAGCTTACCTTCTGCTTCTTCTTATACTCTTCCCATGTAATTGTGTGTGTCGTCTTAAGGCTAGCCAAACGAGCCGCATGCCACTCCTGGTGTATGAAATGAACCATCCACCTGAGACACTCCTCATCAGAAATGTTCCAGCACTTATACAAAATATGATCATCAAGCCGAACAAAAAACAAAAACAAAACTTGACAGAAAGAAGCAAATTGCTCCATATCAAAGTTTGACTTGTCCAAATGCTTAATGTGTTCACAGATTACAACAACAATAAGAGACCATTGAATCAATGTGGCCTTATTATATCTAAGCATGAACATAACTTGGTATTATCAAAAAAGCCCTAACAGATTAGATACAAGTTCTTCCATCAAAATTGGGACTCATAAAGGATCTGCAAGAGATTGTAGGCTTAATTCTACAGTATCTCGATTACCCATTAACACGAAGATAAAGCAAAACCATAAATAATCAAAATCAAATTAGATTTCTTGAGACGTAAAATCATAATCAGTTGCAATTAAGAAACTAGTATGAAAAAGGTACAAACCATTCCGTCTTCAACTTCTTCTGGCTGCGCCGAGCTGGAGCCAACCCTAGATCTCTGCACAGCTTGTAAGCTTGATTCTTCCCCATAGCTGATGATAGAATCAAATATTTCACCGGCAAATTTCTATCAGAAGAAAGAGGAACTTGAAAGGAGAAAGACAAGTAGAGATTGAGGATGAAGACGTTTGTGAGGATTTTAGGGTTTGGGATTAACGGTCCAAAGGAGAGAATTTAGGGATCTGTAGGAAAACGAGCGAGAGAGAAGAGAAAACAACTGTGAGGCAGAACCCAAACGCACTTCCATCCCAATTATAAAATGTTAAATTTATAAAGGACCAATATTTCAATTATTTATCTGAAAGCTCGTTATTGTAAATGGTTAAACCCTTACGTTATTTATTGTAAACCCGTTCACTACACCGATTCATAATTTCTTCGCTCTCTCTTTACTATTTGTGAAAAATCGAACAGAGGTGTATCGACTCGAGTAGGTCAGGTATAGATTTCTTATTTGTTTCATGAATCCATGTGAAAGTTTCGATTTTTCTTTACTCTGTCAATCGATTCGCTTTCATTGGGTTGAAAGTTTAGGGTTTTAGGGTTCGGAGTGTTTTTTGTTATTGAGATCGTTGAGGAGCTACAATTTACTTTTCCGATGGGTTACGTCTGAGTTTTGTTGTTCAAATTTTGCTTGCTCTTGACGAAGAATGGTTGGATTTAGATGATTGTGGTTGAATAATCATATATCTGAGAGACCCAACTGATTTGAGATCTCAGTTGTTTTTACAGCTACATAAAGGATCGTGCTTAGAAGAAGAAATGAGTTTGAGTGGAGTTGGAGAGAAAGCTTCTGGAAGCACAAAGACACCAGCAGATTTCCTCAAATCGATTCGTGGGAGACCCGTTGTTATGAAGCTCAACTCTGGTGTTGATTATCGAGGTGGATCTCTCTCTCTCTCTAGATTTCTTCTACTTCTTCATATTCTTACATGTTTTAGGTGGCTATATGGCTTTCGTTTTGTAGTCGATGGTTTAGCTTTTGCAAATTGTCTATCTATCATCTCTGCTTCACTTTAGCTTAGAATTTTGACTTAGGACTGGTACCTTTGGCTTTGGCCATGTTAATGGTACCAAAGAGTTGTATTTTAATTCGGACCAAGTAACTTTTAACTAATTCCTTTGAAAACACTTGTCAAAATGACAACCTTTTCTTACATTTTCTGTTGTTTTCTTTAGAATATTTTCTTTTCCACTTCCAAGAAACCAGGTTTTGTGACAGCCGTTCTGTGGAAATTAATAGAGGGTTAAATTGATGGCTATGAGAAAGTAGAGAAAAAAATAGACTATCCTTTTTATTAATGTGCCTCCACATATTTAACTGTGGTTGTGCATCAGAGGATCATCAGATTTATGTTCAAAGTAAACCTATTTATTACCTGCAATAAGGCTACAATAGTTGACTAGGAGATTCTGAAGCTTGGGTTTCTTGTTACTGTACTTTCGAGGCTCTGGATGCTAGACATATATAAGTCAGTTTGTCTTATGATCAAGGCCTAAAAGGTCATTTAAGACGACTACTTTTATCATTAATCTCAACTTATTTCTCTTGTTGCCTGAATCAGTTTTGTCTAAGATCTAGTCAAGCTAATATTGAGTTTCTGATCAAGAATTGATTTAAGTCTTTTAAATCTTCTACACAGGCATTCTTGCTTGTCTTGATGGGTATATGAACATAGCGATGGAGCAGACAGAGGAGTATGTAAACGGGCAGCTCAAGAACAAATATGGTGACGCCTTTATCCGTGGAAACAACGGTGAGTAAAATATTATTTTTCTATCTTCTTCTTCTTTGTATATTGTTCTTCGTATGTATATAAAATATACGTTTTCTTTGGATGCAGTTCTTTACATCAGTACAGTAAAGAGGACTGTAGCTGACGGAGCCTAGGCCTGTCCTAACATCATCATCATCAACCACATCAATGGACATATTGTTGTTATCTTCTTCTACCTCAGATTAAAAGAGCTTCTTGTGACTTGATATGTATGAAGATTGTTATTTTCTTGAATAGATTCTTGTGATCAAGTTCTTTTTGCTATTACAATATTATTCCATTTGACTCTTGAAATAAGAAAAATTATCAACCTATGATATGATAAAATCTTACAAAAAACACAAGTGATTTTTGCTGGACCAACAAATGGGCACGAGGAACATCAATCAAACTAATACTCTATATAACTATTCAAGCATCATAGATGTTTCGTTAAACAATCATACTTTTAGGGCTTAGGTCTGAAACTACGGGAGCTTTACTGTCGGACCCGGATCAATTATCTTAAACTCGAAGATTTGGCGAAATCAAATCGTATCAGTAAATCTCGTGAGAACATGAGTTGAGTAAATGAAATTTCGGTATGTGCTTTGGTGGGCTAGAATAGTTATGCTACATTTTATATGACCTGATACCATATGGGTCAGGCCTTATTCCTAAAATAAATTGCAATT